>NW_004624766.1:20566636-20621659 GCF_000247695.1 Heterocephalus glaber
CTCCTCTCCCAGCCTCGCCCTGGCCTCCAGTCACAATGGGGTCTCGCAGGGCGCTCGCTTTGTGCAGAAACTCCGCGTGCCTCTCTCTCCCGTGGAAAGCGCCCCGCGGGACCTCGGGAACACCCAGGGCTCGGATCACACCCCCAGGGCAGAGGGTCCAAGCTCCTGAGCCCCCGCGGGACCCTTGGCCTGAACCCTTTCCCCGACCCAGGGGAGGAAAGTGCTTCTTTTGATCCCTCTCCTCTCCCCTTCTTCTTCTGTTCGGTGCGGTACCGAATGTCAGCTCAAGCTCCCGTGGTTGCAGGGACCCCCGGGCTGGTGGCCTCCGCCCTCTGGCCTGTCTGTGGGGTGACCGCAGTGTCCCCAGACTGTCCAGATCTCCATGGGCGGCCACCGGGCAGTTGCTCAGGGCAGGGCAGTCCACACACACACCTGGAGGGGCTGACAAGGTCTAATTCGGGGGCACCCTCTCCTCTCCCGGTCCCGCGGCGCCGCCGGTACTGAGGTATGCCAAAGTCACAGAAATCCTAGCTGAAAACATTAAAACCCTGTTGGATTCTGTGTGTTTGTAGTGGGGATTTCTTTTTCTTTGCCGGCATCTACTATCAACCAGAGGTGCAAAGTTCAGAGAAGCTAGAATTAGGAGGAACTGTAGTGCTAAGGTTTCCCTCGTTTCTGAGTATAATACAGCTTCTAACGCATCTCCTCCTCCAACGTGAAGCAGCAATTGCCAGGGGGTATGGTGTGTCCTTGGAGTGTGCGTGTGAACGGTCCCTACATATCGATGTGGCCACTTTTACATCTGAAAGAACCTCTGAACACAGACACAGCCCGCACAGTAACCTGCTCTCTGGTTCTCTATCAGAGTGAGAACATCTTAGCACCGACTTTAAATACCCCCACTGCACTGTTGGCTGTGGACACTGTAGGCCCCAGAGGATTGCCCACATTGTGTTTATTCTTTACCCAGCTCCTCCATGGCGTAAGGAGTATTTTAAAGAACACATCTTGGCCATCTCTAAATCCCTTTTTAAAAAACATCTAATCCTCTATATTTGTGACAAACAAGGCTGAGGATGTTTGTTTTGTTGTAGAAAAATTTTAATAAATAATGGTGAGGATTTAGTATAGTCCTATACAGTGCCAACAATGCTTCAGACTAGAAGAAAGGAAATATTGTTAGGACTGCCTCTAACACTGCTTGTGATCCTGATTTCTTTTTGCTGCCAGGAATCTAAATTTTTTTTTTTTTTTTTTGGTACCAGGGACCAAACTTGGGTCCTTCTGCTTGCAAGGCAGGCAGCGGAACCACTGAGCTAAATCCCCGGCCCAGGAATCTGAATTTTTCAGCTGAGAGGAGATTGGCTTCTCATCCTGTGTTTCTGTTGGGAAGCTCCCTTTGCCGTCTCCCAAAGCTCCCGTGTGGAATTCTGGTGCATATGAATGACTGCTGCAGGGTGCAGCTGGCCGCTTTGGGCCTCCCAGATCCCACTGTGCCTGTCCCTCCAGTTCCGTGATGAAAGTGAATGGCTGGGCCCTTCAGTCTGGGGCAGTTTAAGCACAGAGAACACGGGGTTTGGGTCAGAGCTTCCCTCACATCCTGCTTTGGACTTGGAAGCAGAACCCAGTGGGTGGCAACATCAGTTCTTGGCTCTGACTCCAGCAAGGCTCCTGGAGCAGGTGGCTGGGACTTGTGCTGAGACAGAGATCTCCGTGAAAGGCTTGCACCTCAGAGGCTGCGGGGCTCAGGGGACCCAGAGAGTTCTGCTCCCAGGTGCCTGACTGACTGACTTGCAGAGCAGGAAGTTGTCCCTGGTTTTTCTTGCCTGCATTACCTTCGCTGTCTGTCAGCTAAGCAGAGAGCAGCCGCAGGCCACCTCGCTTCAGGATTTCCTGTGGACTTGCCCCATGCCCCGAAGACACTGGAGATCCTGGAGTTGCTGGGGGGGGGTCACACGAAGCCCCAACATCATGGCCCCTCTACTCCATCTAGGCAGATGCGCATCCAGGCTTCTGACCATTCAAAGGAGAACAAGTAATAGGAACTGGGTGGTGGAGGTGGAGGGAGTAGGAGCAATCGGCGGAGTCTTTTGAGTTGAAAGGATTGGCTTCTATTCCAAAACCATGGAACTGAGTGCAAAATCAGACACTTCCCACTCAGTCCTTTTGAAGTGATTGCCTCTCCCTTTTGGTGATGTGGTGTATTTGGGTTGGGGAGCTGTCACATTTATTTACCACGAAACTTTACTCTGTCCCCACAACCAGAGAGCAGCAGGGTGCTTGAATTCTGTAGCTCCGTGTGCCTGGCTCTCCCTGCTTGAAGCTACTGCATGAGGCAGTACGGGAACCCATTTGCATCAGGTAATAAGAAGCAGGGATAAGACGAGGCACTGTGCTGACTAAGGGCACAAATCCCACTCTGAGAGCTCCCTGAAAGCCAGTGCCATCGTCACATTGGTAGGTCAAGCAGAACCCTGAGATCAGATCAATGTCAGGTTCCTTTCTGGGGGACAGACAGGGACCCACCAGAATGACACCCAGTAACTCTCGGCATCAAGAACCTCACTGTGGTTGACAAGCCCAGCTTTGCTGTGGGTCAAATATTTCCTACCTACATGGTACCATCTTACAGCATTGTTCTCTCTCACACAGACAGGACAATGTGCTGTCCACTCCCAGCTACTTCTTCAGGAGAAGGCGGACACACAGAGGCTTTGGGGGCCTGGCTGTGCTGCCGCTGACCCTGTGTGGAAGACTGCTAGGGTCTGGAGCTGCTTCCCCTCCCAGCTCCTGACCCGCCCGGCTGCATCCAGTGAGCCCAGGACCATTTCTCTGTTGGTTGATTTACTGAGTCCTTTTAATATTCTTACTTTTTGAATCTGATTATAGATTCATGTGCTTCTGAATTCTAAAGTTCATAGATTATTTTGTGAGCATTCTTCCTGCCATATCATACAGCCACCAAATTCTGACCCAAAGGAAGCAACAGATAAGGCCAGTTTTTATGTATGGAGAAGCATCAAAAAAATACAGAATCCCAAGCCCAAGGAGGTAGGTACTCTTCAGAGGCAGGCACCTTGATATTTGTATTTTTAGAAATTCTTCCCAGGTGGTTTTGTTGACTTGGGCACTGATTTGACTTCTGGATGTTTTGAACACTGAGATTCTATGGAAACCTGTAACACACAGTGCTGTCTGCTCCATCCATCCCCATATGCATGTGACATGTTTTCAAAGCAGTGTATTTCTATTCTTCTTGCAACCCTGTGAGATAAGTATTAATTTTCTGCCATCTCCCAATTTTACAAGAGAAGAAAACTGAGTTTGTCCAGCAAACTCAGCTAATAAGCCACAGAATCTGTCATCCTGCCCGGGACCTACGCTCTGTTTCTTTGAGGCATACCTCACACAGCATCCAAAATAATATATACCACACTTGGACGTCCTTGTTCGCTATAAACTACTTTGAGGGAATGCTGACAATTTTGAATTTTGTTAGAAATGCATTATTTGTTTTTATGACCTAAACTTTCTTACATTGATATGTATGAGTTGAGTCACACCTAGAATGTTGATATAACAAACTTTTAAGATCATGGAAGCATTTATTAGTAATTTTGTGATTTTTTTTTTCTTGGTACTGGGGATCAAACTTGGGACCTTGAGCTTGTGAGGCAGGCACTGGAACCACTGAGCTAAATCCCCAGCCCTTGTGTTTTGTTTTTTAATGCTTTGGAGCCACTAATTTTCAGAGTAGGGGCCAAAAGGGTGTGTAACTTTCAGGCATTAGGCCCAAGGAACTTGCTTTACTTGTGGTAAAGATCAGCTTCTGAAACTAATAGTTCCTGCAGCAATTTAGCAGGTGAAAGAAGCATGCAGTTCAGGCTGGCCTTGAACTCATGGTGATCCTTCTGCCTCAGCCTCCTGAGTGCTGGGATTACAGGTGTGCGGCACCATGCCAAGCTGCGTGTTGTCTCTTATCTAACCATCTGAGGTCCACTTCTGGGGCACAGCAGCTCTTGTGTGTGACTGCAGGCTCCTCTCCTCAGCGCTGCCTTTGTCTGTCGGGTCGTGGCTGCCCCCGGGCCTTGGCTCATGGGAGCTATGGGAGAGTTCTGGGGGCTGCCATGGGCTGCGGGCCAGTCCTCTGCTCTTGGCCTCGTGGCGAGCTCGGTCAAGTGTCCTTGGCCAGCTGCAAGTCCGCCTGGTCTGCCTCTGGTGAGCGCGTGTGCGGCTCATGCAGAGGGGACAGGAGAACGGACCGGAGCGGCAGAGGTGCTGCGCTCCGGGTGTGACCGGGAGACTCTCTCACGGGCTAGACAGGGATGCGAAGGACAGACAAGTCAAGGTGACTGTGGGTTTGGCCTCAGCAGCTGGAGAAATGGATTTGCCATTCGTAGGGTGGAGGAAGGGGGTATGGAGAGAAAGAACGGACTCCTCAATGGGCATGTTGGGTTTGAGATGTTCAGTGCAGCCAAGCAAATGCCAAGGCGAGTCGGGGTCTGAGGTGTGGGGAGACAGAACAGAGCAGCCGGGCCGGAGGCCAGCCGAGGAGGGGTAGGCATGGGCCGACCAGGCCGCCGACCTCGCCTCAGTGAGGCCAGGGGTTGCTGGGCCCCGGGAGGTGGCGGTGGGCTGGTCAACACGAGGCTCGAGGGGCCGTGGCGCTGACTGGCGGGTGAGGGGCTGCAGCAGCAGGATGAACCCTTGTCGGGATGAGGTCCACCCCACGGGAGACGAGCCTGAAGGCAGCACAAGCACCACAGCCCCTTGGCTGTAGGGGAGCAGCGGACACTGCAGTGGACAAGTGTGGAGAAATGCATCAGCATGTTGGGATTCTCATGGGAACCCTAACACTGGAGAGGGAAGACTGATGATTCGAGGGGAGACAGGGAGAGAGAGGCTGCTTGTGCTCTGCGTGCCAGGGAGCGGCTCCATGGAATCCGTGTCCTACTGGGCCTCGAGCAGCTGCGGGGACCAGAGCTCGGCTTCCTGAGATCCAGGCCAGGGTCGGTCGGCCAGGTGCCTGGAGGGGCCCGGGGTCTTCTGAGACCACAGGGGCAGCTCTGGGGCCCAGGAAGCTCAGCTGCTGGGTGGGGCAGCGGGCAGGAATGTGTGCGGGGATTTTGGGGGAAGGTGGGGACCCTGGATGAAGCCGCAGAGAAGAGGGGCTCCACGGGGAGAGGCCGGAGAAGAGAGGCCACCGCCCGAGGACGGGGGCCGTGGGGAGAGCCAAGTGTCAGGACGGGAACTGGCGAAGGCCACTGTGCAGGGACAAACTGTGGCACAGGGCAGGGGACAGGCAGATCAGGCGAGGCTGCCCCGTGGGATGCGGAGCCCGGCCCAGTCCCCAGGACTTCGAGTCACCCTCTCTTCTCCCCGCCAGGATGACGGCCTGCCCACCCTTCCACGCCCCTCCCTGCCCACCCTCCAGGTTCCCGCTCATTGTCCTCCTTCCCTCTCTCTCTTGCCCTCTCCTTCTTCACTCAGAGAATGAAGTGTAAAACAGCAGAACGAGAGATGAGGAAAACAGAAGCCAGACTGGTCCCCAGCCCGTGGTGCAGATGGGGTGTGCCCAGGAATGGTGGCTTTCACTGCTCTTCGTCCACCCTGCCGGAGCTGAAGGAGGGCAGCAGTCCTGTCCCGGAGGCAGGCGTGCGCGACCTCACTGCACACCCAGCTCTGCAGCCGGGCGCGGAGTGAGCAGTCAAAGGCTGCCTTACCTGCCCATGTGGAGAAGGTGTTGGCTAAGGGACCCCATAGCCTTTGTTGAGGGACAATAACTACCGACTGTTACACTTCCATTTGGAAAGAACCTTTATAAAATGCGCTGCTTAACGTGGGACACTGAGGAAGGAAGATCACTGGGAGTCCCGGCCCAGCTTGCATTGCACAGCGAGAGCCTGTCTCAGAAAACCAAAAATAAAATGAAGTAAAATAAAATGCATTGGCTAAATAGATACAGTACCATTTTGGGGTAATTACTACTGCTCAGGAAAGTAAGGGCGAGAACTTGAAGAGAAGCAGTGAGAGAGCTGAAAGGGGAGGCGCGGGAACAGCCCCTGGACCTGGGGCCCCTCGTGTTGCCTCTGTCTGGCTGCACAGCCTGCGGACCCGAGGCCCAGGAGCCTGGCCAGGCTGACCAAGCACGACCAGCAGAGGCTGTGGCCGGAGGGCATCGAGCAGACGGCGTTTGCCGGCCCTTGCATGGCGGTCCCTGCGGCTGAGGACACTGCTTGGTCCTGGCCGGGGCTCGGACCCGAGCTTGGAGCTTGGCAGCTCCCTCAGAGGGAGCTCCTGTCTTCCCAACTGCAAAAGATCTACCTCCCTGTTTCCTGTGGTCTGTCTTTTACTTTGCTCTTCATTTATACTCTGGATTTCTCATATAAGATAAGCCATGCGGTACTGAAGCCTGTGTGTCTGATTTCACTTAACGTTTGCATCCACTTTCCTACACTGACTCAGTTGACCGTTCTTTCTGGCTGAGCAGTGCTCCATCGCGTGTGAAGTGCAGCCCATGCATCATCCATTGGCCGCCGCACCCCAACCTCACGTCTGGCATCAGCAGATGACGCCCCGGACCTGACCCCACCTTGCACCTCAGCCTGTCAGAGCCGGAGCTGCTCGGGCTTGTCCCCAGAATGCAGGTCCTATGGCTGGGCGGGACCAAGGCCACACAGAGCTTGTGTCGCTGTGAAGAGCAGCTCTCAGGAGCACAGTGCGGCGTGGTTCCTCCAACCTCACCACCGTGACAGAGTCAGCATGAGCATGGCCAGGCATCTCCTGCCTCTCGCTTCCACCGGCCCTCACCACGGCCCCTCCGGCTACCCTACCCACAGCTCACTGTTCTCTCCCTGTCGGCCCCGCTCCTCCCCAGAAGCCAGCCCAGTCACCACCACAGCCTCCCTTTGCTGGCCACGTCGAGTCCCACACGGGGTGGCCTGGGAATGTGGACGGCCTGCAGCTGGCCCCTGGCTGCTTTGGGACTTGCCCACCAGGCACATTCCGCACCAGGCCGCTCGTACTTGGACCCTCGTGCAGATGTGTGGCTCCTGCACACATGGCTGTGCCCACTGAGCATGCATTAAGGGTCCAGACCCTGCCCAGCCCCCCAGCCGTGCCAGGCACCCTTCCCACCCTTCCCTGGCCCATCCCCTCCTCCCTCGGGCCTCAGAGAGGCGACCTGTCAGCTGGCGGAGCCCTGTGGACGCTGAACACACCTGACACCTTGCTGAACCCCAGGGCTTACTCTGCAGTGCAGGGATAGCTGAGGGGTGCTGGGTGGGCCCCTTCACCCTGATTGACAGGCTGCTTCTCAGTCGGGGGCCGCACAGGCAGGACCTGCTCTGTGGTTGCTAAAACGCTCTCTTTATTCCGACTGGACGCAGGGATCTGGCCCCTGTGTGTCTGCTTCCACTGGGCGCTCTGCCCCGGGGATCCACCTGGATCCTCAAAGCCTTGCTGCCCCAGACTCGGGGCTCTGGCCTTCCTTGCCAGTGCGCAGGCAGGAGGCTGCTTCCCTGCCCCTCTGCCATGTACAAAGCCCAGAGGACAGGGCAGCGGTCTCACCGGGTGGGGACCCTGTACGGCACCAATAACTTGCACGGACAATGATGCCCGCTTTGGGTTTTAAGACCACTTAATAGACTTCATTTCTTAAACCCAAACCACAGATTAATCTTTCAGACTGTGTCCTCAGAAGAGAAGAGCCACAGATTGCCTGCACAGGCTCCCGGCTGTAAAATAATGTGCTGCTGTTTTACTAGGTAGTAAAACCCCAGGAGAAAGGACTTTCCCTATGGTGTAGGGGTTACCCACAGGGCCTCGGAGATCGAACTCGGGACCTTGCGCTTGAGAGGCAGGCGCCGGAACCACTGAGCTAAATCCCTGGCCCACTTTTTGTTTTTTTAAAGAAGAACTTTTCTGTTTTTATAAAATTGACTGACTTAAAGGAAGTCAAATAATGCAGAAACATAATGAAAAAAGTTTTTAAAGCCTGGTAATATATGAAATCTCACAAACTACAAAGGGGCCGCATGAACATCCTGGAGTAGAGTTTCTGTAAGCACTGTATACACTTTTGCACATGCATGGACCACACTCTTCTGAACAGTCTTTCACCCCAATTAAAACACGTGTTATTGTTATTTGGGCTGGGGATTTAGCTCAGTGGTTCTGCCGCCTACTTCACAAGGGCAAGGACCCGAGTTCGATCCCCAGTACCAAAAACACCCCAAACAAACAAACAAAACCAAATGTGTTACTGCCCTCCACATACCTTGGTGCTATCTGCACGTCACAGGCCTTGGGTACGCCAGGCAGGGGCCCATTGGTGTGCGATACCTCCAGCCTGTGTTACTGTAACACCAATCCATGTTGCATTCAGTGATCATGTCACAACTTATTTATTTATTTATTTTTTTTGGTACCGGGGATCGAACTCGGGTCCTTGCGCTTGCAAGGCAGGTGGGGGAACCACTGAGCTAAATCCCCGGCCTACGTCACAACTTATTAAACCAGTTCTCTTATTGTTAGGATCTTTCCAAATTTTTTCTGTGTGTGTTATTGTGGCCAATATTTTTTTTCCTGGTACCTGGAATCAAACTCCAATCTGGTGCTTGTCAGGTAGGTTCGGTGCCACTGAACTAAATCCCCTGCCCCATGTGAAAAATTTTCTATGGCTGTCCTTAGGATATCCCTGTAACACGTCCCAGAAAGTAAAACTAATGGCTTGAGCAACTTTGTATTTTTAGAAGTATTTTAGGGCAAGGGATGTAGCTCAGTGGTACCATGCCTGGCTTGCAAGGTCCTGAGTTCGATCCTTGGTACCAAAAAAAAGTATTTTGTTTCATTTATGTTCTTGAGATGTGGTCTTGCTATGTTGCCCAGGCTGACCTCGAACCCCAGGGATCAAGCGATGTTCTTGCCTCAGTTCCTCAAGGACCTGGGGTTACAGGCATGCCACATGGCTCCTGGCTTTAAATCCTTCGAGAAAGGCATAGATTCCACAGCAAAGCGAGCCCATTTCCCTGTATAGAAGCAGACACTGAATGATAACATTAACGTTACCTTTGCCTGCATCCGTCTCTGGCGTCTATTCCCACTATATGTCAGTCATCTGTATGTCTATCACCGCACTGTGTCTCTGTCATCTATCACCAATCTCCGATCATCTATCTATCATCTATCCCCATCTACCTATCTCTGTCTGTCTATCTCTCACCTGTCCACCATTCAGCCACAGGAAGGTGGGATCTCGTTTGTGCTAAGGAGGGAGGACTGGGTCAGAGAGCAGCCACACAGAGAGATGGATGCGGCACAGCCCGCTCGCGTGAGGGGCCGAGTGCTGGCCTCCCTCCCGGAAGTGGGCAGGTCCACCTGCGGCCTCGGAGCAGGTCGCTGGCAGGAGGGGATTCTGTGTCCTGTCGCAGGGCAGGTGGCCATGGTGTTTCCGAACAGCTGCTGTGGCAGAGTCCCGAATGCTCTCACCTGGAGACAAGGCGACAAGTGGGATGACAGCTGCCCTCAGAACCTCAGTGTGGCCGCGCCCCACAACATCCTGTGTCCCCGGGGGTGTGCGGTGTGTGTCCCTGAAGAGCTGGTGCGGCGGCCACTCGTGTGGCCCAGGGTGTCACACAAGCCCTCCCTGCTGACTTTCCAGTTCTGTTTCATTTGAGCAGTTTCCGGTGTCCTGGGTCTGTGACACGGTTGATGCATTTGAGGGCTGCCTGGCGCGTGTGCCTGAGGACGCCGAGAGCCCCAGCGGGTGGTGAGGGGGCAGGCGGCCTCGGTCCAGGGCTGCTGCCCACATGTTTCCAGGAGCATAGGAAAGGGAAAGCCCAGAGGGAACAGAACTCGCCCAGCCCTCTCTTGCTGCTGCCCACGTCTGGTCGGTTGCTGGGCCACGAGTTCGAAGGTGGCACTGCCGCAGTGCTGGGACAGAGAAGACCGGGAGGATCCCCTCCCCGAAGCCCAGCCGCCTCTGCTGTCCTGCGGGCCTCACCTGGGTCCTCACCCCAGAGAGCAGCTGCATGGTCCTCTGCACAGGAGCTTGGTCCAGACTCAGGTTTCTTAACAATTAGAGGTAAAGGTGAGAAGCCAGACTGACAGGGAGAGGGAGGAAGAGGTGGAAGGGACTGAAGGTGTGCTGTGCTCACGCAGCAGCTCCACACAAGGACAAAGCTTATGGACCGCAAGAATGTGCTAATGAAGACAATGATCCCCTCACTGGGGAGGCTGAGGCAGGAGGATCGCCCCAAGCTCAGGGCCCACCTGGGCTACACAGTGAGCTCAAGGCCAGCCTGAATTACAGAGTGAGACCCTGCCTCAAAAACAAAACAAAACAAAAGAAACACCCAAAACAGAATAAACGTAGTTTAACCCCCACAAAAAAAAATGATCTGAAAAAATTTTAAATATTATTCCAGGTTTTGGTGTGCTTCCTTTGTAGTACTTAACAAATGGTGGTAGCGAATGTGCTCATTTGGGCTCAGAGTACTTTGAAAATTACAAGGGAGATGTGTGGACTCCACAAGAGTGCTGTACTCTCGAGGGTCCTAGCAATTTTGTTTTGTAATAAAGCGAAGGTAAATAAATATTGTATAACTTTGGGAACACTTGGTACAAACCACGCATAAATCTTAGCACTTTACATATACAGACTCCGCCAAAACAACATACACACACTTCAGGAAGAGAAACACTTGTATGAATATTTTAATACCAAGTCTGCTGAGACCCCATGAGACTAGTACCAGTTACCTTTGGCCCCTACAGCCACAGGAGGAGCTCAGAGTGGCGGCCGTGAGCTTCCAGACCTTTGTCAGCATGGGGAGCTGCTGCTTGGGCGGCCTTGGACGGAGAGGGCTGCGCGTGCGCGCTCAGCTTCTTCTCTGAGGGCCGGCCTGGCCTCGCTTCCTGCTCCTCACGTCCCAGGTCTGCTCTGACCTTCGGTCCCTGCTGTGGGTCCCTCGCTGCTCCTCCGCTGCCCGGGCAGCTCTAGCATCCCGCAGGCTCCCAACCGCAGCTCGCCCATTGCTGTAGGGCCCGGCCCGCACCTGGCTGTGCCCGACCGGCCCGCGTCTCACCTCCCACCTGTGCGCCTCTGTCAGTCTCGTACCCTGTCACACGCAAGGCCGCGTGTGGACACTCGGTGGGCAGAGGAACTGAAGGAGATGGAGGGTGTCAGCTCCGTGTGCTTACCTGCCCAGAGCCCGCAGACTACTCTTTAAACACCGTTTTTGAAATAAATTCAGATCTACCAGACATTTGCAAAGGTAGGGTTCTCTCACACACACACCACCCTGCGTCCTCTCACCGGAACAGCGCTCATACCAGAGGCACGTTCAGCAAAACTGAGACCCACACTCAGGGTCACTAACAGCGAGCAGCAGGCTTTATTCTCATCCAGCAGTTTCCCAGCAGTGGCTTTTCCTGCTCTCAGAGCCAATCCAGAGTGTCACGTTGCACTTCATTGTAGTGTTTTCTCGGCTCCTGCCTGTAATTTATCCCCTTCCTTTCTGCCTCTCCTTCGTGCATCACACCTGACACCTCGGAAGAAGTACTGCAGCGATCAGCGACTCTGTAGGGTGCCCGACAGCCCGGTTGACTGCGTTTTCTTGTGGCCTGTGGCGTTTCCGCTTTGGGGTGAGAACGCCGGCTTTGTAAGGGCACAGCCTGTCCCGTGCCCGCTCAGCTGGCAGTCACTCCGGCTGCTGGGGGCCTCGTAGGAGCCACGCAGTGGAGCAAGGAGACTGGAGAGCCGGTTCATCCTGGGAGCAGCCCGGCAACCTCCCAAGAGGCCTCACCCTGGCGCCGTGGTGCTCACAGGGGCGGCCGCCTGGCAGCAGATAGCCCTGTCTAGGAGGACCTGTTTGTGCAGAGACCCCCCAACTGGTTCTCGCCCATGAGGTGCTGATGTTCATGTGTGGTTTTCCTAGCAGCAGGAATGTTACTCCTGTGGCAAAGGATCCCCATCCTGGAGGAATGGAAATGAGGGTCCCCCCAGTTCTACCTAACTTTGAAGTCAATCCACAGTGGTCTTTAAATGAGAAAGCTATTTCCAACTGTTTTCAGACATTTCTTAGGGAAATTAAGCCGGGCAAGTTAAAAACCACAGGAGACCTGCCTTCCGCGAAGGGGGCCTCAGACCCGAAGGCAGACCCTGCTTGGCCATGGAAAAGCCTGTTTCAGTCCCCGGCAAATCTCAGGCCCCTGTGATGTCCTGGAGCACATTCAGCAACCCCTCTGAGGTGTGTGACGGGCGAGGCCAGGAGCTCCCCAGCCGGACAGTGAAGGTGAAGGGCCCACGAAGGGGTGGCAAGCATCAGTGGAAAGGCAGCTGTCCAACACAGACGATGGGGATGTCTCTGTCTCCACGAGGGAGGGCCGCCGGAAGCGCTGGCTCTCATGGAAGAGGAGAGACTTCAGCGGAAGCGGCCCAGGCTGGGCCAGGGGGCAGGTGCCCTGAAAGGCGAACGCTGGGCTCAGATGGGCAGCGACCTGGCAGGTGTAAGCCTTGCAGACAGGGAAACATTCAAGCACCAAGAGGATGGTTCTTCTGGGACTAAAGAGTTAAAAATTAAAGTTATGCCCTGGCCCTGGAACAGGACCGAGAGACGGAGACCTGTGACTCGGCTGCCCCTCGTGTGTGTGGACAATGCACCCCACCATGGTTGGCTGTCCCCAGAGGACCCAGAAGTAAGGAGGACCCGGGTCAGCAAGTGTGGCCGGGGTGCTGGTCACAGGTCCGCCTGGAGGGGCAGAAGGAGACCAGGCAGTGGAATGGAACTGAGTCGGTGAAAACAACTGCACTTCTTGCAGGCCCAGGGCTGGGGACAGAACTGGCCTTCGTGATGCTTTGCCATGCACCAAAGTGGGGAAGGGAGCATCGGCTTGCATGTTATTAAAACCCACACTTCTCGGTAAACTTTTGCTCCAGCTCAGTTGATTTTCTTTGTATTAGTTGATTGGTACAGACTTCTCCTTTATAGTTTACAGCGCCGTGTAAGATGTAAGTGGTGTTCTGGCTGGGTGTGGCGGCCCACACCTATAATCCTGCACTGGGGAGGCTGAGGCAGGAGGATTTCCATGGGTTTGAGGCCAGCCTGGGCTACACAGTGAGTTCAAGTCCAGCCTGAACTACACAGTAAGACCCTGTCTCAAAAAAACAATAACAAGAAAGTAGTGTTCTGACAGGTGACTGTGATTATATATTCCAACAAATAGCATTGTGCATTATTTCATTTATTTATTTTGTTGGTGTTTTTGAGACAGGATCTTGCTATATAGCCCAGGCTGGCCTCAAACTCATGGAAACCCTCCTGCCTGAGCCTCCCAAATGTTGGGATGACAGGCGAGCACCACCACAACTAGTGATTAGTTTCATATATTCTAAATGATCATAGTACCATATATATAACCACTCTCTTAGTTTTGCTTGCTTTTCTTAACAGCCATATACTAAGCACATTTTGAGAGATGGAGCTGAGACTCCCAGACTTGATGTACTGGGGAGAGGCCAAGCAGGCGGCCTCAGAGCTGGCAGCAGGATGTGGCCTTCCGGGGGCTTCTGTGCTGTGAGCCACTGTGCCCTGCTGCACAATAAGGCAGTACCCGCACTCGGCCTTGCAGGATCAATCAAAAGCAATTCTATTTTCTCTACATTAAGCATCCCCAAATTAAAAGCCATCCAGGCTTGAATCTCAGGAAGACAGGCAATAAGCTGTGCGCACCCACTGGCAGGGCCCCAGGAAGAGCCCTGGGCCCTGGGGCAGATGAGGGATACACAGGCCCATCCCTGGCCTCCTGTGGGGAGAGGGAGAAGCCTGGAGCAGGGGGAACAAGCCACAGATGTGTGCACTGCTGCCAGAGGGGCCGGGGGGAGGCATAGCCCTCGGCAGGAAAGCACGGGGCAGAGCCTGCCCGACTGGCCTTCTGCAGGGGCCTGCGTCCTCCAGGTGAAAGAAGGCATTTGCTTTGGAAGAGTTCAGGATGATAGATGGCTTCCTCATCCCTGCCGTGGACTGTGAAACCCAAATGTTCTGACCTGGATGCAAGCTTTGAAAATCGTGCCAGTAGGAATATGTATTTATACACACATATGTACGACATATGTATTAGATAGTATATTAGTGACCTCTTATCCACTAAATTAATATTTAACGTTGGCTAGAAGAGCCAGTCAAGGCACCAGCATCGCTCTAGTGAACCCTGAATCCGAAACTGCTTGCAAGTAGAAATAAGGAAAGGGTTTAAGCAATTCCAATCAGATAGCATTTTGTCGAGAACAGGAGTTGGTGGGAAGAGGTCACTGATGTAACCGTTTATGCCCACCAGTGTACCCATGCCTGTAATGTCCCCTTTAAGTCTTTCTGGATGTCCAGCGTCCAGCTAACTTACTTGCCCAAGGCCTGCGTTGGAGATGAGTCTGAGACACAGATGGGTGGGCGCGCGATGTGCTAGGAACCTCAAGCCCTAAGTAACCCTCAGGGCAGCGGAGCAAGTCCCAGGGGCCTGGCCACACTGCGGTGAGCGTCACCAGCTCGCTCTACGTCGTCGTGGTGGCGTTTGTCACTGCCCTGGCTTTAGGACCCCCCCCCCCGGGACTGGCCATGCACGGGGACGCTGTCCCAGCCGTTGGGCCTCTGCCTGCACTTCTTCGGGAAGCTGAGGTGACCAAGTGCCCTGTGAGGATTCAGGGGGTGCCCAGCTCCCCCCAGCCCAAGACCAGGAGCATTTGGGTCCTTCTTTCTCCTCTGACAAGGGGGGGATCAAATATCTAAGAGTAGAAGAAGGGACCGGAGGGGAATGTCACCTGGACTATCCCTGAGCTGTTGGGGTGACGCTGAAACAAGTCATCGGTGGGCACAGGGAACAGGAGGGTTTCCATGGAAATGGCAAACTCACCCTGCAGATTCCCAGCCATTTTCCTTGAGCCCTTCTTTGAGTCTCACAGCAGGGCTTTCTGACTGTTTGTGGTCAGCCCAGTGAGGAGCAGAGTGGGCCGTGGGCCTCTGCCCAAAGCTGAGGTCTGTGATCCCCAGCCAGCAGGCCTGGGACACCGAGAATCACTCAGTGCCCTGTAGTGGGAGACTGGGCACATCACCCATTCCATCTGAAATGCCGTTCATGTTAGCTCAGCTCCACACTGCAGGCCTTGCATTTGGAAGAAGGGGAAACGGGGTTCAAACGTGAAGCTTCATGTTCGGTGTGAGGCTATGGAGCTTTCCTGGAGGAGCTCACTTTCCACAAGGCTTTGCATGAAAGTCTTTTTCCTGCTTCCTGAGGGGGGTTTTGGAAAACTTGGAGAGACTTCTGCCCGCTGGTTGAATGCAGTGGAACATCATGTTTCTTCCCGTCCTTTGCAAATAACGATGGACAGGCAGCCCCGTTTCCAGTAGGCTGGGATTCTGCCTTTTCAGCAGCACGAAGGAAAAGATCTGGTTCCTTTTATAGAAATGCAATCTCCTGAGGTTGTCCTTTAAAAGCTGTTTTGGTCCGTGGATGCTGCTCCTGCCAAATTCTCCAACTCCCAAACACCATTATGCATTTTCTCTTGGATGCAGAATTTTAGGCTCAACCCGCCTGATCCCATAATAAAGCCATTTGTTTCTCCCTGAGATGGAAGATTCATTTATTTTTTTCTTGTTTCTCCTTGGCAATTATCTTGATCACTACCCATAATCTGCCCAATCTTTTTCAATAACATGCTGTGATTAAAGCCAATTGGCTCATGTTGAAAGCTAGAGGAGAGTTAACCAGGCCCAGAAATACCACCCTGGGATTGAAGAAGGCAGCTTTCTCTAGGCGGGTTCCTACGAGATTCTTGATGGGAAGAGTGCTGAGCTGCTGGTCACACTTAGTGCTGTTGTAAAATAAAAAGAGCACACGCTCAAAAGAGGGCCAACATATGGCAGTTCCTTATGGAGGACCACAGGGCAGAGCTGCCCACAAACAAGGTCGAGGGATACCTTGCTGATTTTCAGATATAGCCCCAATAATTACACTGGGCAGCATTTCAGAAGTGGAGGAACCAAAGAATCTTACAACAACAACAACAACAGTAATAGTAGTAGTACCAGTCATTCAGCTGAGCCATTTGTATTCATTTGTTTCATTCTTTCCATAACCTTTAATATATTAGAGTGCTGGTTTTATAGAGGAGCTAAGTGATCACTTCAGGTTGCCCACTAGTAAAGAGCAAGGCAAGGATTTGAACATAAGCAGGAATGCCCAAAGTGTTCTCCGCCCAGGATGACTCCTGACATCATAGGAGAAGATGAGACAGAGGTGCACAAATACTTTTTGTGTCTTTGGCTTGGGATAGGTGAGTGTCATGGCTTGTGTCTAGATGTCGCCCCAAAGCCTCATGTGCTCATAGGTTGGGGCTTTTGGGAGGTGAGTGGATCATGGGTGTGTGAAAATGCATTAAGGGTGTGTGATAACTGAATTGTCCCACTGATTAGTTTAGCATAGTTCTGGGTGTGGATAATGGAAGCCCACCCTGGGTTTGGATGGCACCAACCAATAGGCTTTACCCTGGATGGGATTTAAAGGGAGAGAGGGAAGGCAGGCTACTGCTTCCTGCCTACCCTGCCATGGACTGTTTCTCCTCCACCACGCCCCTCTGCCATCTAACCCTGCCTTGGAGCCAGCTAACTGTGGACTAAAACTCCTACTTGCTGTGAGCCAAAATAAACCTTTCCTCCTTTAACTTGTGGGTGTCAAGTAGTCTGTTCCAGCAGTAAGAAAGCAATGAAGACCATAACACTCCAGGAACTCTTAAAGAGACATGAGCAAAAATACACAATTAAGCCCCTACAACAGTCTCCTATCACTAGTTAATTCCCTTTTGACATTAGCCAGTCCCTGTACAGATTACTGGTGTGGACCTGTGCCGAGAAGTGCACGCATCCGCAGGAGCTCAGAGATAATAGGGGGCACTGGGGGTCAGTGTTTGCAGCTCGGCCACAACTGCTTAGCTGACAGAACTTGGAGAAAGCCCTCTTAGCCAGTTTCCTCATCAGGTGTGAACGGCACCTTCCTCCAAGAAGTGTCAGTGGAGAAACTAAGAATTCAAGGAAAATGGTTTGCACACAGGAAGATCTGTAATAACAAAACATCAAGAATATAAAAGCTCAGAAACAGCACTGTCGAAGTCCGAGTCCTGGACAGATGAGTGGCACAGGACTGCTGCTGATTTCAGCCTTTACCTGCAGCTCATTTTGCTCCCCATAAAACTGGTGCATGGCCGGGACCCCTGCTCATCTCCCTCAGAGACACATTACGGGGCTGGGTACACAAACCGCAGCTTCTAGCCTGAGACCGACACCATTGGGCGAGATTTTCCCTAGAAAGTGTGATTAGTCGCTAAAAATACTTTTTGAACTAAGCCTTTTATTTTGGAATAATTTTAAACCAACAGCGAAATTGCAAAGGCAGCATTCCCATATGTCTCTCACCAGTTCTGCTAAGCTGTTTTGAAAATATGTCTGTTCGCACCCTTACCATGCTAACAAATTCGTGGTTTTCTCTCCTCCACGTGTCTTCCTAGTTATGATTCCCGGACACTTAACATGGCAGATGGAATTTTTATTTCATTTCTTCACTTCCAGCAGCAACGTCGCTATGGGACTGGGCCACGTCACACGGGGAAGCCTGTCTCTACTCCGTCGCTGGGCTGGGCCGTGCCTTCCTTTTGAGTCAGGTGGGCTGAGAAGAGCTGTGAACTTGAGGTGTTTGGGGTAGGAGCAAACGTAAACGTAAGTGTGTGCTGGACTGTCCAGACTTGACCTTGTGCACTGACCAACTCTGACGATTATGGGGGGACCTCGGTGTGATGTGTCTGCAGCCTTAGCTACACTGAGATGGACACAACTCTGCCCCTTCTGCTCTCAGGGCGTCGAGGGGGCTCTGGGCTCCCAACCCTGTCTACAGCGGGGCCGTCCAAGCCCAGCCCCCTGTCGGCTTTGCTTCTTTCTAAGGGAATCCTGACCTCTCCACACAGCACCCTGCCCTGTCGTGGCCCGTCTCACACAGCCTGGGCACGGGTGTCACCTGAGCCGTATACAACCCTCGGGCAGTGCTGCGAAAGTTGCAAAACAGGAAATGCAGCTGGCTGGGAAACCGACACCATCCTGGAAGAGGAAGCCCTGTAGGGTGAAAAGGAGGGAGGCACACAGGTGGGAGACTCGCGCTATTGTCATCACGTCACCAAAGTGTTTTACTCCAGTGTGGTCCGCGCAGCCCGCAGCCTCTCCTTCACCTGCGTGTGCTCCGCCTTCAACCTCGGAGGAACCAGGCGGCCCAGGTCCTCAGTGCAGAGAAAGCTCACCTGCCCAGGTGCCCGCCCAGGTGGGAGATGCGCCCCGAGGCGGCCCCCTCTCCTGGGCCGGAGGCGCTGCGCGCACGCGCACTCCGGGGGAAGGAGAAAGCTCAGCCTGGTGTCCTGGTGTCCGGACTCCCTTCACCGGCATCTCCCGCGTCTCCTTACAGACATTTTCAGGCTTAGATTTTCAGCTCTATTTTTTTTTTTTTTGGCAGAAACCAGGGCCTGCACATTGAGTTACACCCCAGCCCTTTTTATTTGGCCCAATCTTGAGTTTTTGATCCTCCTGCCTCAGCCTCCCAGAGTGCTGGGATCACAGGTGTGCCACCACTGCCTGCTTCAGGTGGCTTTGGCCCTTGCCAGGGTCAGTGCACGGCCCAGAGCTGAGAGGAGGTGACGGCCCCGGGGACTGGCCCAGCACTGGCCACTCATGTGCTGTCCCTGGTGGATGAGGCTGGGCTTGGCTGGGTCCTCACTCGCTCTCTCAGCTCTTAGAGCCGACCGAGCAGCACAAAAACTTGCGCAGAAGCCCAGCATCTCCAGCTTCTTCTAAATGTCAGAGAAGATGGCAAAAGCCACAGTGAAAACATTAACACATGCCTGAGCATGGACGCCATCTTCGTTCAGAATTTGATGACTATTTCAGAATTGGAGTGAAAATACAACTTCTGCGAATGTATTTTCACATACGAATTAATGAGAATGAGGCAGCCAACTCAGTGCTGACTCCCGAGCTCTGTCCGCGGTTCCCCGAGGCCCCAACCCCCCTGGGGTCCTCCAGGCGCAGGCCTGCGCCCCTCACTGTGCCCTTGTGAGGTCACCTGCATAGGGAGGGGCGCCCGGAGACAGAAGATCACGCGGAGCCCACAAGACGTCCACAGCAGAGGGGTCCCTGGGTGGCCTCCCCTCCCCGCATCGATTCCCCCAGGCAGACAGGGTCCTGGCCGGCGGGGAACGCATCTGAGCTGCCCTGCACAGTCACGTGCACCCTGTCAGAGTGAGCAGGGGACATGTGCTCCACAGCAGAGCAGAGGGGACTGCCGAGGCTGAGCTTGAGTACTGGGGTCATAGCCAAAGAGACGGGCAGCTGCCGGAACGCGGAGGGCACAGGCCTGGCTTTCCCCAGAGCCCTTGGAGGGCTGTGGCCACTCTGCACCTTGACTTCAGCCCCAGGAAGTTGATTTCGGACTTCAGCCTCCTACACTGTGAAAGGTGCATTTGTATCACTGTGAGCCACCAGGTTTGTAGGGTTTTTATAGCAGCCACAGGAAATGAGCGTGACATACACCTACCTACATTAGTATCATCGCAGTCATCACACAGGGGAAGCAAGTCTGAGGGAAGCCAACAAAGTCACAAGTGGCAGAGTAAGCTAGGTGTAGTGGCGCACGCCTGTAATCCTGGCATGTGGGAGGCAGAGGCAGGAAGGTCACTGTGAGTTTGAGGCCTGCCTGGAGCACATAGCAAGATCTATCTCAAAACAACCCCAACAAAACCAAATAAAGCAAAACGAAAGAACCACACACACACACACACACACACACACAGAGCAGCAAAGTCCACATCTGAGCCCTGAAGGGAAGCCTTGCGTGTCCACCGTGAGCCCAGGAGCCTGACCTGTGAGGGGCAGAGCAGCTTGGTACCCCAGGCCCCTGTGCACCTGTCCTGTCACACACAGCGTCAGCCCCGTGCCCTCCGCAGTCACTGCTGAACACGTGGGGAGCCGCTCGGCGTTTCTTCCCAGAAAGATCCCATCCCCTCATCGTCCTGGCCACATGGGGCCCAGCGCTGTGGCCCACGGCAGCTGGGGACAGCTGCTGCCAGCCAGTGCTGGGCTGCGGCCCTGCAGAAGGGAGGTGGTCTCTGGGGCCCGTGCAGAGGGCGGAGTGGGTGGGGCGTCCTGGAGCCCTTCGGACCTGACCAGGGAAGGGACCTCACAGGGCCCGGCTCTCACTCGCTGGCTCCCAGCCCTGTGGGGTCCACTTCTGTGGGCCCCAGTGCCACTCTGGCTTTCTGTTCTTTGCAGCCCTTAGGAATGGGGACCCGGTCCTTTGGGTGCCGGCAGGGCCCTGGAGCTCGAGACACCAGGACTGGCCAACTCAGGCCACCCTTGTGTCCAGCCATGGAGGTTTACCGCCGAGAGCTGTGACCTGCCCGCCACGTGGGTCTCCCGGCCTAGACTGTGGTCCGGCTGTTCCTTGAGGAGGTCGGTGTGCTGTGGAGTCCCCGTTACACCGCCAGGAGAGGACAGTGGCCACCTGCTGTGGATCGGAGCCTCCCTGCACTGCAAGAGGGCAGCCACGCGCTTCCGCCTTTCTGTCCTGCTTCCTTACTGTGCCTGTTAGAGGCCGCTTGGCGTGTGTGTGTGTGCACGCGTGTGTGTAAGGGATGAGGGCTGTCCTGTAAAAAACTGAAAGGCTGAAATTTTGGTTTATCTTCATGATTCAGCGGAAGACTGTGAAACGCTGCTTGATGGCCTGTCTCTCTGTCTCTCGGGAAGAACCCAGGACCCAGGGCCTTTGTACTGAGCTACATCCCCAGCCCTTTTTGTAATTTTTCATTTGAGACAGGGTCTCATTATGCCTCTAAATTCCCCAGGCTGGGTTCAGACTTTCGTTCCTCCTGCCTCAGCCTCCCTGAGTGCTGGGCTGACATTCTGTCTTCATAAAGTGAATGATATACTTTCAACCTCAAAAATGAAGATTTCTTTAGATCAAATTCGATTCTAATTAATGAAAATTCGCCTAGTTAAACACTTTGGAGAGGTTGGTTTCTCAGGTACTTTAGCCGGAAGACCGGGCTCTGAAGGTCCGGAGAAAGAAAAGCGGCTCCTGCTGGGGGAACCCAACCCGCGACCACACTGGGGACCCCGCAGAGGCGGGAGTGCGGGAGGGGCAGAGGCGCGAGGCCGGCCGTGTGGAATCGGGGTTCTCGGCCCAGTCCGCCCGCCGGGCAGGCAGGAGGGACCGTCCGGGAGCAGGAGCTGGGCTGGGAGGCGAGGCGAGGCGAGGCGAGGCGGGCACTCCCTGGGCAGCTGCCGACCGCGCGGGGCCTGCACAGGACGCAACCCTTGAGCAGGGTCGGAAGGGGTCAGCGGCAGGGGCCAGCGGCAGGGGCTCCGATCGCCTTTTCAGAAGCGGAAAGCGACCACTCCGACAGGCCGGGAACTACTTCCCGCTCCGAGACCCGCGGCCCAACGAAGTTGCTCGGCCCCGCCCGCGTGGCCCGCGCCTGTTTACGAGCGGGGTCCGTGGCAGCAGAGGAGCGCGGAGAGGGACAGCGCCCCGCGAAGAGGCCCAGGCCCCGGCCGGCGCGGGAGACGATTCCCAGGGTTAGGGGCCGCCATCTGGCTGCCACCGAGGCCCGAGACCAGCGGAGAGCCGCACGCGCGGAGCGCCCTGTCCGGGGGCGGCGCAGGCCCCGGGCCGACTGACCACCCTCCCGTGGCCCTCGCGGGAAGGCTGAGGAGCAGGCGGCGTCCAAGGGCATGCTGGAGACGCGGCTCTGAAGAAGCCTATTGGTTGGTGCCACCCACATCTGGGGCGGGCTCTCTCCTCAGTTGGCGGCCTAGCTGTCAGTCATCTGTAGGCCTAGCTGTCCATCATCTGTAGGCCTACCTGTCAATCATCCACAGACCCTGCCGGAGCTGCCAGTCGCTGACGAGCCTGGCGTTATGTATTGTCACAGGCGGCCGCGGGAAGTACAGAGGGCGCCGCAGGGAGGCTGAATTGCAGGGCGCGGTGTAGGGTGTTTTGGAGCCACAGGTGTCGGTGATGGGCACCCCAGGGGTCCTGCGCTGTGGGTGTGAAGCACTGTTGAGTGTACCAAGCCGGCCTTGGAAATCCTGCGAGCTGCCCGACAGCCTTGCGCCGTCCAGGACTTAAAGACAGGAAGCTGCTCTGTGCGCTGAAAGCCCTACACAGCCGTTCCTGCTATCTGCAGGGCCAGTCCCAGGAACACTGCAGACGCCAGGATCCAAGCACGCTCCAGTCCTCATTATTATTATTATTATTATTATTATTATTATTATTATTATTATTTTAGAGGCAGGGTCTTGCTTGTAGCCCACGGCAAACTTGGCAGTCTTCCTGCCTCAGCCTCTCGAGAGCTGGGATTGCAGGCATACAGCACATGCCTGCCTGAGGCGGACAGGGTTTGCATAGAATGCATGTTCGTCTCCTACACTTTGAATCATCTCCAGATTGCGTGGCGTGGCCAACGTGATGTGGCTCAGGTTGTTACCGGGGTTTGGGTGCTGGGGTCTCCTTCTGGAGGTCGTTTGTAGGTTCTTGTGAGCTTTTACATTTGTTACAGGTGGGAAAAGGAAGGCATGCTCTGCAGAGTGAGTGCCGGCCAGCTAGAGGTAAGAAGACTCACACCCTGCAGGGCGCAGCATGGGCCGTGGGAGGGGACAGTGTTCTCCGCTTCTCTCACTCGCACTTCCCAGGCCAATCCAGGTCTGGCTGTCACGTCAGACACTGCTGCGCTCCGGCATGGAGAACTGGAGACAGTGTTCTGACTGGGCCCCGTTTCGGGGCAGTACGGACTGCTCTGGGGCAGGATCCTGGGTCTCCGTGTTTGACAGGCCACGCTCACCTGCCCAGCCAGTTTGCCACTCCCTGATCTCCCACCTCCAGGTCACTGTGCCCACCACCAATGGTGTCCATCCACCGTGCTCCACTAGAGACTTCAATGCATTATGGGTATTTTTGTGAATAGAGAACTCTTGCTATGAAAAATACCTGTCATAGCAATAAGCTAGCCTACACTTACCATGCTGCGTGGGTGTCAATTTAACTCTGATTTGCACCCTCCCAGTGTATCAAGTCCCCAGGGAGCTGTGGGTGCATGGTGAGATTGGTCTGAAGGTGGCCAGACCTCCCAAGCATGTGGACAGTCTGGGGGAGTCAGCTAAGCCCCCTCCCTGCTGAGATTCCCAGGGGTTGGGGGAGCCCTGGGCCCCAATTCCCACCATGGGACGGGTTCATGAGCACATTGACCCCCGCCCCCCATTGCTGGGCCCTGCAGCTGGACTGGGGAGTGGATGCGAATTGTGGGTGAGGCCTGGGAGGGCCTCCATACTCTCTCTGACCTGGTCAGAAGTGGCTGGGAACTCGGGGGCCTGTGGTCAGCCCCAGCGGGGAGGATGCAGGTGTGGACGTCAGGCCAGCATGGATGTCGCTGAGAGTGGCCGGCTGGGTGCTTAGTCACTGTCCCCATCACCAGCTGTGCTCACCAGGTGCCTTCCCCCTGGGGGGCCACCCAGGACACCAAGAGGGGGCCGTGTGCTTCGATGAGTTTGGGACAGGTCTGCTTGGCCGAGCTTCATCACCAGGGGCTGGGTCTAGTCCGTGGCTCTGCTCTGGCTCTGCTGCTGTGCCCTCTTGCCCTGCTTCTGGCCTGGCCTTCTGTTTTCTCCCTTGGGAGTGTTCTCACCACAGGTGTCAGTCCAGGAGTGGGGTCCTTTTCAGGTCACAGGTGCTGCACCTGTTCACCCGAACTGAGACACAACCGGAAATCTTGTACGCCAGGTGTGTGGTGTACACCTATGACCTCAGCACTTGGGAGGCTGAGGCAGGAGGATCACCACAAGTTTGAGGGCAGCCTGAGCTACACAGTGAGACCCTGTCTCACTGGATGTCTCGTATTTTGTCTGGCAACTGTGTGACCGAAGGAAAGTAGCTAAACTCTGAAGTGGTCAGAAAACTGGAAGGCTGTGTTATACATGTGCCCATAGGAGCCCGATTATGTTATTGGAGGTGTTGGGCCAAATTGCAGGCAGCTGTTATCCAGCAATTGTTTTCTTTCTATTAGTAATAGAAGTTTCACATTTACTCTGAAACAAGGAGGGAGAGAGAGACAGAGAGACAGAGAGAGACAGAGAGACAGAGAGAGAGAGAGACAGAGAGACAGAGAGAGAGAGATTGCTCAGCATCCCTTGCAGCTAGAAGTCACCAGACGCATATGAGTGGTAGCAGCCTGTGCACTTTCAGGGTCATGTCCTTAAAGGGACACATGCTCCTTTCTCTCACTAATTGGAACAAAGATGTGGTGGTGGGAGCGGGAGTGGGACTCACTGGTGGGGACGGCTCTGCTGTGGCCTCCGCGGCTGGCCGATGGGTGACTGAGGCCTGCGCTTGTCACAGAGTCCCCGGAGCACCTTCACCGGGCACACAGAGCTGTGCCCTTCTGGGGCCCAGGCCAGACCCGGAGTCAGCTCTGACCCCCAGCACAGGCTGACCTGGAGGCCGAGTGTCCTGAGTCTGGGACCTGGCTGGGCCCGGAGCCACAGAAACCCGCTCTGTGGACCCGAGCCCAGCCACGCCAGCAGCTCAGTCTCCCCAGGTCAGGCTCGGCCTGAGCCCCCGCGAGCTCTCCTCTTGCTCACACAGCTGGAGCTGCAGCCATCAGCCCCCAGCTCCTCCTCCCTGCTTCCCTCCGGTGGGAACTTGTCCCAGGAGGCAGATCCTGCTTCTGGCTCCCAGGGTGAGACCAACCAACACCTGAGCTGCAGTCAGTCCCCTCCTGCCATGGCAGGGCAAGGAGCAGTGTGAGATCATTGAGGCGAAAGTGACGGCCAGACTGAGGTGGGTTTGGGGCAAGGGTTTCTTTGATGATAGAAGGAGTCAGATAACCGGGAGCAGCCTTTCCACCATGCACAGTCCTTCCTCTGTGTGATGGCTGGAGCCACAGCAGCTGTGGGTATTGTGAGGTTTGGGGTTTTTAAAAGATAAGTTACTTCTTGTTTACCTTAAACAGGTTGAGTTGCATTTTTATGTTACTTAAAGCCAAAAATTATTTTAAAATTTTTGTTATTGATTTCAAGTTGCATAAAATTTAAATAAAATCATACAAATTCAGTGGCGGCTGACTGTCTTCCATGGGTACACCATCACCAACTGTGTAAAACGCCAAATGCTTTGACATTGAGTCTCACTTCCTCACTCCCTTCCTCTCCCCTGTTCTGTCTCTACAGCCCTTGCCTGGAGCCCCCCTGAACCCCACACCAGCTCCCCAGTGTTGATGTGTCACACCCAGGCACTTAGGAAAATCACTCAGCTTGGGCCACAGCCACCACGCCGGGCCACGCCTAACATGGTTTCCGTCCTGTCCTCGTCTGCACAGGACACTGGCCGGACACCATGCCGCCTGGCTCTTGTTGGCTTTGACGACCTCACAGGCTTCCCTCCCCACCCGGGGGCCCCCAGTGTCCCTGCCTCCTCTTCTGATGGGGACACGAGGGCTCAGAGCAGGATCCTCATGTGCTGCAAACTAATAAACAGGAGAAAGCTCTCTGTCTCATAGGAGGAAGACAGTGGGCCCTGGGTCCCTTCCCGCTCCCCAGCGCAGGACCCCCACCCCTAGGACCCTCTGCGCCTTCCGGGTCCAGTCCCAGTGCAGGCCGCAATGCACAGCGCCTCCTGGTGTCTGCTGCGAGCGTGGAGCCTGCAGTCCCTGGGCGTCGGGGTGCAGCCCGCAGTGCAGGGCTCCTTCCTGCCAGGCGACGATGCCTCAGCTCGCGCGGTGCCCTGGGCCCCCACTGCCCGCGCCTGCTGGCTCCAGGGGCGCCCTCCATGACACCCACCTCGTCACCCTGATGCTCGGGCCCGGCCACCCCAGGACCAGGCCAGGAGGCCCAGGCAGGAGACAAAGCCTCTTCCTGCCTGCCCGAAGGCGGAAGAGGGCACTGGCCTGGCAGGGCACTGCGCCCTGTTCATTGGGCAGCCTTAGGTCTCTCACTGACACCGAGGACTCGGGGAGCCAGCCGCCCCCCACTGCAGCCACACAGAACCAGCTCCGAGTCACGAGGGCTCCGCAGCTTCCTGGGTCATGGCTGCTCCAGGAGCCATCCAGCTGACCAGGGGCAGGAGTGTCGAGGGCACCACAAACTGAGCCCTTGCCAGTCACAGACAGCCGAGAGCCTCGTGATGCTGGCGCACACCTGTCATCCAGCTACGTGAGAGGCTGAGGCAGGAGGGTGGCGAGTTCCCGGCCAGCCTGGGCAACCTGGAGAGGCCCGGTCTCAGAGTGAAAAATAGAAGGGCAGGGCGTGGTGTGTGGTGGAGCTCTGGCCTAGCGTGTGCGGCCCTGGGTCCGTCCCCAGCGTGAACAACGATCTTGTGGTGGTGCTGGGTTTCAGGACACACGGACACACCGCCCCAGAACCCGGCACCGTGGCAGCTTGCTGCTTCGGGAGGGAGGAGTCTGAAGACAGCAGGAGCAGTGGGCTCTCCCAGTGTCAGTGTCGGGCCGGGCAGTGGGGCAGCAAAGCTAGAAGGACACGGCGCAGGCCGCGGGCCATCCCGGGCGGGGGGGGGGGCGAGTCCCCTTCCTTTCCTGCTTCTTCGCCCTCCCTAGCTCTCCATAACGTGTGCTCTGCAGGAGACAAGACAGTAACAGGACTTCTCCCCGAGAAAAGAAAGGACCCCACTGGCTGCCTGTTGTGGACGTGGAGAACCAGGCTGTGTCCACCTGCTGAGACCTCAGGCCAAGCCACTGTGACAAAGGTACGCATTTGATTCACTACCCATCCAGCCCTCGAGGGAGCACGGAGCTGCTGTTCCATGCAGAGCAGCTCATGGTGGGCGCCAGGGACCCGCATCCCGAGGACAGGGACCCCAGCTCAGCAGGGGTGGCAGCTGGGATGGGGCTGGGGACCCCATTTTTGACTCGGCACCAGCACTCGCTCCGAAACCCATCTGCAAGTCTGGTTCTTCCAGCAGATCTGGGATGCCAAGGGAGGTCTGTGAGCACTGCCGAGAACTTCAGCTGTGTGTGCAGGATGCATCGCTCCATGGGGCTGGACACAGGGAGGTGTGCGAGGTGTGATCGGGCCTCCAGGAGGATATGTAGATTAAAGATCTCGGTATATCCCAGTGAAAGACGTGTCGCCAGAATCCTCCCGGCCCACTCAGCCCATCCTGCGTGCCGCTTCCAGAAGAGCTCTGAGGTCCTCTTTCCCCGGTGTCCTCACCAGGTGGGATCAGAGTACGCTGAGTGCTGCTGCCGAGCGCCATCCCGCGGAAAGGAGCTCAAAAACCACGGCGCTGTGTCCTCCTGCGCCTCAGTCACCGGGTCTGGCGCCCTGTGACTCCGGCTCTTCCTCCAGGTCAGAACGACCACGGGAGGTCAAGGTCTTGGGTCAGGACCTCGAGGCAGCCAGGGCAGCGCAGCTGAAGGCGCTGAGGAGCGAGGGCTCCAGAGCAGCTGCAGGAAGTGGCCTGGACCCTGGGATGGGATGAGTGTGCTCCCAGCCGGGAGGGTTTGAGGGATTCATTTTTGCTGTAATGAAGTTTTTAAAAATTCAAGCACTGACACTGCTTTCGATTGTACCTCACCCAGGGAAGGGGGCCTAGGTGGTGCTGTCCTGGGGCCACAGGAGGAGAGGGGAGGACAGTGGGGGGCGGCAGAGCTGAGGCCCCTGGGAGGAGGAGCAGCGTTGGGAGCACGGGTGGGTGCCCTGCCCAATGGTTTGGGGCTCAGGGGCTCAGTAAGACCCAGGGCCAGGGCTTCAGTGGGGCCAGGAGAGCGTGGGGTGTGGGGCAGAGGGGCGAGGGCCTGAGAACGAGTTCTCCACCCCATTTCCTGTGCAGTGAGCTCTTCCTGCCCCTTTCTCGGAGGAGGGACGGGGCAGGGACTGCCACCTTTAGGCACCTGCCCTCTGCCGGGCCTGCTGTGCTGCCTTTGAAAGTCACCAGTTCCATCTTTGGGATAGGAAAACCGAGGCTTGGAGGCCCGGATTAGGTAAGTGACTCATGCACACCCAGCATGTGACAGACCTGAGATTTGGACTGGAGAGAGTCCGAGTCCTAAAGGGTCACTGTGCTTTGCTTTCTGTCCTGGGCGTGGGGCCCAGGGCCTCACAGGAGCCCCACCTGGGCCTGTGGAGCTAGGGTCCAGCTTTTTTTTTAATGAGGCAAAGTCTCCCTATGCAGCCCAGGCTGACCTTGAACTTGGGGGATCCTCCTGCCTCAGCCTCCTGAGTGCTGATTATAGGCGTGCGACATCACACACAGCTCCAGAATTGCACTTTTATCTGTGCAAAGTGCTTCCATGTGCCTGGCTCGTTTGAGTCTGACTGTGGTGAACTGGCAAGCACCATCGAGGGCCCCTTTTCAGGAGGGAAACTGAGTCACAAGAGGGCCCTGCTGACCTGAGAATTTCAGGATTCGGTGCTGACACAGAGGAGGTGAGCATGGGAACCAGTACACAGAGGCGACCCCAGTGTGGCTCGGGCTGGCCAGCCCACCCCTCCTCCCAGCTGCCCCCTGCGTCCAGGGCCCCTCCAGCAGGGACAACTGTGGCCTCGCCTCAGAGGCCCCGTGGGACCCAGGCTGGCACCAGGTTTGGCAGGAGGCGCTCGGAGGAGGTGGCGTTGGCTTTAATTAGGCCGTCTCTGTTTGTGTGCGCTGCTGATCGGCTAATTGGCCAGCAAGGTGTGAGTCACGCAGTCCCTGGGCACGGATCAGCATCAGGGCGAAGCCAGGGGCCAAGCGGTCCCAATTAGGGGAGAGGGGACCCCCCCCGGGCTTGTTCTTGGATCCCGAGGATGGCAGCTCCTGCTGCTCCTGTGACCGTGAGGGCCCAGGATCCAGCCCGGGCCTGCTGGCTGCTAGAGACTTCTTCACATGCCCGGCCCAGGAACCCTTGGATCCTCAACCCCAGCCTCAGCCCCTTCAGGGAACCAGCTTGTGCTTAGCGCCTTTCTGTGTGCACTTCCTGGAGTCCCAGCAGCACAGCCAGCGCTGTCCCGCAGGGCACGGGGAAACTGGAGCTCGGGCAACACAGCAGTGTCTTGTCATGTAGTTCGGGCTCAGGGCGACTCTCCTGCCTCAGCCTCCGGAGGGCTGGGATGACAGTTATGTGCCACCACGCCCAGCTGGTGGCTGGTGGCTCCTGGTCGGCCAGCCCAGTTCTGGGTGGCCAGCCCTGCTCCTCAATCCAGCAGCCTCCCTTCCCCTCCCTCCTGTGACTTCCTGCATCTCCAAGAGCCCTGGGGGCCGTGCTGGTCACTTGGCTTCTGGTGTCCCTTGCTCTGCCTGTCTGGGCGGTGGCCAGGGCAGGACCTGGGAGAGCGCAGGAACGCCGTGTGCTGCCCTTGAGCTGAGTGCTGGCCTCTGGAATGTCCACAAAGCCCACTCGGCCACCCTCCCTCACCCGGTGACAGATGGCCCTGGCTTTCAGCAGCGGCCCTGAGCACATTGTCACTCCCGGCTGAAAGTGAAATATTCAGTGGCATTTAGATTAAATAGACTCTAATGCTTCAGTAATATTAATTACGTTTTCATTCATCCCTGGCCTAATAAATCAACACGTAAAGAGGGAGTGGGGCTGGCAACCTTTGTGTGATCTGGCACACAATGAGCCCTTCTCAGGGGCCGGGGCCAGACATCTGTGCTCAGCCCTGGAGGAGGAGCCGCCCTGACATCTACACTCGGCGGCCGAGCTCCCCGGCCGGGCTGTGCGGTGCTAGGGGCTCTCCGAGATTTCGGGTTAGGGAAGGGGCGCAGAGAGAGGCCCACGTGCTGGGTCACAGCCTTGGGCTGGAGGACCCTGGGCAGGGAGGCTTGGGAGGGAAGAGTGGAACTGTAAATGCCCACTGCTCGGGTGCTTACTATGCACAGGGACTGTGCTCAGCACTTCGAGGTGCTCCTGTCTTTATTCCTTCTGACCACCTGTAACAGGAACCAGCAGCCTTCCTGGCCCATTTTCCTGGTGACGCATGTATCTGCTGCTCAGCCATATGAGGTAGCATGGGGAAATCGGGGTTACTAGGGGGGTCCCCAGGGCTGTGGCATAGGTGGGGTTGTGGAGTCCAGGCTGGAGCTGGCTGCAAGGTCCCCTGGTTTCTGAGTTCACTGCCTCGGGGAGGTCCGTCCCAGCAGCCCCAGGCTCCTGCCATACATATGTAAAAGAAGCCAATAAAACAGCCGGGGAGCCTGCCCTCCTAAATCTTTGGCACAAAACCACACACTCGGACACTTCAAAGTTGCCCCAGCTACCAGTTTTCTCCAGAAGTCCCCACTCAATGCCTCTGATTGGAAAATAAATAGCCATGCCCATAAAAACTGCAGGCGATTGTCAGCCCGGGAATGGGAAATGCAGGGTGCTCCCATGTGGGCCCAGCCGGCCACCCCGGAGGCCAGCACAGCCAGGGGCCCAGAGGGAGGGGGGAACATGGCTCCGTGGAGATTCAAAAACAGCAAATGTTCCATGGGATGAGAAAAATGTACGAAATACAGATGAACACAAAGAAACGAAAACATCCCTAACCCTCTGCCTGGAGTTAACACTCAGGGCTCTCCTGGAGGACTAGAAGCACTTCCATGGCATTGATGACCTCCGATAAGACACCTAAGCATTTGTTCTGCAACTTTCAGGGGAGATGTAGCTTGTGAATTTCACCCACCCCCAACTGCATGACATTTATTTGGGTCGTTCTCCCCACCTTCACCCCAAAAATGCCATAATGAATTTTCCCTTTGAAATTGTTACATTGAGGGAATATGTATGTATATTTTGAGGGAAGAAATCCTGAGTGCTCTGAGCAGGGTGTGATGGTGCACACTGTGTCTTAGTTACTTTTCTCATAGCTGAGACAGAATACCTGACACCCACAAATTAAAAGGGGAAAGGCTTATTTAGCTCACAGTTTTTAGAGGTTTCCATCCATACTCAGCTGGCTCTAAGGCAGGGTGGCATGGCAGAGGGGCATCGCAGAGGAGAAACAGTCCATGGCAGGGCAGGCAGGAGGAGGCAGCAGCAGCCTGCCTTCCCTCTCTCCCTTTCTGTCCCATCCGGCTACAAGCCTATTGATTGATGCCACCCACACCCAGGGTGGGCCTCCCATTACCCACACCCACAACTATGCTAAACCAATTTAGTAATCAGACACCCCTAATCCCAGTATCACACACCTGAGATCCAGCCACCTGTGGACACATGAGGCTTTGGGGGACATCTAGAAACAAGCCATAACACACCTGTAATCCCAGCACTCATGAGGCTGAGGCAGAAGGATCTCTGTGAGTTCGAGGCCAGCCTGGGGTACATAGTGAGACCCTGTCTCAGCTCTCCCCACCCAAATGCTGTGGAGAGCTGTGTGCCTGCCCAGCCCCTGTCCTACCTGGTGTAAACATCTTCACCCTCCACCCTCTAGGCCTGGCCCTGGAGGCTGGGCTCATGGTACAAACCCACCTCCTGGGCGTCTTGACCATGGGCTGTGCTCAGTGCCTGCAGCCTCAGGCTGAGGACAGGAAGAGCTGCCCACTAGGGATCCTCGGGGCTGCTGCACAGAGTCTGACCTGTGACCTCTGCAGCCTAGATTCAGCAGCAGCCTGGCCTCAGATGGCTGTGTGGCTGAAAGGAAACCACCAACCTCTCTGACGCAGTGGCCTCATCTGCAAGGTGGTGGGTGATCCTTGTGTCCACAGTGCCGCCGTGAAGAGCGACAGGTCCACACAGCACAGGGTCTGATGTGTGGCGAGCGCCCGCCTCATGCTGGCCACTGTGCACTTATGATGTCAGCCCTGACCCGAGAGAGCACCAGTCCATTCTCAGCTGCACTGCTCAAGCCTTGCATGTTCGAGGGAAGGCAGGAGAAGCCGGAGATCCTCTCCCTTCACATCTCCCACATCCCAGGCAGGGTGGCAGAGTTGAATCCACCTCATGAAGGTCCGGCCCAGCCCTGTTAGGCACCATGGAGGAGGATGCGGAGCCGAGCAGGTCCTGGGCTCAGGCTGGCGGGGAGGGGAGGAAGCATCAGGAACTTGGCAGCTGTTGCACAGAGGACAGGGCGCACACGGCGACTGTGTGTCTCCAGACACAGCTCTCAGGAGGGGCGTTTGAAGAGCAGTGGGCAGCTCAGGCCCTGGTCCGAGTCACACAGCGGCTCGCAGACCACCTGGGACAGCCACCAGGGAGATGTGGGCTCCACGGCCTTGCTGCCGCATGGCAGCCCGGGCCTGCACAGGCAGCAAGAGTCTTGCGTTCTAGTCAGCCAGACCAGGCCTCTGTGGGACAGCAGGGCAGACAGAGGCTTTCAAGGGAAGGGCTGCCGCCGGAGATCAAAGTTTCCGGTGTCCATGGAGGGCGAGAGCTTGGCCATCGGGAGCAAGGAGCAAAGCTGGCGCTGACGTGGGGAGCCGTCCTGGCCTCCGAGCTCTGCACCCTGGGTGCGCACATGTGTGTGGCTGCAGAGCCGGGCCCGAGCCTCTTTGTGCCGCTTTGTCACAGATTTGGGGCCAGGCCAGAGCCCGTGGGGAGGGCCCTCTTTGGCAAGCGCAGCCCCTTCTCCTCTGTTTTGTCATTGGCACTGGGCCGCGTCGCTCTCTCGAGCTGGAGCCACCGCACGCATGGTGTTCCCACTCTGTCCGCTGTCACACCCCGGCCAGGCCGGCAGCAGGGCTGTCACGCCGAGCTCACAGAAAGCCTCCTGTCTGCTGGGACGGCTGGGCCAGGGGAGGCTCTCCGGGTCAGCTCAATGAGAATGGGTCTCCTGGCAGAGAGGTGTTCAACACGGGACAATCTCAGGCTGCGGGTCGAGGCTGTGGATGGGAGGCGGGCAGGGGGAGGTGGCCATGGGGCCCTTTTGCCCCTCCAGGTCCCCAGATCCAATGTTGTTCTCTGGGAATCATGTCCCTCACCCCCTGACAGTCGGACTGGCTGGTCCTGAGGCCTGGGCAGTTCAGGCTGTCACCGGGATGCCCAGCTAAGTCACTTAGATTTTACTCTCTCAACCTAAATTTAAAACAGCAGTTGAGCTGGGCATGGCGGTACATGCCTGTCATCCCAGCACTAGGGAGGCTGAGGCAGGAGGATTGCTGTGAGTTTGAGGCCAGCCTGAACTACATAGCAAGACCTTGTCTCAAAAAACAAAACAAAATGAAATGAAAACACAGCAGTCGTGGGCTGGGGTGTGGCTCAGCGGCAGAGTGCTTGCCTAGCATGCATGAAGCCCTGGGTTCCATACCCAGGTCCACAAAAATAATAAAGTCATACGGCCATCTCCACACGTTTGGAAGAGAGCAGATACTAAGTGGCTGCCGTGCAAATCTTGCTTTGATCTCCGTGAGGATCCAGGAATCACTGACGCAAGCGCATGGAGTGCGCTTGGTTCTGGGGTGCGGCACGTGCGTGTGCACGCAGTGTGTGGATGATCCCAGGGAAGCTGTGGAAGAGAAGCAGGAAGCCCCAGTTTAAGCGCGTGGAGGCTGAGGCGGGTGGAGGCAGAGCCCAGAGTCCCGGACAGCGTGTGGCCGGGCAGCAGGCCCAGCCTTGGTCCTGGCCGCAGAGCAGGAGGGCGGGGTGCACACGGGGGCCCTGGGGTGCGGGGCACACTGGGAGACTGAGCCCGCAGATGTGGACGAGGCATGGGCAGGCCTCCTGCCTCTGCCAGAGACTGAGCGTCGGGCAGATCGGATGGCCAGGAGGAGGCGCATGGCGTCGCCAGTCACCGCTTGCCCTTCCCTCTGTGGGAGCCCAGCAGCTTGGTTTCTTTAGACTTCTGGGAATTGCGTCAGGTCCAAGGCTTCCCTCCCAACCCTCTCCCCTTGGCCAGTGTCCAGCGACTACTGAGATGCGCTGACCACCACAGCTGCTGTTGCCAGGGGTGGAACTGGCCTCAGCTCAACAGCAGAGCTGTGCGTGGCCCCAGGAAGGCCGGCTTCAGGCAAGGCTGGATGCAGGTGCTCCAAGTGGGCCCCACCCACCTCCCCGCTGTTCCTCCCTCCTCCTCAGGCTCCCGGTAGGGATGGCTGCCCACAGCCCGAGGTCCCTCTGAATCCCACGAGATGCACGACCTCCTCCCGCAGTGCTGGTGGGGACAGAAACGTGGCCCAGTGGACAGTTCAGAAATCAGGGGCCGCCCGGGAAGGAGGCTGGGGCTGGGTGAAGATGTGGTTTCCCTGGAGAGTCCCAGATGGCCTTGGGATCCCCGGGACTCTGTCACAGCTGGGCAGGGGCTGTCCTCGCCCTCCACCTTCCTGTGCACAGCAACCCGGCCCTGCCGGAACTGGTGCTGCTCCTCCCGGAGTCAGTCTCCCCTCTTAGCACACACCACTGTGAGCATCAGTGAGCCTGTGTCAGAGGTGCTGAGCTCAGTCCTGTCAAAGCGCCCTTCTGGCCTTCTTCCTGTTCTTCCTAACACCTGGGCAGCGAATTGGTCATCACTGCATGAATGGCAGGGAGCCTGCCACATGGCTGAGCTACGGCAGGCGTCCACTTCCTCATATGGTCTGGGTGGCCGATGCTGCAGGGCAGCGATCCAGGCTCCATCTTGCCTATGTATCCCTCTTCGAGGCTGCCTTCTGGCCTTGCAGGGCTGCTGTCGCTCCAGCTATCACGTCCTATTCTGGCCAGAAGGAAGAAGAAACAAGAGCAGAGGTCTGTGTTCCTTTTCTTCTCAGAGGTGCCCGTCCCGCTCCTGCCCGCTCCATGCTGGGACTGAAGGCATCCTGACACACGGAGACAGGAAGTGCAGCGTGACACCGGGCAGCCATGGTCCCCAGCGAGGCATCTGCCCCCGGAGGAGGCTGGGCTCTGCCGAGCAGGCTGTGGAGGCCCAGCCTGCAGCTCTGTTCCCTGGGCCAAGGCACCCAGCAGCCTCTGACACTGCCAGTCAGCCAGGGAGGCAGAGCATCCAACTTGGGCGGGGGCCAAATTCCAGGCCTCGTGGGGCTGACTGGCAGCCGCTCTGTCTGTGCAACCTGGGGGACCCTGAGAAAGAAGGGGCAGTCGAGTCCCAGAGCAGCAGCGAGGATGCGCAGGCTGGGGGCTGCAGGGGCGGGGCGAGGTCAGGACAGACAGATGGATGGGGCTCAGCTCCCTCCGGACTCAGTGCTGCCCTCACCAGTCACAGGCCAGGGTGACAAGGGCGTCTGCGGGGGCTCAGGGACAGAGCCGATGGCAGCCGGAGCAGCATTCAGGGTGGGGAGCTCTGTGCCTCTCACTGGATTTTGCTGTGAGCCTAACTCTCTGAAGAACAACATCTAGGAAAGGAATGGGGGAAAGAAAAGAAAGAAGGAAGGGGGAGGGAGGGAGAGGGGAGCCCGGGAAGCTGCTGGCCTGGGGCCCCACTTCCAGCTTGGACTGGACACAGTGTTATGCACAGCTGCTGAGAGGATGCCAGCCATGTCCCGGTACCACCTGGACCCAAAGCAACTGCAGGGCCACACAGGCACGGTGAGCAGCCCCTCGGCCAGCTGCGATGCTTTATCAAGCTAGATGCAGTAAGACTCACGGAGACCCCCGGCTGCCTGTAACAACACTGTGCACTTCTGGGTGTGGAGCGGTGGCTGACGGGGGCATGGCTTAGCCTGGACCATGGAGCAGGAAGCAGATGACACCACAGTGGTGAGGTTCTCCGTGCTCTCAAACTGTCCTGTCCTGGCTGCCTTCAGGCTTCAGGAGGGCGGTGCCTCTGGGGCTCTGCAGGCAGCATCTTGCTCTTTAAGCTGGCTAGGACATGCAGTGCCCTGAAGCAAATGCCAGGCAATGCTGTGCTGTCCTGTAGAGCTGCCCCTGAGGACCAAGACCTTCAGGGTCTTCTGATCTGTGTGGCCCAGCGTAGCACCCACAGGCCACCCGTGGCTCTTGAGCATTAGGAGCAAGACTAGCACAGTGGGAACATGGAATTTTGTTTTAATAAATGCAGCTTACAAGTGCAAAATAAGCCACAATATAGCAGTGGCCACTGTGTTGGGCAGCCTGGGTCTAGTGGTATCCTGCTCAGTAGCTCTTTCCCTAATCACTGCAGAGTCTTTTGAAAGTTTGCTTTTGTATGTGTGAGTGTGAGTGAGTGTGTGTGTGTGTGTGTGTGTGCATGAAGTGATGGTGCATGTGCCAGCATGTGCACAAAGTCATGCAGAGGTTCCCTGGGTCCAGCCAGGACTTATGCTCTGGAGCATGTCTATGTTGTACACCTTGTGTGTGTTCTTGTTTTATAAAAGTCAGTTGTCTATCACACTGATAGCTGTGTCATGCACACCTGGCACAGGGTTAGCTGTGGCTCCAGGCTGGTCCTGGCTTTACCACCAAGTTGTCGCTGGGTCTGGGAGGTGACATTCCTCCCTGGCTCTCAGTTTTGCCCTGGTGAGCAAATAAACTGTGCAGCAAATAAACTGACACCATGCCAGGTCTGAGGAGGTCACAGCAGTTGTGGCTGGCGGCCGTGGGTGTGGGCCTGCAGCTGTGCTGCTTGGTCCCAGGTGCCTGTGGTGAGCTGGTGGATGATCCAAGGGACCCTGGGTTAGGCGGCCTGGAGAGCACCAGGTAAAGGCTGGGTGGGCTCTTAGCTGGGGCCTCCTCTGAGCCCTTTTCATGCTAATGTGCGTGGGGATGCTGCAGGGGCACCCTACACAGCCCCCAGATTATTTCTGCTCCAGGAGCCTCAGGCAAAGAGGACTGATCCTGGGGGTCACACTTTGGTGGCACTGGTCTTACAGACGCGGGCTGGGTCCTGTGGGTGTGACAGGACAGGAGGCAGCCTGCGGTGGTGAGGGCCTCTCATGCTCACTTTTCTGACTTTGTCCAGGGCCAGGAAATGCAGAGCCTTCCTGTCTGCAGCCAGCTGTCTGGACAAGGCCCAGGCCACGTTTACTCCAGTCACTTTGTCCCCAGACATCTTCACCTGGAGGCTTTAGAAATGGCCTCCCAGACCCAGCAGGATGAGACTCAGGCCTCTGGGTGTGAGAGAAGCCGCCATGCAGTAGAGTTTTCTCCTGTGACCACACCTGTGAGGAAAGCCTGGCTGCCTGAGGCTTCTAGTTCCTGTCAGACTATGGCTGATGGAGCATTCTAGAACACCCAGGCACAGGCTGGGCTGAGGACCATGGCTGATGGAGCATTCCTGAAGACCAGGGGATGCAGGGCTTCCTGGGGGAGGGATCTCAGAAAGGCTGGAAGAGCTTCTCCACCGTCTACAGCCCTTGTGCCCCGAGCCCCCCAGTGGACAGGCAGTGTCCCCAAAGCCTGCCTGAGTTCAGGAGGCTGGGAGCCAGCCCAGCCTTGGGGGCACCTGGAGAACGAGGCTTAGTCGCCCATCGGCTGGCCAGTCAGGCCTGACTCCCCGATCCCGCAGGGAAGGCACCTGCAGGGCATCGTTAATTCATGAGCATGCAGGGGGCACTTTTATGGACTCCTAATAGCTTGTGTTTTACGTGTCTAATAATAATGAAAGGTTAGGGCTCTCCCTCTGGTCATTCTTAAAAATGAACCTGATTTATCCCATCATTAGAGCTTTATGTCCCTGGCTGGGGCAGGATGCCAGATCTTGGCTTAAGGAACATTTAGAGGATAAGAGAACATAAAGAAGGCCCAGCTGTGCCCTAAGAATCAGAAAGGGGCGAGTGGGCTGCCCGGGATCGCAGTGCTGTTTCACAGGCCGTGCTGAGTGGACCCAGGCCGCGAGCCTGTGTTATGTGGCCGTGACCTCGCAAGCCCCCTGGCAAGGATGCTTTCTGTCCAGGAGGCACGGGAAGAGGTGCTCCTGTGTCCTCCACCTCAGCCCCGGCACCATCCGGGAGGTGGGCGGTGTGACCCCAGCCTCGCAGATGGGGAAACTGAGGTTCACAGCGCTAGGAGTCCCAGCTTCCTGGGTCAGCCCTGGGTCAGCCCTGGGGTGTTGGCTGCACGGCTGGGGTGTCCTCCTGTGCCCGCTGCTCGCGCCCTTCCTGCCATATGGATGGAAACCACACAGCCATCTCTGGCTACTGTGTGGACAAAGGGCCAGGTGTGAGAGGACAGGATGCTTTCCCGGCTGCTTTTTGGGGTTCAGACCAGGGGTGCCCCGCTCCAGCCAAGGGGAGAGGATGGCTCTGGGTGTGGAGGGGTGGCCTCGGCTGGGGTCACGGCGGTCCTTAGGCTCCATGTGTGCACGTCTCGGGGTGCTGGGGAGCAAGGTGGCTCTGTCCCGTGGGGACCCTGCAGGGAGGAGAAAGCAGGGACCAACTGCTGTCTCCCTGGGGTCCAGGAGGCGGGGGGTGGGGTCTCGGTCACTGCTGTCCTCCCTTGCTTGGTGCGTGGCCTCTGGGGCAGCGAGGGTGAGGTTGCTATGATGGAAGCGGCCCAAGCCACCGAGTCCAGGGCCGGAGCTGGGAGGCGACAGAGGACGCTTCTCAGAGCCCAGGTTTCTGTCAGCGTGGGGCTCTGCAGACTGAGCCTTGGTGAGGAAGAGGACCACTGGGCCGGGCAGAGGGAAAGATGGGGCTGAGACGCAGCCCACCACATGGGGCGGTGCAGGGAAAGAGGCCGGGAGGCGAGGGCAATGGACGTTCTGCAAAGTCATCCAGCAGAGAGGATCTACTTACTATGACTTTTGGCAAAGTTCATGCCTTAAAAAAAAAACAAACCTTTTATTTTGAAAAAATTGCAAATGTGCAGCAAAAGTTGCAAATGTATGAACAGAGGCCTCCCTAGGACGCTCTTATTTACTCAGATTCACTGCTTAACATTTTGCCACATTTACTGTCGTTCTTCCCCTCCTCACCTCTCTGTCTCTAATTTTTTGAACATCTGAGAGTCAGTTGTGGACACAATGCCATTTTACCCCTTCCTTAATATTTTAGTGTGGGTTTCCCGAGAACAAGATCATTCTTTTATGTAGCCTTAGTTCAGTTACTAAAACGAGGAAATCTAGCAAAATTTTCATTTAATTTAGGAGTAGGCAAATTTTCTTTTATGTTAAGGGCCAGATGATAAATATTTTTAGCAGATGGGCCAGAGTCTCAGCCTTTGTCATATATAAAGCAGCTGTAGGGCCGGGGACTTAGCTCAGTGGTTCTGTCGCCTGCCTCGCAAGCGCAAGGGCCTGAGTTGGGTCCCCTGTACCAAAAGAAAAAACAAAAACAAATAAAGCAGCTGTAGGCAACACACAAATGAATGGGCATGGCTGTGTTCCAATAAAACTTTATTTACACAATTGATAACAGCCAGGTAGGGCTAAAGGCCACAGTTTGTTGGCTTATCATTGAACCTGCAGTCCATACCTTTCTTTGTCTTTTATGGTTGGTGTTCGAAAGCATATAGTTTTTCTGTAGACTACATCATTTGACTTTCCCTGAGTTTCTTTGTGGCTAAATTGAAGTTTTATAATATGGTAGGAATATTCCGGCAGGGGCGCTGAGCCTACTTGTACATCAGAGCAGGGTGATGCTAGGTCCTGTGACAGGTCTTGACCACATGCTTTTTAAACGAGGGACTCAGGTAGTCTCCACCAGAGTATGGAATGGTTCTGCAGGGTCCTGGCACACAAGGGGATGTGTGAGGGGGCATCCACACTGACTCCAGCACAAGATGTGAGCTCACAAGAATGGGTATTAGTGGTAGCAGTGAGCTATCTCTACTGATCACGCATGCGCAGGCATTGTGGCAAGGCCTCAATAATATAGTCCTCTAATAATGCATGAGGCAGGTGCTGTTGCCATTCCATTTTACAAACAAGAGAATAGGGTATAAGCAGGGACTTCATGGGAGAGAATTTTTCCAGAGGTGTGGGAGGGGTCTGGGGATGTGTCAAGTGCATCACACTTATTGTGCATTTTATTTCTGACATTATTATGTTGTGATGTATAATGAAGTAATATAGAATTCACTGTAATGCTGAATCAGTGGAAGCCCTGGGCTTGTTTTCCTCTGGCTAGATGGTCCCATCTCAGGGTGATGGGAGACAGTGACAGCTGAAGTGTGTCCCTGAGTCCAGTCCACTCTATAATCTCATTTTCGTTGCTGTCACTGCAGAAAACTCTGCTTCCCAAAGGCAGGATGTTGGAAATGAAGCAGAGTTTCCAGTGCTTTTGTGGCAATCTCAGGATGTTCTGCCTTGACTTCAGTCTAGGATGTGTGAAGACTGAAGTTGTCTCAGACATACTTTTAAGGTCACTGTCATTTGTGATCTCATGCAGTCGATCCTCTTCTAGCACAGACAAAGTCAGTTCACCTGGCTTACTCCCAAATGGGTTGCAGACCGGTTCCTTCCCTGTTCAGGGATCTTTTGTGGTTGGATAGTAATGATCAAACACTTGACAGCTGAGACAAGTGATCATGCACTAGCCAGAAGAAAGAAGGCCCTGGCTCAGTCTCTTTCTAAATCTTTGCTAATGTTTGAAACATATGAAAATTCCCAATATTCACTTGTTGTCCTCATAATTCCAGCTTGGCTTTGAATGTACCCGCTTTATCTGCTGTCTTGAATACAGTTGTCATTCTCCCCTGAAGTGATGGGTCCAGTTCACTGAGCAGATTGAGTATGTCACACAAGCAATTATGTGTCACTGAAATGGGCTGCCAGTACCTTCTGTTTTTCTAAAAGAAATCTCTGGAGCAGCTCTCATATCTAACATCTGGCCAGTAGTCTACCTGTAGAGAGTGCCTCCCTTGTGAGTGTGCTCTGAGCCCACCTCCTCACAGAGCTGTGCATGCAGACATCAATGAAGGGCACGGGCTTTCCTGTGGGTGATAATTTTTTGTTGTTGTTGTTGTTTTGTGGGTTTTTTTGGTACCGGGGATCAAACTTGGGACCTTGCACTTGCGAGGCAGGCAGCAGAACCACTGAGCTAAATCCCCAGCCCATGGGTGATAATTTCAATCACATCCCACAAAACGTTAAGTTCAGGTGACATTTTCTGGCAGGCCAGCATTTCTCTGTGGATAACACAGTGTGTGGACTCATAGTCAGAAGCGACTTCTTTGACCTGAGTGGTGAAACCAGAAAGTCCAGTCGCAGCAGGCGCTCTGTCTGTGCACACACAGACACGAAATGATCAGCTCAGTTTTCCTGATCTGTAGTCAAAGACTTGAGTGGTTCTGGCTGGCGACAAGATGCACGTAACATATTCTCATGCACATCCTCCTGATAAGTATGTTGAACAAAAACAAGCATTGTTTCCTTGTTGTCAACATCAGTAGACTCATCAAACTGGATTTTGTGCCCTAGTGACTCATTAATCCTCTCTAGCAATTGTGCCTCAATATCCTTTGCTATTTTACCAATTTGTCTAGTTGTGGTGCTAACTGAAAGAGAAATGCATGCCACCTTTTTTACTTCAGCCTCTCCTAAAAGTTACTGACAAGTGTCCCTGGCAGCGGGCAGGATCAGCTCCTCTCCCACGGTAAAGGGCTTTGCAGTTAGTCTCTGGGAATGGGGCTCTCAGGGCAGACATAGGTGATGGAGTTGTGGCCTCCAGTGATTGCTCCTGTTTTTCATGTTCACATTTTTTTCCTTTGAAAAACTCCAAAGGCCAGGCTTTTAACATTTGTTCTCCAGGTGGTGAAGCAGTTTTGAAGTTTTCATGGCTTCATTGGACAGCTGTTCACTGTGTTTGAGAAAGTGGGTTTGGAGATGAGTCATGTTACAATGAACCCATAATTTCAGCAGGACTTTTGGTATTTTCTTTTTAATGCAGTTTTCTTCCTGTTGCAGTCTTAGAGTCTTCTTCTATTTTGTCACTCCGTCTTTTCCCCTTTTCAAGTTCTCCAGTGATGTTTGCTTTTTACTCATTTTGATTGGAGTTAGCTGTGGGCTTCCCCAAACTGTGACTGAGACAAGGGCATAGTGTGAGAAAAAGGCATGGACAGAAGAGGTAAATAAAATAACAGGCAGGCTACATGCAGGCTAAAAGAAGGGTGGGATTCTGATTTAAACCTGCCAACAGATGCAGCTGTACAACTGAAATCCATCACCTCCCTTGTCATTAAACCTGCCACAAGATGTGGCTTGACTGTCTTTCACCACCCACTGACCAGGTTCTGATCTGAGTCTTCAGGGATTGATTTCTCATGGCCTCTGCAGTCAGCCTCTCTGCTCATCTGCATTGCAGCTGCTCCCCAAGGCTAGCGTCACCATCTCAGCTCCCCTCAGATGCTCAGGCATCAGGTTCTCATGAGGAGCCACAACCTGTGTCCCTGGCGTGCACAGTTCACAGTGAGGTTCATGGTCCTTGAGAGTCTAACACCCCACTTATCAGGCCAGAGGTGGAGCTCAGGTGTTGATTTGCCTGATGAGAGGTGACTGTAAGCCCAGAAGAAGTTTCACCTGCTAGCCTGCAGTGCACTTCCTCCTGTGTGGCCCGAATCCTAACTGGAAGCCCCGGTGAAGAGAACGGGAGAAATTTCATCACTCGAATTCTTCTCCCCTTTCTGCATCTTCTTCCTTTGCCTTACAACTTTGCTGTTCTCCTCGCAAAAAAAAAGGCAGGGTATTGTAGGGGAGGAAAAATATCCTTTCCTTACCCAGAGGTAGTTTTGCAGCTGAGGCCTCTATGCCAAAAGCTAGATTAACAAGAGAAAAGCAGACAAATTTACTTAATTTTATGTGAAAGGTGAACCTTCACCAGAAACGGAAGTTCCTCCGAATGTTTAAATCTGTGTATTTTTATTCTAATTTAGAATAGATGAGTTGACACTTGTGGAGAAACACACCAGGACAAAGTGGGTGTGGGGTACTGGTAATAAACTTGGGGAGAACTTAGCCAGGTCTTTGCCTCAGAGTCTTCTCTGTGGCATTGGATACTCAGAGATAAGGGTCCTTCCTTGCTCCAGGAGAGGGAGACACAGACTGCTCTCCAGTGAGGGTCTTGTGAGCTTTCTCAGGAAGGTCAGGACATTCTTGCCTGGTTTTGTGACTTGTTTCAAGGAAGAAGGGCAGGGAGGAGGTGAGAGAGGGTTTCCTGCTTCTGGAGTTTTCTCAAATACCCAGGTGCTGCTTTTGGAGGTAGCACGTCTTGAACTCCACCAATTTATTTCTTTCCTTTTTTTCAGGGCTGGGCTCAAACTCAAGACCTCATGCATGCTGGACAAACTCTACCACTGAGCTACACTCCAGACTCTTCAGTTCGCCTCTTCGATACTTGGCTATGCAACTGCTTTTGACCAGCAGAATGAGGAGGCACATGTGACTAGGCGCCAGTGTGCAGCTTGGGTCTAGCGACTCTGCAGGGTTCCACTTGCTCTTGTGTGGTCACCAAGGGAAGAAGGTATGTGAGGTGTCCCTTTGCCCCAGAAAGAGAATGGGATGCATTCAAAGCAGAGTGATAGCGCCCAAGCCTAGCCTCAGTTGGCCCACCCACAGTGGGCTTGCAGGCTTGTGACAAACAGGAAAAGGCTTATTTTAAGTCACTGAGATCTGGAATGATTTGTTATGCAATGATAGCTAACTCATACAAAGGGCTTAACTAACTTGTCCATGCTCATACAACAATGATGTTCTGCAGCTGGGCTTTGAAGAAAAACTAACATTTCAGCAACTTCCATTTTAACCATTATGCCCTGGTTATGTGTTATTGCTTAAGTTCACAACATGCTAAGGGGTATACAGTTCCCACTTCCCAAATATGGATCTTCCTGGCAATTCTTTTATTGACTGTATGAAGTCTGTGTGTCCCTGGAGAACAAGGCTCCTTGCAGTGTTAGGGCGTGGTCACAGATCACAAAGAGAATCTGGTAATAGCTCTGGGTTCACTTTATTTTTCCTCCCCATAGAGAGGTCGAGCAAATAACCTTGGTAAATTTTACACACAATTTTGAGTGGGTCATGGGTACCCGAAGTTTTCCCACAAATCACCTGGGAATGTGTAGACCCCAGATGAAGAATCTTGGTTTTAGGCCGATGTGGGAAAACCCTCCCTTGTGGTTATAATCAGGATTTTTAATTAGAAAAAGGCAGTGGTCAGACTCACTCACCAGATCATTGCTTCCCACTGATGGAGGGTTTCCTTTATTGGATGCCAAACTGCTTTATGCGTTTCTATGGCTTCCCATCCCCCAGGCCCCAAAGCATCTCTGTGGCAATCTAGGAACAGAAGGATTTTGTCAGAACCGCCCTCCTGCCTCATTTCCTTTGCCACAGCCACAGCCGCTGCCATCGCTCGCTCTGGTCCCATCCAGGTCAAAGGAGCCAGGGCCAGGCCACGTCACTGAGCTCCAGCCAGCCTCATCCTTCCTTTCCGGCAAGGCTTGGTGCTGGCTTCTCGCCCAGGCCCAGGATCCACGTGTCCAGTCTAACTGGGCACACGATAGGGGCCAGGCTCAGTCTCTGAACTCAAGGACGAGCAGTCGCTGAGCTGATCAAGTGCTCACTGTGTACGTGAGCAAAACACCTGGACGCGCTGTCTCTAGAACCCTTACCACCGCCCAGGGAGCAGGCTATGTTCCCTGTTCAAAGTTGGAAGCTGTGGTTAAGACCTGTGTACGGTCCTCGGGGATGGTGCCGGGACGTGGCCCAGAATCACAGCCTGCATATTGCTCACCGCCTCCTCTGCTGTTCTTTGGGTCATCATCTATCCTCACTGAAGCCAGACTCTGTCCTATGATGATCTCCTAGTTCTCGTTACTGTGTAAATTATAGCTCTCTCCATTCCCAGCGGGCTGCTAGGCCCAGCAGTGAGTTTTTGTTTCGGTTTTCATGGTCCCATGATCCCCACGATCTCAGGTATGGGCCCTTCTCAGCCCTGATAGGATGGGGTGGTCCTGAAGAGATTTCCTGGTTGGCAGCTGCCTGTGCTCTGACTTCCTAATCTCTCCCATCCAGGATTCGCTCCTTATGTGCACTTGAGGATTGATAGGTCCCTTCAGAAGCCACTGAGTTAATAGCTGCCCGCTTTCCACGTGCTGCTCATGCCAGAAAAGGTGTCTGGGGCAGTGTGGGCGGGTCCTGCGAGCTGGTGATGGGAGAGGCACAGGGAGAAAGGCAGGAGGTACAGATAAACTCGGCAGAGGTCGTTCCAGGAACATTACTGGTGAGCACGCAGTTGTGCAATGAGCTGTTGTGTCCCCATGTTGGTGGAATCTGCCTGTGAAGCAGTTGGCTTTGGACCACAGCCCAAGGAAGAGGCCCAGTTTCTCAGACAATAGATGACTGTCTTTTGGGTAACCCACACAAGGGGAGCTGATAAGCAAACACGCCATCCCTTTATTAGAGGCAGAGGCAAAGTTGGTAACTAAGAGGTCACCAAGAAAGGTTAGCTTTCTTAAGGTTTTGTTGTGTTGTGCTTTAATGTCTCAGTGGCCAAATAAGGATGGCTATTATCTAAATACTGGAGAGGCAGCAAGTGAGGTGGAAAGACCAGGAGTCAGATGGCACAAAGAAATCATGGCTGGTTCACTAGGAAAGACCCAGGGCGCTGAGGACCAGTGGCTTGGAAGTGGCCAAAAGAGGTAAAGAAGAACCCATGGGGTAGGCCAAGGAGGCTGAGAAACCTCCAGGACTACAGAGTGACCTTCAGCATCTGGGTCACTGCCCAGCTAGGGAGCTTGGCCAGTCACCTCAGACAATGCGGGCCAGGCCTTACAGATCAACACAATGAGTTTAGGAGCCATCAGATTGTCAAGATGTGGGAACAGAGCCAGCTTGGATTATAGATGAGCTAAGAGGTCGTCTGTCAGTGTGCTATGACTTCAAAATCCTTGACCTTGCCAACTGCTTTGGGTGGAGGGTGGAACTCAGAGGAGAAGTGGATGCAGGGTTTAAGTATGCAGAGATAGTCCTCATCTCCATCCTCTAGCTCTTAGAGGACCCTACTTGTGACAGGTAAGGTGGGCTGCCAATTTGATTGGCTTGAGAGCCATGCAGGGGCTTAGTAAAGCACATTCCTGTCCTGTCTGGGTGAATATAAGGGTGATGGTGGGATCTATATCTGGTCCCTGGCTCCTTTCTCTCAGGCACTGTTCCCTTGTTCTGTTTCCCAGCCTAAGCAGCTTTGCTCCACCTTGTGCCTCCGCCTACTGTTTCTGCTTTGGAGCCACACTACCATGGACTGAATCCTCTGAAACCACAAGCCAAGTGAACCTCCCCTCCTTTAAAATGTGGATGTCAGGTATTTTGTCCTAGTGATGGGAAAGCTGATTAATATACTCCTCTTGGTAGGATGAAAATATTTCTTTGGAAGGAATAGGGGTCAAGGCAGGGTAGGGTGGAATTTGCTGTATCTTTCTATTCTGTCTCTACTGAGCAGCACCACTTCCTGTTGGAGGGAAAGACCTGTGTGTGTTCTTAAAATCTTGCCTCTTTTGTGTTGAAAATTTAAAAATTTGTCTAAGTTCTGAGGAAAATACTTCACTCTGTTCTTTTTTTTAATTGCTCAATCTGTTCTTAAGGTTCAGAATTTCCACTCTTCTCCCACCAGACTTAGTTTGAATGCTAAGAATAGCAGGCAGGTTTCTTGTAGCAACATTAGGGACAGCAGAACTAATTTCCTGACTCTCAGGAGGACCGTGGGCAGCAACATGCAAACAAATGCTAAACTGATCATCAATTTACTGGAAGATTTCAGCCCAAGGCATCTCTTGGTGGTTTTCTTTGGCCTCCTAAGTCCTTCAGGGCCACTGAAGAATTAGTGGGTAATTCCATCATCCTGTGTCTTCATGTGTGTACATGGGATTTACCACACTGTATTACAACCAATTACAAACCCAACAAGACAGAATGTTTTCCCTTATTTGTGTGCACCTAGACAGCAGTAGGGGTTCAGGAATTAATTGTTGGTTGACTTGGTTTCCATTTTCATGTACCTGCCAGAATCCAAATCCTTTAGGAAGGAACATATGGAACTCAGTGTTCACAGAAGGACTTCTGTCCTTTTTTGAGTCAAGCTTTCCTTCAATCTACTTCCTCTCACTCCCCAGCAAACCCCCATTTCCCTGGAGTCTGGGGAAACCCGTCAAAGATGAGGTCCCCACCCTGGGGCCTCAGAGGTAGAGCGCAGTCATTTCAGGAGTGCTTTGCAAAACGAAATGGCTGCCTTGGACACGACCGACGCATCTGCCATTGTCACCAGAGCCAAAGGTGCAGCGGACCAGATGCCGAGGGGCCATGCGCTCTTAGCACCAGGTTCGACATCCGAGAGCACCGTCGGCGGAGGTGCCTTCCCTATCCGGGGTTTCCTTGGGAGGAGAAACTAAGGGGATTATTATTTGGTGATGAGAACAAACTTCTGACCTTGGACTTGAGCTGGACTCTGGGGTCCTCTGAGCTTCCCTGAATTAATCACCACTGTGCCTTGTCCGGGCCTTGAAGTCAGTGTAGAAGGAAGTTGTGTCCATTTTCTAAGAACAGAGGCGTCTCCTCTGGGGATTAGAGCATGTGTCAGATTAAGGAAGTTGATCCCTTTAAGCATGAAAAGTTTTCTATTATTTTAACCATCTTAGATGGAAATCTCTCAAGCGCATTACACGCTTACCCATCTTCCTCGTGTGGCTTTTCCCTGTTGATGCCTGAGGTTTCCGGTGCTGTCCAGAGCCCCTTTGCTCCTGGGTGAGGAGCAGCCCAGCAGCCAGCGGCTACTTCCTGTCTGGGCCTCGAATCCCACCGCTTGTCCCCCACCGGCCCTCACGGTGGCTCCACTGCGAAGATGCCACTCTCTGTCGACTTTGGGACAACAAGTACCTGTTGAAACGTTAGGACAACATGGGGCTGGATGAAGTGGGGAGATCGCAATTTGGAATGTGTTCTTTTGGGATTTTTAAAGGCCTAGAAGCACACACTGCTCAATAGCTGCTTGGCCTGGGGCAGGCTCAGCCACCTCCCTGGCCCCGCCTCCGGGTCTGTGACTTGGGGTGGCAGTCTCCCCAGGGGGATGTGGTGAGAGGCCCTAGTGCTCTGGCACAGGGCGAGGGCCTGCCGAACTCCCACCCTCTCCCTAAGTTTCTCTCTGGCAAATCGCTGAGGAGCCGCACGATCTCCCATTGAGCTCCGGCTGCTCCCTGCGAGCCGCTCAGCGCTGTCGGAGCATGTATGGGGCGAGACCGTGTGCAGCAGCAGGGACTCCTACACTTCCGTGTGCCATGCTGCTGTGTCAGCCCTCACAACTCCACGGGGACTGCGGTTTCCCCCCATCGACAGACAAAGAAACTAAGGCCTAGCGATGCCAGGTGCCTGGTGTGGATCGTGGTGATAGAGCTGGTGCCGTGTGGACCGGGACTCCGGCAGCCAGTCCAAGGCCGGGGCCTAGGTCCTTCCGCCCTGTTCTTCCCTCGCCCAACAGCCTGAGCGGGTGTAAGTAGGATGCCAAGCGCCTGGCCGGGGACAGGAAGTCACAGGTGTGCAGAGCACGCTGGCCTCAAACCCTAGGCCTCCTCCCTCTCTGGGGTTGCTCCCCTTCCCTTCCCGACTTAGATGTGGCTGCCCACAGCTGCCCCCGCTGTCCATCTTGGACCTCGGCCCTCTCCTGCCCTCGGGCACTCCGCGGCTCTGCAGCCGGCCCGCCCTGGCTGCACTCTCCCTGCCCGAGTCCCCTGCATCCCTCAGCCAGCTGTGCCTCTGCTCCCCTTCTTGAGCCCAGTCTTGGCAGCACGCTGTCCTTCCCTCCCTCTGAGGCTGCAGTTCCTCTTCATGTCCTCGGGTGAGGGCTCCATCACTTCACGCCCTACATGGTGAGAAGAGCTTCCCCCTACTTTTTGCCCTGCTTCCCCCCACTGCCATGACATAAGCATCTATCACATCACTTCCTGTTGCCCCTGACATCAAACCCAAGGTGGCGCCTATGATCCTCTCCATGCATTCACTTCCAGTGCTGCCCGCTCAGAACCTCTGCCCTCGACCTCATCGCCTGCCACCCCCACTCCTGCAGATGTTCAGAGGTGACATTTTCCTACTTGGGCCACCACTTCCCCTGCGTCCCCCACGCTACCCTACTGTTCCTCATCCAAAGAAAAAACTGCTTCCCTAGGTCTAGAGAAAACCATATTTGAGTACCAGCTGAATTTTAGGAGGCTGTTGACCCAGATCCTTTAGAATTGTGCACCCAGCATCTACCTCCTTGTTGAAGAGCAGCTCAGGGGGAGCCTCCTGTATGGGTGGAGTCAGCCACCTGTGGGGCGGAGGGTGGGAGCAGCCGTCACCTGCTGGGCAGGCCACCGGCTTTCTGGGTGTGGGGATCATGTATCCTTATTTCCCACACACTAGGAATCTGTTCAATAAATACTTATTAATGAATGAACCAGTGAGGCAGACAATCATATACATTAAGGAGGTCCCACAGGGACTGCAGTAATTAGGAATGACTTCATGAAAAATTAAGATATGTAGTGGGCCTTGGAGGGTGAGCATTCTGACTTATTTTGCTTATTTTGGCCAGGAACAAAAGTTGGATCTACAGAGGATTTTGCATTGCTTTGAGGGGTGTATTAGTTAATTTTGTGAACCTGAGATGCAGTATCCAATACTCACAATTGAAAGAGCGAAGGTATATTTGGGCTCATGGTCACAGTCCATAGTCAGCTGGGTCAGTGGAAGAGGACACAGGGGCCTGGCGGAGGAGCACTGCTCACATCCTGGCTGCCAGGAAGCAGGGAGAAAGGAGGAGCCGGGGAGGGGAGGCATCCTCCCAGGCCACGCCCCAGTGACCACCTCTTCTGAGCAGGCCCTGCCTCCTACAGCACATTTAACTGGGAACTGATCAGTGACTGATCAGTGAGGACAGCATCCCATGATCCAGGAACCTCCCAGACCCCACCACTGAGCACAAGGCTTCAGAGCCATAGAGATAGAAACCCCAACACAGGGTAAGGGGCATTCCGGGTGACCCAGGGACCCACCTCCCATGGCCCCTGACTTCTAAAGGGGCACCTCCAGCCCAAGCTTCCCCTTTGGACACCAAACTTGCCAATCCAGCTGCCTGCTCAGCAGTTCCATGGTCAAGACATCACAGAGTCCTCATGGCAAGAACCAGATTCCTAAGTGCCACTAGCCTTTCCTCAGCCCGGCGGGAGGCTCTGGCCTCTGGGCCCTGGGACACGCTGCTCCCTCCGAGGCCTGCTGGGTTGGCTCTCCTTCAGCTTCTCAACTTGGCTTCCACAGAGGGTGACCCTGCGTCCTTGGCTGGCGCCATGGTCTGTGTGTGATGATGACAGCTTTCTCTCAGGCTCTCCAGGGTCCTCAGGTGGACGATGACAGTGCCTCCCCTACTGAGGGGTCTCTGCCCATCACCCACTTACACTGCCCCTGCCTGCCGATGCTCCCAGTTCCCTGCCTCATGCATCTTCTTCTGTCCCCCAGGCCCCGCTCTGCCCTGTCCCAGAACTGCCTCTTTGCCGGGTCACCACTTACTGTCTCCTTGGCTGCAAGGTGGCTGCCCAGAGGGGTGGACTCTTCAGCATCTTTCTCACTCAGAGTGTTCCTGGCATTCACAGTCACGGAGCTCTCCGCGCTAGCCGAGTCTCACGCCCCCTGTTTACCAAGAGCACAGACACCGGCGAGCCTCCTCTCTGTCCCTCACTTATTCTGCGCCTGTGAGATCGATTGGGGCTTCCCTGGGCCTGATTGGGGTGCTGGGGAAGCCACTATGTCTGCCACCTCTGTAGATTTATGGGTCCCTTTAATGCGGCCTGGCCATAGGTCCCTTCCACCCAGCACCACTCCGTTCTCTTCTGGGAAATAATAAAATCACATCGTGTGCTACATCTCCAAACCGTGGGTTCCCCATGAGAAGCCAACCCTCCATTCCACAGCTTTCAGCTGGAGCTCATCACAAAACAGCAGGACAGGCTACTCGACTAAACACAACACAGCTCCTGAAAGTCCAGCCTGACGATGTCCTCGGAGTTCGCAGGACGTCCTGCAGTTTTGGGCTGAAAGCCCGCACTTCTTGCTCAGAGCTGCGTGACTTTGGGGCAGTCCCTTTCCCTCTCTGGGCCTCACCTCCTATGCGTAAGGAGAGGATGTGGACACGTTTTCCTGGCCCCATGCAGCATCAGGCTGTGGCTCTCCTGCAGGACCAAGATGCTTCTGGAAGTGGTAGGCTGAGCACAGACATGTGCCAGCATCCCTCCCGAGGGGCAGAGGTGGACTATGGCGTGCATTGGCCTCTGCTTCTCTTTGTCTTGTTTACAAGGGACCTTAGTCCCTCTGAGCTGCTGTGCCCAAAGCCTTAACCTGGGTGGCTTAGGAGAAGCAGGGGTTCTTTTCTCATGGTTCCGGGACCAGGGCTCCTGGCTTCTCACACGGCCGCAGGGCCAGGAAGGTCCCACGGTCCCTCTTCCAAGGACACGAATCCTGTTCATGAGGGCTGCAACTTTAGGACCTAATCACCCCCGAGGTCTGGCCTCCAAACCCCAGCACACTGGGCGCTAGGTTGTGAAGTATGGCTGGGGTACACAGTCTACGGCAGGGGAGCCAGTTGGAGGGGTCACTACCAGGATCCAGAGTTCCAGAGCTCCAGTCACCACCTCCCATCTCCTGTCCCTCAGTGAGAACGGATCTGGTGTGTCTACTGCAGAAGGAGACTGCCTTTCTGGACACTGGCCACGGCCACACACGGTGCCCAGTACTCCGCCAAGTGGGGCTCTCACCTCTACCCTGTGAGAGAGTCAGGGCCTGGGTCTCAAGGCCTTAGGCCCCCCAGCCAGGACCTGGCAAGGCCACATTGCCCCAGGCCCATGTGACCCTGGCAGCCAGGGTGGGCAGATCCAAGGTGGCAGCCCTAGCGCGCCATGCAGCATGGGCTAGTGAGAGAGGAGGCCTTGGAGCCAGTGCTGCCCTGAGCGGACGTGAGCCCCGAGACCACTCCAGGTAGGTGACGGAAGGAAAGAAGAGTGGCCTTGGGCTCCAGGGCATGTGGCCTCCTCTGGGGCTCCTGGCGGTGGGAGGAGGAGCGGCCATCTTCCCACACCTGCGCTTCTCCCCTTGACCCATGGCCCTTCCCCCTGGAGGCCTCCAAGGTGGATGGCAGAGGCAGCCAGAGCCCAAGGCCTTGGCACCTCCGCTGCCCGCAAAGGTCAGCACATTCTGATCCAGAGCTGCGTCCCTGACGAGGTGCCCGGGAGGGACGCGCGCCTGTCCTCCTCATTTTCCTCCCCATCCACAGCCTCGGTTCCCTGCTGGCAGGGAGGGAGGGTGACCCGCGATGCACGGTCTGTTCCCCACCCCTCGAGCGCCTCCTTACCTAAAGCACAAATGAGGCCCCGGGTCCCCAAAATAGCTGCGTCCAGCTGCCCAGCTCCGCTTATGACTCCTGAGGTCAGCACAGCGTCAGCTCAATGTCACCTGCAGCCCCAAGAAAGGAGCTATTATGGCCTCCTCACCATTTCTAGGACTTGCCTCAGCTCTCAGAGAAGTTAGAGACCTAATTTGTTTTGACCTGGAGCCAGGAAGCTCCGTCCAATAATAACCCAGAGCCGTCAGGCCCCGACTCCCAAACCTGCAGCCGGTGAGGACATCGCTCTGGGTAGCAGCAGGGCAAACAGCCTGGAGCTGATGCTTGGGCCTCAGGCCAGCAACCTGGCTCCCCCAGGGAAGGTGCATCACTGGGCTTTGCCTATTTACTGTTCTTCTTTGAGTAATAAAAGCTGGCCCGGGAGGCTGGGGCAGGAGGACAAGTCTGAGCCCAGCCTCAGTAACTTGGTGAGACCCTGTCTCAAAAAAAAGAAAGAAGAAGGCTGATGCAACTCACTCTGAAGGCCCTGGGTTCAATCCCCAGTACTGCGGAAAGCGAGAGGGGAGAGAGAGAGAGCATTAATCAATTTCATGTGCTCATGTTGTTCATACTGACTGAGAATGTTAAATTACAGGACACAAAAGGCCGCCCCCAGCTCCGGCGCCCACAGTGGGTGGGATTAGAGAGGGCTCGCGCTGAGCAATCCCACCACTCTGACCCAAACCCCATCGCACGGGACCTTTGCATCCGTTTTTCTCACCTCAGAGCTCGCACTTGTAGCAAATGTCACCGGTCCCCAGGGCTTACCAAGGATAAACTGGACCCTCCTTTCTCATTAGTCTGTCTCCTGTCCCTGGGGACCCTTTTCAATGTAATTGTCACTAAGGGTGTGTGGCACCAGGCTCTGGTGAGGTTCAGTGCATGTTGTCTTAAAAAAGAAGCAAAAGCTAGGAGTGCTGGCACACATCTGTATTCCAGATACTCAGGAGGCTGAGGCAGGAGGATTGCAAGTTCAAGTTTAGTCTTGGCAACTTAATGAGACCTCCCGTGTCAAAATAACAAACAAACATGCTTGGGGACGTGGCGCAGTGTAAAGGCCCTGGCTTCACTCTTCAGGACCACAGAAGGGGAAGGAGAAGGAGCGGGAGAAAAGGAGGAAGAGGAGGAAGAAGTAGAGGAGGAGGAAGTGAGGAGGGAGAGAGGGGGAGGGAGAGAGGGACTGAGATGCGCAGGAAACAAAGCCACTTTGTTTTCCTATGAGTGAACCTAATTTCTTTTGTTTTGTTTTGTGCTGTGAGCTCTGGCTGTGTGAAGAGAATGGGAATCCCAGCCGATCTGATCCCCCGCCTTCCCTTTAGGGCCGGGTGGGGTTTTTCCTCTGGGGTGCATGGTGGGCTGCAGGCTGGAGGCTGAGCCCGTCCTTGGTCACCACGGGCAGCCCCTCATCCACTCTGAGGCCTGCATGTCCCCCGGGATGTCAGTGCTGCCCGGTTGTTTGGTCTCAGGCTTGTTCTGGTCTGTCGTTTTCTGTCACCTCTGTGCCACGCCGGGGTTCTATCCAGCCCCATGCACCTCAGGGCTCTCTGCACCCCTGACATTCTGCAGGAGTAATCTGTGGCTACTTAGATACATGGCCCAGCGTGAGGACAAGCCGAGGCAGGACACTCTCCTGGGCTCCCTCCAGCCCCCAGTCATGTGGCTGCTGCTGGCCCCAGACCCAGGGCTCCTCCAAGCAACCTGTTGGTGCTCACGCTCACCGCTCTCCCTTCTCTTCTCTTTCCCCTAGTTCTTGGCTTCACTCATCCACAGATAAAAACCATCATGGCCTCCGTAATACACGGCATTATTTTATGTTTCCTTTTTTAAACACAGGGTGTCTTAGTCACTTTCCTGTCACGGGGACAAAATACTTGATACCCACCGCTTAAAGAGGAGAGGTTTATTTTGGCTCACGTTGTCAGCTTATGGTTGGCTGGCTCCAAGGCAGAAAGGCCTGGCAGCCGAGAGCTGCTTCCATCATGGTGGACAGGAAGCAGAGAGAAGGGAGGAAGCAGGAAAGGAGAGAAACGCTTCTGGGTCCTGCCCCCAGTGACTGCCTCTTCCCTCCAGACCCCAGCATCCTAACAGTAATCAGCTCTAGTGCCCACAGTCCAGTCCCTTCCTATGTGCACAGGAGGCCTTTGGGGACCTATGGACCTAAACCACACCACAGGGCCTTCACCCCGGGCTGCATCCCTAGCCCTGTGTTTATGTGTTGTAGGATGCAGTATGACTGGCTGGCTCAGAAGCGCAAGATGTAGGTACCAGGTGATGCCATTCCGAAGAGGCCCTTTCCTGGCTTGCAGGAGCCCCTCTGTCTGTGCCCTGCCGGGTCTTTCCTGGGGCAGGTGCATGGACAAGAGCATCCCTCGCCCTCCTCTACACCAGCACCAGTTTCACTGGTTAGAACCTTGTTGTCATGGCCACAGTGACCCTCAGCCCCGAAAGGCCCTGAAAAGCCCTGTCTCCAATTATACTCTCACACGTTAGGGCTTCCGCCTATGAGTTTGAAGGACACCAGTTTAGTCCACTGAAATGTCTTTTTTCTCCCTGCTGTGGATGGAGCACACCTACCAAACACATCCTCTACCACTACATCTCCAGCCCCAGAAAATCATTCTGTCCTCTCCATAATTAATTTTTAAAAATTTTTATTTATTTATTTTAAATTAACTTTATTATCAAACACACACACACATACAGAAATTAAAACCATTCAAAGAACAATGCAAGGGAAAAAAACCGACAATAATATTCAAATACAGTAGAACTCAACCAAAACAAAACTGAAAAGCA
>NW_004624766.1:20623419-20647698 GCF_000247695.1 Heterocephalus glaber
CTGTGATTCTCCAGGACAAGATTACACCAGCTGAAGACATCCTGGGAGGAACAAAATCTTCATCTACTTGGTTCCTCATTGCTCTTGGACTGTTACACCTTGTTTATCCCGATGTACTAAATTCTCTGCAAGTCATTTGTTACATTTGTTTCTCCCCCCATGTACTGAGTACTGAATAAAAGATGCGGTAAGCTGGGGGCTTTCGTCTTTGCCCCCCAGAGCAGCACTGATCAGACCCAAAGCTCAGCTTCTTCTCAGTCGCATTTTTTTCTACCTTTCCCATACAATAAGTTAATTCGCCTTGTGCTGCCGTGGCTTGCAGGAGACTAGGACTCACTGCAGAGGTCCTAGTAATGTCCCGTCTCCCTGTTCCCTACATTATACCATCATATTAATTGCCCAAACTCTCATTTCTGGGGTGCAGATAAGAGAGGTGGTAGTTCACGTATTGGTGTACGGTTGCTTTCAAATGCATTAAGGTGGAAGTACAACTTCCCTTGTGCTTGCACATGTTAAAGCTGCTGTGAGAAAGATGGCAGCACAGATGCCCAGCAGAGCCTGTTCCTAATATGACCCGAGTCCACTGACAGAGAGAAATGGGTTTATTCAGGACTTCTGTTTCCATACTGGGTGACCGCACAAATCCAATGACCCATGTCTTTGCAGTTTTAAGTTGCTGTTGTTGACTTCTTTGCTTTCATTCTCACCCTGTGCTGTCTAAAGGGAACTAATTTTGAGCAAGTGTCTAGTGGGAGGGGCTGGGGTGTGGAGTAGAGGTAGATGCTCTTTTTCCTTTTTGCTACTGGGGATCGAACTCAGGACCTTGCCCTTGCAAAGCAGGTGGTGGCACCACTGAGCTAAACCCCTGGCCTGAGGTAAACCCGAGGACCTGGTTTTGACCCTCAGCCCCATGGCAAAATGTATAAGGGGATCCTGACAGATTGAACTTTGAGGAGGCAAAAGGACCAAGGCAAGGAGTCAGGGCCTGAAATCTGAATGGCGGGGGCTCATTTACAAATCTTGCTTGTTTGTATTTTGAGACAGTCTCACTAAGCTGCCCAGGCTGGGCTCAATCTTGCGACACTCCTGCCTCAGCCTCCCAGAGTGCTGGAATTACAGGTGTGCACCACCACGCCTGGCTCAGGGCTGTTCTGTTACATGTGGCTGGTTTAGGGTCCCAGGTCCCCTGCCTACTGTTGCTCTTTGCTTGAGTCTCTTCTATAACCTCATTCAGCCTCGGGCTCTCGTCTGTGGAATGGGGCAGCACTGGTACCAGTCCTGCCACTGCCATGAGAATGGAGAGGCAGCTCACACAGGACACGGCTTGAGGGCTGCAGAAGTGTCCAGGACAGCTTCGGTTGCTCTCAGTGGCATCGGATGCTGCACTGCGTAGGGAAGCGGCTTCCCACTGGCCTTACTTGAATAGTGCTATTTTCAGCAGAGAGCTACAGAAACGCCAAAGGCACCCCCGGCCTGTGACCCAGCCAGGGAACCCGCTGCCTTTTGTAAGCTGTTGTAAGGAGCAGAGGCCAGGCCTTTCCCCTTAGGCTTGGGGCGCTCAGCCCCGAAGGGCGGAAGGGACCCGCCCAGGTCTGGGTCCCAGGTCTGGGTGCTGCTTCTAGTCCTGGCTGTTGCTGCTGTTACCCCATCCGCCAAGCTCTTAGACACAGTTTCTTCTTAAGTTTCGGGACCTCGCACACACACACTTTGCAAGCAGGGCTGAGTTGGGGAGAGGAGAGAGAAGGGAAGCAGCTGGGAGGAAAGAGCAGGCTGGAGCTCTGGATTAGAGAAGCAAAAGCTCCGAGCGGAGAGGGAGGATTCGAAACAGCTCAGAAGAGCAGCTTAACGGGTGCTGTTAACGGGACCGAGAAGCGGCGACCAGGACCGCAGTGTTTCTCACGGACCTCGGTGCTGCTCACTCACGGCACCCCTGCTTCTGTCCGGCCAGGCCTGGCCCCCAACTTGGACCCGCAGCTGTCCACTGCTGTGTGACACGCTCCCCGGAAGCCTCACAGCTGTGTGGCCCAGGTGCATCAGGGCTCGAGGCGACCTCTGCCCCCGAGGCGGGGACAGTAGGGCCAGGCTGGTCTCCAGGGCGGAAGTGGAGTTTAAGGCTTCACCACCGCGTCTGCGCATGGGCACGGGCCTGGGGCCGGAGCCCACAGAGGGTCTCTGACGACCCGCAGCGGCACGCAAGGCACCCTACTGTCCCAGCAGCCCCGAGACCTGAGGGACAGGGAACGGAGCCGTGCCGGGGAGAGGAGCGCAGAGACGCCCAAGGCTGGGCCCCGGGAGGACTGTGCGGACGGGTTCTCCTTCAGGGACCCCAGGAGCAGCCATAAGATAAGTTAGGGCCCGGATGAAAGCCAAGGGATGCCGAGCCCTCCTACTGCGGCAGCAAACGTCCACGTCACTGTGTGCAAACCAACGTTTCTCCTCAATTTAAGGAACACATCATGGAACAACTTCCAGTTTGGGCCCAGCCCCAGGATAAGCATCACGCACACGACCCTCGCTGTGACCCTCTGAGAATCAGATCTCCTTGGTAGCTCTGAGTTCGAGTTACTAAGCATTCGGCTGAGCCCTGCGGACCGCTGCCCTTCTGGAGACAGAGACCCAGGAAGACCCCGCGTGAGCCTCTCAAGCTGCACCGTCCAGGGCTCCCCGTGTCCTGAATGGATTCAAAACGTCGCTCTCTCGTGGCGATTTCCACTTGGGGAAAAGCCGGAAGTCACGCAGCGCCAGATCCGGTGGGCGACTGAGGTGGCTGAGGCCATGGCATCATGGTTTCCCGAGCTCCTTCCCATCGGACGGCGCTCAGCCCAGCATTCACTGTATTTCTGATCATCTCCTAAAGGCACTCAGGAAAGGGGACTCCAGAGCTGCTGCAGAAAGTGGCGAGAGCCATGGGGTACGTGCGTTTGAAGTGAGGGGAGGATTCTGAGGGGATTCGTGGCAATGTCTTGACCTGTGACACATTTCAAAGACTTGAAGCCTTCACCACACATTTTCCTAATGAGGATTCGGAAGCTGAGAGGAATCAGCTCACTTTCTCCCAAGGCTGCACAGCTGCTCTTGGCCGCAGCAGCACTCAAACCCAGAACTGTGTGCCTGGCTTGTGCCCTCAGCACGCGCCCTTCAAGACCCCCTGCCTGTGGCAGAGGCCGCTGCTACCCCACCTTGGCCCAAATGCAAATGGCCCCAGGGAGCGCTGTCCCCCGGCAGACGCCATTGTAAATATGATCTGCTTCTGAGGACCTCGGAGTGGTAACACGCAAGCAATTACTTTCCTTTCAAGATCGTTAAACACAAATCAGACTCATATTTTAATAGGGCTGCAGTGTCGCTAATGGCAGGGAGGGTGGCGGGGCAGGTTGAGTTGTTTCCTCTAAGGGGCGAATGTCAACATTATCACCTTCTGGAGATCTGGAGAAGCCCTGCTGGGGAGGTTGCCCAGGCTTCAGAGACCATTCTTAGCCTGCTGTCTTCCTTCCTCCCTCCGTCCCTCCTTCTTCTTCTTCTTTTCTTTTTTTTTGGTGGAGACAGAGTAGCCCAGGCTGGCCTTGAATTCAGTAACCCTCCTGCCTCAGCCTCCTTAGTGCTGGGATTGCACCATGTTCCACCATGCCTGCTCTCTTTGGGCTGTTTTGCACCCCAGACCCATGACCTCCCTCAGGGGACTTGGCGGGACAGTGGTCACTGGGCCCTGGGCCAGGACGGGGCCTCCCCCTTGCTCCCCGGCCTGCACAGTGACCATTGTCCTCAGCAAGTCCCCTCCGAGGATGGCAGGGGGTGGAGAAAACTGGGGCTGGGGACCGATGTGTCCCTGCACGGGGCTCCACGCACATAACCTGTCCCGCTTACCCGGAGGCCGCTGGGCCCTGGCTGGGGTCCCGTGAGGGTGTCTGCGAAGGAGCTGGCGGTCTGTCCGAAGCCCATGCCCAGACCGCACCCTGGGGGGCTTGGCATTGCCCGCTGTGTGGGCCGTGCTGTGGGCAGCGTCCCAGGTGGCTGTGTCCAGGGCACCAAAGGGGGTGCACATAGGGACAGCGGAGACTGAGGGGCCCGGGAATGAGGATCAGAGCACCCAAGCTGTGAGGCTGAAGTTGTTTCTGTGTGACCTCAGGGGAGTTTGTTTAAATTCTCTGAGCCCCAGGGCCGGGGATTTAGCTCAGTGGTTCTGCCACCTGCCTTGTAAGCGGAAGGACCCGAGTTTGATCCCCGGTACCAAAAATAAACAAACAAATAAATAAATAAATTCTCTGAGCCCCACTGGGTGTTATGTCGTAAGCCTGTAATTCCAACAGTCTGGAGGCAGAGGCAGGAGGATCGCTGTGAGGCCAGCCTGGACTACACAGCGAGACCTAGTCTCACAAAGAAAAAACCAAAACTCTCTGGGCCTTGATTTCTTCATAGACAAAACAGAGGGTCACAGCTGTTAACGCTCACTTCAGACGGCTGTCTCGGGGTTCAGGCAGGGGCAGTGTCCCAGGACGCCCTCCTGTGGCCCTGGGACAACCCTGTCCCTTCCCATCGGGAGCCGACTGCCCTGGGCTGCGCCAGCCCTCCAAGCACCACATGGAGGACCGCCCGGAAGTGGACGTGGCCGAGACCACGGTCGTCTTGGTACCAGCTCGGACGGCAGGGGGTGCGGAAGGAACCCTGAGGGCCAGGCACCCGTGGTCCCTGCAGTCTGGGCTGCTCTGCCTGTCCCAGCGGCTGGTCTTCTCGGGATGAACATTCGTGCTGCTTTTTCTTCATTTCTGCCTGTAGGCTCTGTCCGTGTTGGGTAGAATTTGTCACGCCCTGTTCTGCTAGCCCTGGGCTGCACCCTTTCCCCTGGAGATCGCCGCACCTAAACCATGGCTGGCTGAGAATCTGAGAGACGAGACCCGCAGTCCCGGCACTCGGGAGGCTGAGATAGGAGGGTGGCAAGCAGGAGCCCTGAAGTGTCACAGCTCACGCGTCCTCACAGCGGGGCTGGAGCACGCGGCTCATCAGCCAAGAGGCAAGACGAGGTCAGGCGCTTCCTGGTGGCACAGAAGGGCGCGAGTCAGGGTGTCTGGTGGGGGGGTGGCTCGCTGGGAGTTCCCAGGCTGGCAGCCCTCTGGTGCCCAGACACACCAGTCACAGCCGCCGGGTTCTGCGGGCCCAGTGTGTGCCGCCTGTGTCCAGGCGTTTTCCGAAGTCACTCTCAGAGGGAGGACGGACTCTGGGGTCCCCTCTGCCTTGGCCCCTGGGTTGCTCAAGGAGAGCAAGAGCTCTGGGCAGTGGACCCACTGCTGCCCTAGAGGACAGAGCACCTGAAAGGCACCCCTGGACAAGGGGCCGTGGCTGGCTGGGCCTGTCTGTCCTCACTGGCAGCCGATCATGAAGGCATGTTCCACAAACAGCTGCTCTTCCGAGCTGGGAGGGAAGCGCATGAGCAGTGGGCGCTTTGAGCGCTGGGAGGGACCCTCCTTCCTCCCTCCCCTGCAGTGGCCACTGTCGCAGGCCGTGGAGAGCACCTGGCCTTCCTCCATGAAATAGCGCCTGTTCAGCCCAGCAGCGTCACTGCCAGGAGGTAGGAAGAGGATCATCCACCTTCTGCTGTCCCAAAGGTTGCGCAGACTGCATTTGGAAATCCTTCTTCAACCTTTTTAAGCATAACACAATTGCGTGATACAGGAAGTCAGTAAAACTGATGAAACACGCCATTGACAACTTTTAATAAATACCTGTCAGTGACTGTGTGACATTTAGGGTAGAATCCGTCCAGCCATTTCCACGTTGTGGGATACGTAGGGTGCTGCTGATAGTCTGTGATTAAGCATGATGCCAAGAAGAACACTGATGTGGAGAGAGCACCTCGTCATTGGGAGTTTTCCCTTTGAGGCCCTCAGGATGGAGCTCACCCCACTGACTCTCCGGTGTCAGGCACGTGAGGAGCTGTGACGCTGCGTGATGCGGATGGAGCTCGGCATGTCCTCAGCCGTGTGCAGGCTGGAGCTCGGCGGTGTGTGGGTCAGAGCCCTAAGTCAGGCTGTGGAGGCCGCAGTCAGCTCATCGGCGCATCTAAGTGGGACTCCGGTGCCCCAGGCCGGTGGGCCCAGGCCTGTGTCCCCTGCCCTCCTGGGTGCTGTGTTCTCCCCGCTGGGTAAAGGCTCAGCCCAGGGGCCCCGGCTCCTGTGAACACCTCGAAGCCCCATTTCACCTGTAGCAGGAGCCCAGCCTCCCACTGGCCATTAGTGGGTCCCATGACAGTGGCCCCGGGATCAGGCTGTGTTCTGCGAGGCCTGCTTTGCCCTGGAGACAGACAGACGTCTTCTGGCCCAAATCCAAACTGGCTGAGACTACGGGAGACAGAGTCCACTGAGAGGGCACGAAGCGGGCACGGTGGCGCAGGACCCGTCATCCTGCACTCTGGGAGGCTGAGACGGGAGGATTGCAAGTTTGAGCCCAGCCTGGGCAGCTTAGCAACTTAGCCAGACCCTGTGGCAAAACTTAAAAAATACAGAGAAAAGGGGCTGGTAATGTAGCTCAGTGCGAAGGTCTGGGTTCAGTCTCCACGGTGGGGGTGCAGAGGAGAAGCCCGAGCCCTTCACTGCACGGCTCTTCCAGGTGCTGTGCACAGCCCTCCCTGGGAAAGGAGCCCCACGGGCACCGCGCTGCCCCTGAAAGACAGGCGCTCAACGCCGGCACACAGCAGAGGGCCTCTCTGGAAAACCCATCCCGCTTCTCTGTTTTCACACAGGGATTTCAGCACTGCCACGAATCAGCTCACCCTTCCCAAGCACTGCTGCTCGGGGTGCGGACCCCGCCATGACCCCTCGGACCGCCTTCTGCTTAATCTGTGGGGCTCCATGAACTGCCGAATCTGCGTCCTGGGCTGTCGTGGCCGGCCTGTGTTCATTTACAATTGCCATGGCCACTGCCACTCTGGCAGGCTGGGCTGTAATTTGCTTGGGCACTTTAGCTTCGCTGTGAAAACAGCCACAAGACAGCTTCTCCACTTGCCTCATTTGGCTGTTAGGTTTGTGCCGAGGATTGGAACACTGAACTCCAAAGCGGCAGAAATGTGACGTAGAGGCCGAGAGAGAAAACAGGTACAGACTGCCAATAGAGTCTCTCCAACAAAGATAGCTTGGCAGGCGGGCTTCGAAGGCGTTCGCCTCACCGGATTCCCTGCACCAGGGTCTTTGCTGCTCTCTGTTCCCGTGTTGAAGGCTCTCCCAAGCAGAGCCTTCACCCGCGCTTCTGCTTGGGCAGCGGTCCCTTGTAATGCTCCCTGAATATCTTGGTAAAAGTGTCGGTGAGCAATGACTTCCAGCAGCATGAGACCACGGGGCAGACACAGCGACCAGAAGATGTCGTGTGCCGGGCTGTGCTGGGGAGCTTGGGCCAGTGAAGGTAACCGTGGGGACGAAACACTCTGACACAGCAAGAAAGGCCAGCGAGGCCTTCACCTCACTCGCCGCCTGTGGTCCTGCCAAGCTGGTTTGTGTCCAGTCTCGTCATCCACGAGGCCGAGTCAGGAAGGCACAGCAGAGGCCATGGTGTGAGGGGTCAGGAGTGTGAGCTATAAATTCTGAGGCCTGAGTTCCAGTCCCACCCCCACTCAGCAGCCGTGTGTGTGACTGGGTGAGGACCCCCTCACCTTGGTGTTTTTACTTATAAAATCGGGCTTCCAGGAGGCACCTTGGCGACTTGAGACAAACCCTGAGCAGTGTCTACGATAAGCGCCACCTCTCCTGTTACAGCTGCTACTACAGTCGCCCGCTCTGATTCCCCAGCAGATACTGGACGCCTTTGTCCCTTGCCATGCATTTTGTGAGGCCTCCTACATCCCAGGCTCATTCCAGCAGGGGACAGCACTGCAGGCGGACAGAGGAGTCCAGCGATAAGGAATGTGGACCTAGGGGAGAGAGATGAAACAAGCAAACGCGGAAACACTGAAGTTTCACAGAGAGCTACTGCTGTTAAGGAGTGGAGAGACCTCATCCAGTATGGCCAGAAGTAGGAGGATCCTTAGGTAGGGAGAGATTTTGCCCAAGAGATGAATGCTGGGAAGACAGCAGTCGTGACAAAGACCTCAGAGGGTTTTCAAGGCAGCCATCCGGGGTGGAAATAATCTCAGCAGGAAGGGGCAGGAAAAAAGGTTGCTAGAGGGTAGCTGAGAATAGAATGGGTGAGAACTAAGGGGATGAGTGCTGGGATCAACTGGTGATGTCTGCCCAGGGCAGGGAATATGGGGAAAGCATGGATGTCATATAGCTTTGATTCCTGATATCCCCCTTTCAATCACTGCTATGAAAAACACACTTGGGAATCTCCTAGCTTCAGCCTATAATCCAGGAAAATGAGAAGCTCACAGCTGTTTCATGATCATATTTCAGATTTTAAGAGCCAAAGTTTCTTCCCATCCTCTCCTTCCTCCTCCTCTTCTTCTTTCAACTTGGAGGTGTTCCCATTTCTGGCTTCCCCATCCTGTGTTCCCTTCCTGTCACCCAGGTATGGGCCAGGACCTCTTCAATCTTCCCAGAGGACCCTACTCTGTGACCGCTACTAATAAGCGAGCTCTCCAAGGTACTGTCTGTGTGCTGCTCCATCTGTGTCCAGCAGCCCCAAGGACCTCCCTCGATGATGGAAAGGCCCTCTACCTGCACTGCCCAGCACAGGAACCACTGTCCACCGCAGCTGCTGCAAACCTGAAACGTGGCTGATGCAGCCCAGGAAGTGAGCTTTCATGTCTCCTATCTGTGTGCCGAGACTGCAGTGACAACACTGGGCAAGTAGCCAGCGCCGTCCCTGACCAGGGCAGATCAGCACACAGGGGAGCTCGTGCTGAGTATTAGGGAACTCCTCTTGGGGAAGGGTTGGAGTTGCACTGTCCCTTTCATAAGATGGTGAGAGGTCTGTTAGTGCCTTTTATGTTTGGGGACTTTGATCTGTGACATCTGCTAACATTTTTTGACTCATTCATCAACTCGTTCACTGGGCAAAATAGTTTAATAATTCAGTCGTGGCTATTGGGGCAAAATCAGATTCTGATTTAGACTCACACTTACAGCACCACCAGCCAGAGGCCCACAAGTGACTTACCCTCTCTAGGACTCAGTTTTGTTATTTGTGTACTAGTAAGGGTTCTCTAGAGGAATGGAATCAACAGAAAACGTGTAGGATTATGCAAGGGGATTTATCAGGGAGCACGGAGGGTCAGAGGTGGGAGGTTCGCATGGCCATCAGCGCCCTGGAAAGCCAAAGGTCCGGGAGCTGCTCAGCCCAAGATGGAAGCCGCAGAACAAGAGGGATCAAGGACACAGCGCCAGTCCAAGGTCGGAGGCCTGCATGCTCCCGGGAGAGCTGCTCCGGTGAGTCTCCGACGGAGGCTGAAGAAACCGGAGACTGAAGTCCAAAGCGGATGGCAAAGACTGGGGCTCTTCCGAACCTGGACACTTCCTTCCTTCCTTTCCCCTTTATCCTGTCCAGGCTACGAGCCTATTGGTTGGTGCCACCCACATCCGAGGTGGACCTTTGTTTTTAGTTTGTTGGCCTACACGTCAATCATCCATAGACATGCTCAGAACCATGCTTTACTAATTTGCTAGACCCTTCTGTTTTTTTTTTGGTACCGGGGATCAAACTCGGGACCTTCCGCTTGTGAGGCAGGTGGCAGAACCACTGAGCTAAATCCCCGGCCCGTGCTAGGCCCTTCTTAATCCATTGAAGCTGACACACGATGATTAATGGTCACAATTTTCAAGGTGAGAATATTAATACCTAGGCCAGGGCTATCTGTCATGATTAAATAAGATAATGCAGGTGGCATATTTAGTCTGTAGTTTGCCACATAGTAAGCATTCCAAAACTATTGCTTATTATTTTATTCATGTAAAACACATTTATTCAGCACTCACTGTATGGCAGATGCTGCGCTAAGAGAGGAGGACAGTGCTCAAGCCAATGCGAATCAAAAAGGAACACAAGACAATGACAAGTAGGGAAGACACTGGTTACCACGCTGTGGACACCAGCACCTCGTTTTTCACTTCCACCCCAGTCATATCCAAGTACTTCCCTTACACGGGGCAAACTCATCCTCCATCTTTTCATCTGGAGGCTCGGAATCTGCTCTGCCCAGCCCTTGGATGCGCTTGTTAATTAATGCTTGGCCAGATCAACACTATTTTTCATCATTTAGTAATGAACTTGTGCAGTGTTAAGCTTTTATGAGGTAAAACCCAGCTCAAAAAGAAAGATTTTTCTGCTCTTCAGAGGACCGAGATTTTGACTTTGATATATCATTTATGCATTGCATCCATTATTGATGGGTTACAGCTTTTACATGAGGCGCTGACCTTTTCAAATAAAGATAAAACTACATTGTCCTGATTTGTTTCTTGCCGATACTGTTTTCAGAGTACAAGAAATCCTTGTGTTCTGCAGACTTCACTGTGAAGCTTCCTTTCTTTGAGAACAAATGGCAGGAAGGCCCCACACCCGCGCCTCCTGGCTGGGTGGCGGAGCTGCAAGCACGCCTGATTCCCACTCTGAAGTCCTGTAATGAGCGCATCGGCAGGCACTGAGACGCGCGGAATGTGGACGCTCCGTGCTGCAGGTCTGCATGGTGGCGATGGCCAGGGCAGCACCTCTGGGTGGCAGCTTTCAGCTGCGCTGGGCTGATGGATGGGCCGAGTCCCGTAAAGGAACATGGTGGGCGTCCTGCAGAGGCGTGGACCCGCCTGCCCCGGTGGGTCCACTACTGTGCTCTGCGGTGGGGGACTTGGACCCGGTCAGTGGGACTCGGAGACTCACAGACTGTCACACTGGAAGGGCTCTGGGCGGTCATCGCATCCAAGCCCTGTTTCTTTCCCACGCGTAGTGACGCACCAGCATTTATTAATCGCGCCCTGCTTAGAAGCCGCAGCTGGCTGCCCACGCCCTGAGGGGGACCCTCAGACACAAAGCTTCCCCAGGTCTGCCTCCTGCCCGTGTCTCTGCCTCCCACCTCTGTCGCTACCTCTGTGCGCTCCTCTAGCTCCCTGTCTCTGGCTGCCTCTCTGTCTTTATCGCTACTGTCTCGATCCCTGTCACAGTCGCCATCTCTGTCACCCCCTCCGCCTCTTCCCTGTCACCTCTGTCTCTCCACCATCTCTGCCTCTGTCCTCTGTCTCCTCACTGTCTGTCCTCGGCTACCCCTCAAAGGGGAGCTCCAGCCAGGCTGAGCCTTTGGCCTGGGTCACTGTGGCTCCAGCTTTAGGTGTCTGCATAGACGACAGCACGAGCTCCCTGAGTCCCCAAGCTGAGGCTGGTGTCCTCTCGAGCAGTGGAGAGTCTCTCTTGCTACTCCCTCTGCTCGGTTGCCTCGGTTTTCACTTCTCTGTCTGCTGCCTGGCCAGGCCCCTTGAGGGCCGGCCCAGCCCCTCCCCTCCCGTGTCCTAGAGCCCTACAAGCTACCTGGCATGGGTGGGTCTCCGTTACTCACTGCTGCCTGATGAGGTGGCTCGAAGTGTGGCAGGCTCTGCACAGAGGCCGGCCCTGAGCTGAGACACAGCCCTGCTCCAGGACAAAGCAGGTGGTCCATGCAGCTCCTCCATAGCTCTCCCCAGAGGATGCTTTTGCTCAGCTTACCTAATTTGAAGGAGTTGCATTCTGAGGAGTTTTGAGAAAAGTTTAGCAATAACCTTGGAATTCCCAATATTTCAAACTGCTTAAAAACACATGGCCCAGGCTTAGCTACCCCTGTCCAAGTGACAGGCAGGAACGGGAAACAGGAGACCTGTGAGTGGTAGGGTTTGGAGAGGCATTGGGATCGCCCACCCAGCCGCTCCTCTGACAGGCGAATGGGCCAACCAGAAGCAGCGATAGGAGCCAAGCCTCAAAGTCAGTCAGAGGTCACCTGGGTCCTGCCACTCCCTGGGCCATCCTCTGATGAAGTTCCAGGACTGTGAGCCACCCCAGCCCACACTGCTCAACCTCAGACCTGTGTCCAGGTGAAGAGTGGACACTGGCTTCTCCGAGCAGCCCACTATCCCTGACAGTGCCAGTGGGGTCCCATGCGGATTGGAGACCCCTCCTCCCACGCACTGGGGCAGACGTGCTGCCAGGTCTCCCACCTGTGCTGGCTGAAGAGCAGGCTCTGCAAGGGCCACACTTCCAGCACGGTGCCAGCCCCCAATCCCTCAAGGACTTAATTAAACAATGATTTAATCCAAGGTGCCAGGCACCATATAAAGATGTAAAAGGTCGCTGCTGACCCTCCGATGGACCTGTAGACACTGACCATCCCGTTTTTCTTAGACAATGAATTTCAGCTCAGAAACTTTCACTGAGCAGAGTGAGTGTTTGGAGAGCCAGACAGGTGCAAACACCCCTGAGCAGTCAGGGTGGGCTCGCTGGAGCCCACATTCTGGGGTCACGTACAACCAAGGACCTTCCCAGTCCAGGACTGAATAGATTCAATTTTCAAGCACCCAAGAAAATTTTTTAAAAAATGTTTGTTTTGAAAAGGAAAAGTCACCCTGAATGCTCACATGGAGGCTCCTGGCTGCTATTTCTTGCTCACAAGAGATGATTCCAGGTGCACTGTATGTATTTTTAAAAACAGACTGAGTGCTGGGTTGGGCTCCACTCTGCAGAGCTGCGGTGATGCTGATGAGAGAGCAAAGCTGTGCAGCTCTGCACCCCAAGCAGGAGGCTCGGCCAGGATTCCCACCTGGACACCATTAAGATCAGACTGGAATTCTGCGTGTGCTGCACCTAATGCAGTCAGGAAAGATCGCTGGATAGGCACTTAGGGCTGCCCCTTTCCTCCTGGTCTTTTCCGGTGCTGGAGATGATCCCAGGGCCTGGAGCATGCTGAGTGCAGTGTGCTCTACTACTGAGCAGCCCAGCCCCACCGCTGCCAACAGCCAACAGTGCAGCGGGTGTCAATACCGTCCTGCGGGCGTCCATACCGTCCTGCGGGCACGGCTGTCTACGGCCCAGCTGGATGTGCATGCAGTATGGCCGACTTCCGATTGCCACCGTGGGGACAGGCAGCCTGTATTTATATATGTTTTTACTGAACGGTATATGCCTGTGACTCAATTCTTTAGCGTTATGTTTTAGTGATTTGTCCCGGTTGATTCAAGTGTTGTGTTCTAGTCCACCTTACTGCTACCTGGCTCCCCGGTCTAACTGTGCCAGTATTTATTTATCTATTCACTGCTGGCGGCTTTGGATGGACCCTGGCTCGGTGGGCAGGGCTCTGTAGGGCGAATGCTCCCGTGATGCAAGCAAAGTCTTAGTGGTGTGGGAGGTCAGCTTGAAAGTGCGAGTGTTTTCTGGATGACCTGGGCAGGTTTTATTTCCCATTTTTCCCCTGAGGTCTCCATCTGATACTGACCAACTGGAAGATTCCTACCATCGCGGTGGGATTTGATCATGAGGTTCATTTGCGTTTGCTGATGAAAACGTTCAGGCACCTTCTCACTTACTTTTGGGCCACTTGTACTGCCTCTCCTATGAAATGAGTATCCTGCCCCTCTGACCGTTTTTCGTTTGGGTTTCCTCATTTGCATTGATTGTGGCAGCTTTCTGAAGGTTCATTCTGTATAAGTTGTGATATGGTCTAAGTACATTCTCATTTTGATGTTTACCTTTCTATTATCTCAGAGTATTATTTTGATGAACAGAAGTTCTGATATTTTAAAACTTTTTATTTTAAAATAACACAAGATTTAAGAGAAAGTTATAAAAATAGTACAAAGAATTTCTCTTACCCCTGATTTTCTAAATGTTAACATTCCGCTACATTTGTCTTATTGCTCCCTTTATCCGTTTTATATTTTTCTTACTATTGTAAATGATGTCTTTACAACTTACATACTCTAATTTGTTGGTGGTGTTTAGGGAGGCAATTGACTTTTTATGTTGTTTTTAGAGACAATTTTCATAAACTCTCAAGTTCCACAATTTCTGTAGATTGCTTGACACGTTTTCTAGGTGAACAGTCCGTCACCTGCGAGGCCGGATGGATTGTTTGGTCCTGAGTTCTCCGGCGCCTGAGCACTGAATTGGTGACTCCTCCTCTTGCAGGGGATGTTTTCAGTGTATCACCATGTACGACGTGTTGAGAATGATGCTTGCAGTGGCTTTTTCCCCCGCTTTGAGGCTGTCCACTGCCGGCTGTGCTTGCGCGTGGGCATTTCATGAGTAAACAGTTTCCAGATTTGCAGAAAAACCAAGCAGATGCCGCGGAGACCTCTGTCCTCTGTCTCACCTCCCGGTTTTCTGTTGCTGACTTCTTGCACAGTGTGGCAAGCATCTTAACGCTGACTGGTGGACACTGACACTCCACGAGTAACTGAGGCCACGCACACGAGGGTGCATGCATGCTGCATGTTGCACACGTCTGTGTGGTAACGTGGGTCCACCGCTGCACAATGATACAGGGCCGCGGCCACCCCCTCCTCTGAGCCATGGCGAACCCTGCATTTCTCGAGTCTCTCAGTGGCTTTGCCTTTTCCGAATGCAGAGTTGGACCCGTGGTGGGCAGTGTTTCCACTTCGGCTTCTTTCCCTCAGTGCATACCAGAGATCCCGCCAGACCTTCCTGAGGACCCTACTGTCCCTCCTTTCGTCACAAAGCGATAGTCCGCATGTGGAAGTACTGCCCTCTGTCCTCCTGTCAGGGCTGAAGGACGTCCTGTGGCTCCAGGTTCTGACCATGATGAAGGAAGCTGCCCGCTATGCTCGCCTGTGTGCAGGTTCTGAGTGGACACAAGTTTGCGGCTCACTTAGTTGAGTGCTGAGGTGCACGACTGTGGGTTTGTCCTGAGACTGCTGGGCTTTGCCCCTAGGAAACCACCTGACTCTTCCAAAGTGGCAGTGGGATTTTGTGCCGTTTTTGCTTGGGTTGCACCAGCCGTGAACGGGGCTTCCTCTTGCTCCGTGTTTTCCTAGCATTTGGGGTTCTGGGGTGCTTTTTGGAGTTTAGCCCCCCTCACACGTGTGCAGTAGTATCTGATTATTGCTGTAATTTGCAATGTTCTAATGACTGAGGATGCTGGACCTCTTCTCCTATGCCTACGTGCTGTTTGCTATTTGTGTATTGTTGGCAATGTGTTTGTCCAGAATTTTGCCCATGTTTAAATTGGGCTGTTTGTTTCCTTATTATTGAATCTTAACAGTTCTTTGTATGTTTTGGATAGAAGTTCTTTTATCAGATATGTATTTTACAAACATTTTCTCCCAATCCATGGCCTGTCTTTCCTTTCTCTTGGCAGATTCTCTTTTTACATACATAATCATAACAATGTTCTCTTTTCTAGTTCTGAGTTTGCAGCCTGGGGGGAAGATGGGCTTTGTTCAGTACGATCACGTAGAAGAGAGTAGATTCCCAGGTTTTACTCAGAATGAACCTTCTGAGCGTCTGTCTGCCTGGGCCCCGTCTTCACTGAGGACAGCACACCTCTGCTCTGAGGCACTTGGCCCTGCGCTCAGGAAGGCTTCCCGATCTCATCTGCATGCGCCCCAAGGCATCCCCAAAGCGCCGGGCCTGATTTGCCCATCCTGGGCTCTGCTGCTCACCCAGCTCAGGTGTTGCCAACCTCCCTCTTCCTGGAAGACTGGGGTCGTAGTTGGGCCACTCTGGGCACTTCCTGCACCTCAGGGTGCTTGCATGCAGAGAGTATTCTCTGAGTGCCGAGTGTCCCCAGACTGTGAGCTCCTTGAAGCCAGGCCAGGCTAGTCACTGATGGGCGCTCCACACGCCAGGCCCACGCTGGCTCCTCACAGAGCCCAGTCAGAGCAGAGAGAAGCGAGTGGCCAGCAGGTCTGCCACGCACCACCTGCCCTGACCCACAGGCGACGCCTCTGGTGACATGTGTGGAGACAGCTTCCTTTCTCACAGTGGGGGTTTGCTCTTAATCAGAAGGAGGGACTTTTGTCTGTCTGAGAGCTTGGTCTTTTTTGTGACCTGCAGGGGTCACTCAAAGAGAGGCCTGGTGTGCAGTGCCGAGGCCAGGCTGTAGATGCTGGGCAGCCCCAGGGCCGGACTCGCAGGGCGATGTGGGTGTGGACTGTGGTCCTCACGCGGCCTGCAGTGTCCTGGGCCTGCAGGAGACATCGCCGTTCCCTTGGGATTTTCAGCACAGCTCCAGTCCTAGGAAGGAGACTGTGTTAGACTTTTCCAAAGGGCTCCACCTCCCAAAACAGAAACCGGGAGAAGTCACGAGGGGGACGAATAGCTGGTGACTGAACGTGGAAATCAGCACTGAGGGGTTTGTGAGATCCACATCCCACTAACTTCCTGTGTGTGCCTGGCTTTCAGAGTACTGAGCGAGTTCCGGTGTTGGGTGTCTGTTGGTTGAGTGGTCCTTGGCCCAGGCAGGTCTGGTGTCTGAATCCTCCTGCTCCTCCTCCTCCTGCTCCTCCTCCTGCTCCTCCTCCACCTGCTCCTCCTCCTGCTCCTCCTCCTCCCCTGGTTGCTCTCTGCCGGCATTCAGCGTACCCTGGTGAGACGGAAGGAAGAGCCCCCACCTGGGAAGGTGTGAGCGTGCAGAGAGCAGTCCCGTTGCTTGTTCCGCTGCCCTGCGCCTGGCTGGGAAGGACTCCAGGCCTCCCTATGCCTTCACCGTGCACCTGGCACAACAGTGGGCACCGTGCAGCACTGACATTCCCCGTGGGCTTTTGTGGTGGGCACGGTCAGTCCCCTGCAGTAGGGGTGGGGCCTTGGCCACGCCCCTGAGCAGCTTCCATCACATGCCCCCAACATCCCATCTTCCCTTTCCCCACCCCAGAGCCATCTCCCGAGGTACTGCACGGTTCTGTGGTTTGGGCCTGGAATGTGCCCCAAAAGCCTCTTGGGCTCATACGTGAAGTCTTTGGCAGGTGATTGGATCATGAGGGCTGCTATGGCCAACTTGCTCTGAGCAGGTGGGGCTGGGTCAGAAGAGATGGGTCACTGTGGGCATGGCCTGCAAGGTGCACCTCCCTGCCAGCTTCTCCCTTCTCTCTCTGCTTCCTGTCCACCATGCCATGAGCAGCTTTCCTGGCCCAGGCCCTTCCACTGTTTCTGTGTTTAAGCCTGCTGGACATAGACTAGAACTTCTGAAACATGAGCTGAAATAAACCTCTTCTCCTTAAGTTTCGGGTGTCAGGTATTGTGTTCCAGCAACAAGAACGTGACTAGACAGATTTTGGTACCAGGAGTAGGGCCACTGTAGTGAATATACTTGACAAGATTTAATGCTTGCCCTGCTGGGTTTCTGTCTTGCTTTGGTCCTATGTAGAACTGGCTTGTGGGAGGAGTTTGGAAAGGTTTAGAGATGTCAGCTGGAGAAGCTCAAGAATGCTATGAGCCAAGCTTGATGGGAGATTCTAATTGGAGATCAGAGAGCAGAATGCTTTCTGATGAAAGTGCAAATGGTAAAGGCCTCTCTCAGGTGGGAAGTCTCTCAGGTGGGAAGAAGGACTCTGTTGATAGTTGGGTTAGACTATGTATGTTATGCTCTGGCAGAAAAATTGTCTACATGTTGTTCATGTCCTGACACTTTGCAGGAGACTGAGATTAAGGGTAGCAAACTGATTATCCCGGTGGAGGAAATTCCAAGGAAGCCTTGTGTTGAGGCTCTGGCATGGGTACTGCTGGCAGCTTTCAGCCAGCTTTATACTGAAAATCATGAGCAAAAAGTTCTTTTGAAAAGTTTTCAGTTTCCCCAGAAAGAAAGGGCCTGTAAAGTTGGAGCCTACAAAATTTTGGCTGAGACCTTGGTTGTTGAAAAGATTAGTATTTTGTAAAAAGCCAATCATTTTATGTTAGGACAATAGGAAAGATCCCATGAGGAAATCTCAGAAATCTGCAGGACCTTGCCCTTCACAGGTGCAAGGATACAAAAGTGTAAGACTTTTCTTTGCGAAGAGACCCCCAGGAGGGCCAGCTGGGAATTGATCTTCTAGGATTCTTTCACAATGCTCAGCCATCTAGGCACTCAGAGGCTGCTGCAGCCATAATTCAAGGGTGCCTGGATACTGCTTGAGCTTGTGTAAGACTTTGGCATCACCCACACGGTTCTAGTTTTTCAGGAATGCAGAATGCAAGAGTTGTGGTTTCAGGGAGGCTTGCACCCAGATTTCAGGCCATGTGCCCCGAGACGGCAATGTGTGAAGCTATATAGTGAGGTTGAAAGTACAATGGAGACCACAGGGATTTGGAGAGGCCAAGAATGTCAAATGCCATCTGAGGAAAACCACAGACAGTGAGCAAAGCCAAGGCAAGGGAAAGGCCATGAAAGCTGCAATTGGCAATGCCACAGGGGAAGGGTCACCTAGGCCATTTGAAGTTCACATCTTTGCCTTAGGTGCTGGACATGGAGCTACAGGGTTTAATGTTTGCCCCTTGCTCTTGCTTTGGTCCCATTCCTTTTTATCCTCCTATTTCTCCCTTTTGGAAAGGGAATGTTTATCCTGTGCTATTGTATGTTGGCAGCGTTTAACTTTCTTTTTTATTTTATAGGGGTTCACAGCTAAGAGTCTGTCTTGAGCCTCTCAAAGGAAACTTTGGGCTTAGACTCTTCAGCAATGCTGGAACTGTCAATGCTTAGACAACTCTTGGAGAGGGGACTAAATGCACTGTGCACAGAGATGGACACGAATGCTCAGGGGGCCAGGGTGGAGTGTTGTGGTTTGGATCTGGAACCTTCCCCAGGGCCTCACGTGCCCATAGGCAGGGCATTTGGAGGGCGGTTGAATCATGGTGACGCTACAGCTGACTTGCTGTTAGGACGTGGGGCCTGGCTGGAGGGGGTCACTGGGGCAAGGCCTGGAAGGGTGCGTCTCCCTCCCCAGGACCTCCCTTCTCTCTGTTTCCTGGTCACCAAGTTGTGAGCAGCTCTCCTCTGCCCAGGGGCCTCCACCAGGCCAATTCTATTTAAACCTGGTGAATGTGGACCAATAAACGTGTCTTCCTTTAAGTTTTAGATGTTGGGTATGGTGTCCCAGTGAGAAAAAGTAGCTAAGACAACAGTCTGAGGGGAGGCGCTGCACTCAGGAAAGCTTGGGTTTTACCAAGTGGAAGGAGAAGAGGTCTTCCAGCCTTCAACACCGGACCCAGCTCTGAGTTCAGCAGATTCCTTAGAGCGTGTAGAGCAGTTCCGAAGGCCCTTTGGTACCTGGGACCGAGGCAGAGCCCCCCACACTGAGGCAAAACATTCCAACTCAGCCTCTTCCAGGCCAGAGTGGCCAGAGGACTGTGCTGTGGTTGTGGGATGAGGGGAGGTCCCTGTTGGCGATCCTGAGCTATTACTATGGATGGCAGGACAGGTGGGTGGCTGAAGCCTGGGTTCTTTGTGGCAGTGATCAAATGTGTTTATAGTTCAAGGTGTTGCTTGTTGAGTATTTAAATTGAGTGTTGGGGAGGCAGTCTCTGAAAGCACTGAAGTTGTAGAGAAGAAAATATTAACAGGGAGGAGCGCTGATTAATAGCACTGTGGGCAGAGAAGGACAGGGAGAGGGCTGCAAGTCCAAGGTCAAGATGAGAGGGCCCACAGCATGGAAACAACGGTTCTGGAAAGGTCAACTAAGAACAAATTTGGAAATGAGAAGCTTTATTGAAGAGATTATTGCAATAGGAAGGCAGATTAGTGTATTGCCACGGAAATCCTTTGACTGTGATACCCAAAACTGGCTCAATGGTTAGGTTTTAATAAAAGGAAATTGCTTTTATAAAAGACATGAAGCCCAGAATGAACCCATTCCAGTGAGGGAACTGGATGTGTTACAGGGCAGTGGACAAGAGAGTTTCTCCCTGAGGCTACTCACCTTCGGGCAGGGTCCTGAGGAGAGGGTTTCCCTTGTCCCAGGGCTCAGGGACCTCGACATGGAGCAGAAGCCGGACTTAGATCTGGTCAAGTCAGGTCGGCAGCATCTTGTCCAGACTATTCACTGGGGATGAATGGTTCGGCTACTCACTTGAGACCAAGCCCGAGAGTGTGGGTGGGATGTGCCTGGCCTTGTCCTGGGTTGACAAGGGCTGGCCATGAGTCCTCGCCTGACCCCCGGGGAAGGGTGGTTCTGTGCAGAGCCATTTCCTTGAGCACAGAAGGGCAGGTGGGCAGGACTTTTTTCTGTCCCTCTTTTCTAGGATCACACAGGGCTCAGGTGGAGTTCCACATCATCAAGGAAGAAGCCAAAAAAGGTGAAATCAGACCCGGGGCAGTCAGTGGTCACGGACTCCATCTGATACATCCCATGAACCAGGCATGTGTTAGTGGACATGGGGGCCCAGAGGTGACTCAGACATGACTGAGCAAGGCGCACAGCAGAGGTGAAGGGCACACCCTGCATCTCCACAGGGAGCCCTGACACCCACAATCCACCTCCTGTGGCCGTGCACACTCAGATCCTGTTTCCTTTGGGAGGAGCCCGAGCCCCTTGGAAGGAGGTTTCCGAGGACTCGAGTCTTGGGTCTCAAGATTTTCAAGCTGAATTTGAGTTTGCTGTCCTTCTCTGATGAACACTGGGAAGCGTCACCTGAGTCCTCACACTTTGGCCCAGACGGGCATGAAGATTCTCGGCGTGCAGGCAGGAAACCCCAGGGAGTGCCAGCCCTCCAGCCAGGTCACACAGCAGTTGTGGCCAAGACTCAAGAGAGCTGTGCTTCCTCTTGCTCTGTTTCTGCCTCACAGCTCCATTTCCACTCAGTGGCTCTTGGCCTTTCGGTAGGTGGGTAGAAGCTGGAGTCGGGCAGGAGGCAGTTCTAAAACGCAGAGCCAGGTGGCTACTCCCTGGCAGAGAGGTGGGTGACAGCACAGAGACATTTATACCTCCACTTAGTCCACACACCCGAAGTTAAGGCACCAAGTCCCCTGCTTGATTGTGAGCACCTGAGGACATCACCACTTATGGTCCTGACAGGAAGCCAGCACTGCATGTCCGAGAACATGGGTGACCACATGGACACAAGACAGCCCTCAGAATGTCCCATTCACAGTAAGTTTTTCAAAATTATCACCAGAGGCTTCCTAAGTAGATTTCTGCACTTGACCTTTCGGGGGTCACAGGCACATGGTGCTTCTTTCCCCAACACTGGACTGACCCCCAGGTTGTGTGACGGCCTTCATATCCCACACCACCCTTCTTTCCTCTTCCTCACCCTCTTCCGCTTCCTCTCACTCAGCATCGCACACAGCATAGCAGAGATTGCGGACTATTTATTTCTCAATAGGTATTCCCTTTTCTTCCTTCTGGAGAACCTTCAAAGTTTTGCTAAGGATATAACTGCTCAGATAAAAAACAAACAAACCCCAAAACCAAAAAAACCCCTGCACTGTCCAGCTTCCCTTGCAGCTAGCAGGGCTGCATGACTCTTTCTTACAGGTGGCATAGAAATGAAAGCAATATATGCACTTAAGGAGGAGCAGACCCTGCCCTTACTCCACTTCCTCCTTCTATCCAGCACAAGGCTGTGAAGGTGGGGATGGAGCAGCCACCCTGGGACATGAGACAGAGGACAAATCCTTCCATGTTTTGAGCAGAGGAACAGAACAGAAGGCACCTGGGCCATGGATGTTATTGATAAATGACCTGGACTCCCTTCCTAAACTTTAAGTAGGAGAAATTCATTTTCCAGCTACAGGTCCTGCTCAGGATAGAGAAAATAAGTGACAGACCGGAGATCACCAGAGAAGCCCACCCACCCGTGACTGCTGTCACAAATCCTAACCAGCTAAGACACTAGAAGAAAGCACATGTCACTGGTGGCTGGGCCGGCTGCAGCAAGTGAGGATGGAGAGGTTTCCATGGAGTGTGATGATCTGGGGCAGGCAAATGCCGCTTGGTGGCCTTGGGAGATTCTTGGTACTTTAACCAGTTTCTTCTTCCAGGGTGTGGATGCAGTGACTTGTACCTGACCATGTGGAGAATCCAATGAGCAGTACACAGAATGCTCAGAAGCCAGGAGGCCTGGATTTGAGTCCTGTCTGCCCTGAGCTTGCTGGGTTCCCCTGGGCCAGTGCTGCACATTTCCAAGGACTTTTAGATGAGATTATCTGGGGTCTCCTCCTCCCCAGGTATTCTGTGGTCCATATCCCAGACCGTGGTGATATGGAGAACCTGACGGTGATGCAATTGAGCCTGCATAAGTGATATTCATGATGGTGGCCTGTGGGCCACAGTGGCAACATCTGTGGGCCCCAGGAGTCGGGTGTGCACCCAGAAGGAAATCATGGCATTTCTTTGATGCTCACAGGAGTGAACAGAACTGGTTTCACTGGAGATGAGAACATCCAGGCTCCATTCCCAGGAGCAGAGGCCCTGGAGGAGGAAGAATTAGAAGTTACCTGACTCCCAGTTCCTGAGCTCCCCAATCCAGCCCCGGGCTGCACAAATGGGTCCCTTGGGGGGTGAAGGCATTAGTAATGCTCCCTGGGTGACCAACTTTCCCGGCAAGTTGTGCCGCTTTGTAATTTAATTAAAGCTGGAGGCTGAGGTAATGGGTCCGAGGGGCCTGCAGCGGCAGCCCAGGGAAAAGTCGGGCCCCTGGGACCCTGAGAAGAGGGCTTCGCAGGGAGATCAGGAGATCTCTGGGAGAGACCAGGCACAGTCCTTAAATTACTCCAGTGATTCCAAACGAGGCAGCCAGAGGCCCTGGCTCGCCCAGCCCTGGGGCCCCAGGCTTGGAGCGTGTTTGTCCTTGTGAACCCAGGGACCACCCACTTGTCCCTCCGCCATTTGGTGTCTTCTCCAAAGTGAGTCCCCAGTTGCCAGCACCTCCTCCCCACCAGAGGAGCCCAGCAGGCCCTGCAGCAGAGCTGGGCGCCCGCTGGCTGGCTCCTTCCACTGCAGCCTGCTGGTCTGGCTCTTGTTTCCCCTTGGTGCCTTGCTGGTGCCACATAGCCAAGGGCAACACGCCCACCCCAGCCACCATGACCCTTAGCGCCTGTGTCCCGGTGGTGCCCGGATGTTATAGGTCACTCGTGCTTTCTGTTTTTAAAAACTTTGATTTTTGTTCGTCCATATGTGCCGTAGGTCATGACTTCGTTCTTCATGGGGAGCCGGTGCATGTGTATAACACATCTCAGTTCTTTTCACATCTCCTTTTCCTCCCCTCCTGTCTCCTTCATCTCTCCATTCCCTTCCCATTTGCAAAAGAACTATCCCCATTTCCTATAGTCTATCTTCTATTTTGGTCTTTATTTATACTCTGGGTTTCTCATATCAAAGAAACTGCACAATATCTAAGCTGTGCGTCTGATTTATTTCGCTTAACATGATGGTCTCAAGGTGCCTCCATTTTCCTACGAATGACTCCAGTGTACCCTTCTTCGTGGCAGAGTAGTACTCCATCATGTGTAAATACATTTTCCTTACCCTCTCGATTGCTGATCTCAGTTTTTGTGTTACTGTGTCATGGCCCTGTAGCAAGCCATGTGCAGCCCAGTGTAGTGATAGCTTGTGACCAGCTGTGCCCTTCTCTGAACAGAGCTCCTCTGCCCTGGCGAGTCCTCCTCCCTCTCCAGTGCCTTGTTGAGCTGCCCAGAGGCTGCTGTCCCAGCTGGACCTTGGGCAGTGCTTCAGGCCCCTTCCAGCTCCTTGGCCGCCAGGGTGGAGCCTGCAGAGTCTGAAGCGGATTCTGTCCATGGCCAGTCCCTCAGGACTGGTGCCTCTCAGGAAGGAGTCAGCGAGAGCCAGCAGGTCCCCAGGCAGGGAAAGCAAGATCACCCTGTGCTTCCTCCTGTGCCCGCAGACTCAGAACTGCAAGGGCATAGAGGGTGGGAGGGGAGACTGCCAGCCTGCCTGGTGTTCCCGGGTCACCAGACACCTGCTGCCCGATGACCTTAGTGCAGACAGGAGAGGGAAGGTGCTCTGAAAGACGCAGCTTGCTCTAGAGTGCTAATGGCTGACATCACCACTGTGCTCATGGGAGGGAGGGTGGCCCCGAATTGAGCCCTGGCTCTGAGGGTGTGGACATGTTCCCCAGGGTCCCAGGAGCTTTAGGAGGGGAAGAGGAGGAATAGGAGGTAAGGAGCCTTCATGGGGGCACTGTGGTTATCCCACGGCTGGATCCGTTTCCAGAAAAGACAGATCCTGGGCCGACCGGCGAATTTGAAGAGCAGGGTCCGAGGCAGGCCAGTACAGAGCGCAGCACTGATGCTGGAAAGGGACAGGGCCCTAGGTGTCCACAGGGCTTTCCTTCTCCCTTTCTCCTTCCTGCTCTCCCAGCACAGTACAAACGGCGGTGTCCACAGCGTCCCTTTCAGGGTGCCTGGGGCCAAGTGCCTCCTCCCTGCTGTGAGAGCCCAGAGGCCAGGTGAGGGAG
>NW_004624766.1:20647813-20996064 GCF_000247695.1 Heterocephalus glaber
CTGTCCAGGTGAGGGAGCCCCTGTCCAGGTGAGGGAGGCCGCTGTCCAGGTGAGGGAGGCCCTGTCCAGGTGAGGAGGCCCTGTCCAGGTGAGGAGGCCCACCCCCTCCTGGACACACCTGTGCCGGGCTGAGAGGGCGGGGCGAGGGCCTGGCCGGCTTCCGGCTGGTCGCCTAATGGCGTCTTGCAGCTCCGGGAGGAAGGACAGGGAGAGTCCAGCCAGGGACACCGGACAGGCTGTGCCGGGGCTGCCAAGTAGGCAGGGACACAGCGCCACCTCCCGGCCGCCCGAGAAGAGGCCGCAGGGGCCTCTGCTCGACCTGCTCTGGGCGGCCGTGGGGGGCAAGCAAAGGGCGAAGGCAGCCACTGGGAGGCTCCGCCAGGGTTGGGCCTGAGCTGTTGTGGAGCAGAGGAGCTGTGCAGTCCCAGGCAGGTGACGCAGCCTCTCTGGTCTTCTTTCCTCTCCTGTGGAGTAAAGGGCATGAGATGACCAAGCCCAGAGTGCCCGGCCCGAACCGGCGACCGAGGTCCTGGAGTAACCGGCAGGATGGGCAGCAGAGGCCGACCTGTGACACCCGGGCCGGGCTGATTTGTCAGCCATGCCTGCGGGCCTTAAACCTGGGAGTGAAGCAAACAGCCCCAAGGGAAGGAGGAGGCGAAGGGCCGCCTGGGGCCGCAGGAGAGCCCAGGCCACCTGCAGAACCCACAGAGCGGTGCTGTTTTCAGCTGGAAGGGTGCAGTTTGGCGCAAGGCTGCCTCCAGGTTCCCACCGAGCCACGGCCCCCTGCGTGCCTGCCACAGGTCCCCTCACACGGAGCAAGCCTGGACCCACCGGGCCTCGGGCTCCTTGCACGCAAACAGCCAGTGGACGAAAGCTTAGGAAAAGTATCTCAGAGAAGGGTCCCCTTCAGAAGTGCCAGCAACCGGAATTAGTATCTTTCAATTTTGTTTAGTAAGTTTGTGAGACTGCCACTTCCTGAGGGTGACTCCACTACCACAGGAGGCCTGGCAGCGGCAGCTGAAGACTTCCAACTACATTCAGCTGTGATCTTTGACAAAGGGGCGAAGCACACTGGAGGAAAGAGAGCCTTCTTAATAAACGGTGCTGAGTCTAGAAGAGTGAGTCTAGACTCATATCCCTCACCATGCACTAAACTAAAATCCAAGTGAATGGAAGAGCAAGTGTTAAAATGGAAACACTTCACCTGCTGGAAGACAAGACAGGTAAAACTCTTGAAGTCACAGCTGTAGGCAAGGACTTTCTGGATGGAACCCAGGTTACACAGGAAGTAGTTTTGAGAATCAACAAATGGGATCATAGCAAATTAAAAAGCTTCTGCACAGGAAAAGAAACAACCAACAGAGTGAAAAGAAAACCTACAGAACGGGAAAAAATTTGCCAGCTATTCCTCAGACAGGGGAATATCTAATAACTAGAATATATGAAGCATCCAAAAATTAGAACTCCCCCCAAAATAAGATGCAGTCAAAAAATGGGCAAATGAAATGAACAGACTTCATGCGGAAGAAGTACAAATGGCCGATAAATACTGTAAAAATGTGAAACATCGCTGGCCATCAGAGAAAAGCAAATGGGCAAATAAAAACAACATTGAGATTCCATCTTATCCCAGAAAGGATGGCCAGCAGCAAGAAATCAAACAATAACGAATGCTTGCAAGGCTGTGGGGAAAAAGGAGCGATCCTACATTGTTGGTGGAACTGTAAACTAGCACCACTGTGGAAATCAATACTCCTCAAAAAGTTAAAAATAGAAATTCCATTTGAATTTCTTCTAGATATCTTTCTGAAAGAGTTAAAGACATCGTATTACAATGATACATACATACTCATGTTTATAGCAACACAATTCATAATAGCTAAAGCTTGGGAGTGCCTTATATGTCCATCAACCGACAAATAGGTAAAGAACTAGGTAGACAAATAGGTAAAGAAACAAATATAGGTCTTAGTTACTTTTTCTCATTGCTAAGACAAAATACCCAATACCCAAAGTTAAAGGAGGAGAGGTTTATTGAACTTACTGTTCATAGAGGTTTCAGTTCATAGTTGGCTGGCTCCAAGGCAGAGTGGCATCGCAGAGGGGAAACTGTTCATGGTAGGCAGTAGGCAGCAAAGTAGTAAAGAAGCAAAGCAGCAAGCAGCAGGCGACAAGCAACCCCAACAGCCTCTTTCTGTCCCTTATATTCTGCCCAGGCCACAAGCCCTTAGGAGGGGTAGCACCCACATCCAGGGAGGGCCTTCCTGTTATCTACACCCAGAACTACGCCAAACCAGTCAGTGGACTGATTTAGTAATCACACACCCCTGATCCCAGCGTCACACACCCTGGATCTAACCACTTCTTAAAAAGCCCCATCTGTGCGTGCATGAGGCTTTGAGGGACATCTAGACACAAGCATATATATTATATTAATATATGTTATATACTATTCTGCCATAAGCATACACTTGAGTCATTTGTGGGAAAATGGATGCACCTTGAGACCATAATGTTAAGTGAAATAAATCAGACTCACAAGCTTAAACATCACACGATTGCTCTTCTATGAGAAACCCAAAGTGTAACTAAAAAGCAAGATAAAAGACAGTCGCTAGATAGCAGGGAGCTAGGTCATTCTCAATGGGAAAAGGATCAGGAGATGGGGGACAGGGTGAAAAAGGATGAAAAAAGGAGTCAGGATGTGTTGTGTGGATGTACCAACCCCAGGAGGAGTGTGCACATTATGTACTGCAGACATGGACCAAAAAAGAGCAAGGGTCGGGCTGTGGGGAGGGGGATGAGGCAGGGATTTAAATATATTCTGTAATGTGCCAACTTCCCACAAGGAATATAAACACTATGCACTGCACATGTGCACTAAAACTAAAATAATAAAAAGAACCAATCAAAAAGAATTGTGTAGAGGGCCGGGGACTTAGCTCAGTGGTTCTGCCGCCTGCCTTGCAAGAGCAAGGTCCCAAGCTTGCCCCGTAACCAAAAAAAAAAAAAAAAAGAATTGTGTACTAAACTGGGCATGGTGCTGCACACCAGTCATCCCAGCACTCTGGGAGGCTGAGGCAGGGGGGTGGCAAGTTTGAGCCAAGCTTGAGTGACTTAGTGAGACCCTGTCTCAAAGTAAAAAGTACTACAATAGGGCCAGGGGTGCAGCTCAGCGTGAGGGCTTCGGGCTCAATGCCCAATGTCTCAAAGTGAAAAAAAGATAGTAAGGACTGTGTTCTAGGGTTAGGGTCCTCCGCCTTCCTCAGGAATGAGCACCCTCGGCCAAGGAGGAGCTGCCCCGCACCCTCGGAGAAGTGCAATCCTTGCTGTGCAAATAGGGGCTTAGGTCCCTGCTCCAGCTCGTGAGGCTAGCCTGGCAGGCGAGGCAGGAGTTTCGACATCACCCACCGTGCCATGTGTTTCGAGGGCTGCATGTGACTGCACGGGCAGAGGCCGGAGGCGAGTGCTGAGCACAAAGCAGATCAGAAGGGAAAGAAAGTGAGAACGGCTCATGCAAGTCTGAGCCTGGCTGCGACCCAGCCCTCTCCTCCCCTCTCAGGGAAGTGGCTGAGGCAGTAACATTGCTATGGGAACAATCTCCAGTCTGTTGAAAAGGCGGATTTTGTGATCGTCAGTTAAGATTGCCTTTGAGGAACCTGGTCGTGTGCCAAGTGCAGAGGTGCTGCCCTCCTCCTGCTTCGTGCAGTAGGTATCCGTCTCCTGGGGCTGCTGAAACAAACAGCCCCACACCTGGTGGCTTCGACCGCAGAATGTGCAGAATGTGTTGCCTTACAGTCCTGCGGGTCAGGCTGGGCTGGGCTTCCTCTGGAGGCCCGGGGAGGGCCCTTTCCTCGGCCACGGCTGCCTTCCGTCTTCACGGCCGGACAGCAGTGAATCTCACGGTGCATTCCTGGTTCTGACTTCTCTTCCTCTGCCCATTTAAAGTCCTCTGTGGCTACACTGCTCGGCCTCAGCCACCCAGGAAGCACTGTATTTTAAGATCAGTTGATCAGGAACCTTAATTTTGCACCCTGTACTGCCACTTGCTGTGCAGCAGCACGCTAACAGTGTTTGGTAACTAGGACAGACTAAGTGTCCTTAGGGCATTATTCCGGCTGCCCCTGGGATTACCCTGACCTTGGCACAGTCATTTGCTATTCATTCGTGTGTGCTGCTGCTTTACTCATGATCAGCAGCAAATATTGTGAGCACTGCACAGCGATGTCAGCCCCCAGCTGGTGGGCAGGCTGAGAGGGTCCAACACATGGCAACCTAACAAGCCTGAGTTGACATTGTTCAAGGAGCAATTCTCTGTTAAAATCATGGCAGTCGCAGGATCGTGAGATGGGAAAAGCTCCGTGACCTCCTCGCAGGATGGGAAGGGACCCAATAGGCCTGCTGCACATGGAGAGATGCGTTGTTTTCCTAGCGGAACCTGGGACTCTCAGCCTCTGGATCTTCCCATAAGTTTTTCTGAGTGCATTGCAGAGAGTGAGTGGCCCAGGGGGTACAATTAGGCATTTAGGGAATAGTGATTAGAAACATGCTGTGTTTCTCCTTAAAAACAACAACTTCTACTTTTTAAAAATTATAGTACAATGCACACGGTATAAACGTGCCACCTTAGCCATGTTAAGTGTACTCTTTTTTGCCTTTTCACTATGTCTATTAATGTTATAAAATATTGAGTTTTGATGAACATGCATTTTGATCCTATCCACCCCTCCCCTCCCCTCCCCTCCCCTCCCCTCCCACTCCCCTTATTCCCTGCCTTTTGTCTGATAAAACTCTCTCTTCTACTTTCTCCCCATCTTCTTCAGATCCCACACATTATAGTTCATATCTAGATGTCTCCCAAAGACTCACGTGCTCATGGGTGGGGCTTTGGGAGGTGATTGGATCTGGGGCTCCCAGCTGACTTGGGTTGGGAGGCGGGGTCTGACTGGAGGAGGTGGCCAGTGGGCAGGGCCTAGAAGGGGCGTCTCCCTCCCCAGCTGCTCCTCCTCCTTCTGCTTCCTGTCCACTATGCTGTGAGCAGGTCTCCTGCCGCAGGGCCTTCTACCAGGCCTTGGTTTGGAGCCAGGGGAGTATGGAGTAAAAAGGTAAAGCAAAACGAACTTCTCCTTGAACTTGTGGGTGTTGAGTATTTTATCCCAGAAACGAGGAACATATTAAAGACACCACATATTAGGGAGAACATGTGACATTTGTCTTTCTGAGTCTGGCTTCCTTCTCAACACGGGGGTCTCTCCACCTGTCCATTTAGGGTTAAGTATTCTCACTCCACTGTGTGCACAATCCCAGAACTTCGCTCCCAGAGAACTGAAACTCTGTACCCTTTAAACAGCACCTCCCCATCCCACCCTCCCTGCACCTGGGCACTCCCACCCCCCTTGTGTCTTTGCCGTTGACTGCTGCAGGTGCCTCTGGTAGGTGGGTGCCGGGTGTCTTCTTGTTTCACTTGGTGGCCTCGAGGTGCATCCATGTGCAGTGGGTGTCAGAGCCCTTTCCTCTATAACATGAATGCTTCTTGGGTGTGTGTGCTCCTCCCACCTCAGTCATCATCCATCTGCTTCTGGCTCTTGGCTCTTGTGTGTGACTCTGCTGTGAAGCAGCAGATAGATATCTCTTCCAGACCCTGCTTCCGGTTCTGTTGAGTATGTATCCAAAAGTGGAGTTGCTGCAATAAAAGGTAGTTCTATTTTTAATTTTTTGAGGAGCTACTACACTTTTTCCGCAGGGGCTGCACATTTGCACCAAGTGTGTGCAAGAATTCCAGGTTCTATACCTCCATGCCAATACTTGGGTTTTTTTCCAATAATATCCTTTCTGATAGGTGTGAGGTGACCCAATTTTAGTTTTTCTAATCACAAAAGTAATATCTACTCATAGTAAAAATATCAAAAAGGTGCAGAAAGGCAAAAATTGAAACAAAACTCATGTACTTGTCTCTTCTCCTCCTGTCTTTCAGAGGTAACCACAATCACAATTCGTGGGTCCACCAATTCCATACAAATGCATTCCTAGTCACATTGTGCACCTATACTATATATGCTGCTCCATCCTTTATAAACCCAACTATTTACATACCTTAGAAATCTATCCATGTGAGCCCTACTGATTAACCTCATTCTTTTCCACAACCACATAATATTCTATCGTATGAGCAATAATTTCAGCTACTCTCTGGGAGTAGGCAGTAGATTTTAGAACATTTTTAATTAAACAAAACGCAGTGACCAACCTGGAGAGACTGTAGCTGTGATTCTGCGTGCTGATCTGGAGCTCAGCTGTTTAGGTTCAAATTCCAGCTCTCAATAGCTCTCGGATGTTGGGTGAATGATTTCCTTTCCCGTGCCTCAGTTTCTCCATACCTAAAATGGGGTGATAGTAGCTCTTCATGGTTCTAAGGGTATTGCAGGGCTCCATGGATTGCTCTACATCATTTCTGACTGGTAGGGTGTGGCGAGCTCTCGCTGTTACTGGGCCCTCATCAGCCTCTTCTTTTCTTTTCCCCTTGCCTGATGGGCATGCAGGCGAGTGGCTTGAAGTCAAGGGGCTGGGCCAACGCATGATGTTTTCTCTGCATAGAGATACTTTGCTTTTCTTTTTCTAACAGTCATTAGCAGAGAGGTACAATAGTCACACAGCCGGTGGTGGGGAGAGTTGAGTGTGGTAAAGAGCAGCACACTGAGCTTGGTGCGCTGGGCACCTGCCACTGTGCTCTGTGTGACTCGGGCTTGGGAGGGGTCTGCCCGGCTGTGCCTGGGGCAGGCTTGTGGTCCTGGGCGAGTGTGGGTCGGTTCCGGTTCTGTCGGGGGCCCTGCATCCACACGCACGCTCCCAGTGGGGCTGAGGGCCACACCGCACCTGGGAACCTTGCTCTTCTCTGGAGCTCTCACCCGGTCCGTGGTGACCCAGGGCGCATGGGGCCTGAAGCCCTTATGAAATTCTGCCTCATCCTGCGGGCCTGCCTGTCTGGTGAGCTACACTGAAATGAGTCCTTGGCATCGTGATTGACTTTATTTTTTTAGTATATGTCTTATGCTGATTGATTTAAAAGCAGTGCATGCTCCCTGTAAACCAAGTCAAGAAACACAGAGGAATACGTCAAGGTCAAAACAGAATTTCTCATTTCCTCCTGTTTTCCCATTATCTTGTGTCCCCAGAAATCATGACCATTAGTATCTTGTTAACGGTCCTCTACACTTTTAAAAATGCAATTAGATGCAATTGTGTTATTTATATTCTCAGGCCCACTTCCTTTATTCAACATCTCACAGCTTCCTGTTTGTTTGGGTATTTTTTGGTAACAGGGATCGAACTCGGGTCCTTGCGCTTTCGCAGCAGGCAGTGAAACCACTGAGCTAAATCCCCGGCCCCCTCAGCTTCCTGCTTTGAAGTGCATGGACCTGTGTTATCCTTTGTCAAATGGCTGGATGATATCCTAGATGTGCTTTTATCAAAGACGTGCTGCTTGGCCTTGGACGGGAGGATTTCAAAGAGGGCCTTCCGCGTGGAGGGTGTGTGGGCTGGGAGGAAAGCACTCGATCTGGAGCCACAGAGCTCCTCGACTTGGTCTGCTGTGTGTCTTTGAGTGAGGAAATGTCTCTCTGTGTTAGGAATGGAAGAGGATCACTTGAGGGAAAGGACAAACCTGCATTAGATGCACAGGAACATTATTCCCCTGAGGACCAGCAAGTCTGGGCTAAGCTGGGGCCTAGGACAAGATGGCCCAGTGGTTGTACAGCCTAGAGCTGTCTGGAGCCCACAGGGAGTGCACAGCCTTGAACTCACTGCATGATGAACAACGGGCAGGAGGAAAGCAGAGCTCACCTCCCTCCGCTTGGCATTCAGGGGAAGGTGCTGCCCTGCCCATGCTCCGGGCAAGTCCAGAAAGCACCACAGTCCTGGTCAGGACTCCCCAGGCCCTCCTCCCAGCCGTCCTCCTCCGAAGAAGACAGAAGGGCTCCGCCAGGCTGGGGCCATGGGCCAAGAGGGGAGGGCTGTGAGTCATGTCACCCAGGGCTCCAAGATGAGGGCCCCCTGGGCAGTCAGGTGAGGGCATGGCCGGAGCCTGTTGTTTTTGTGCTTCTAGCTTTGGCCAAATCCCTGTGGCCTGGAGTCCTCTGTAAAATGAAGGGTCTCGAAGTGTAATATCTAGTGACTTTCATCCATCTTCGAAGCATATTTGTTAAAAGCCAGCCCTGGCTACATCCTGCTCAGCTCCTGCAGATGTAGTAATTTCTACAAAGCAATGAATACTTACACAGCACTTCTCATGCTGGACACCATCCTGAGAGTTTTATACATTAATTTATTTAATCATTAGGGCAACTCCATGAAGAAGGTGCGATTAGTGCCACCGTTTCATAGATGAGACCACTGAGACAGGAAGCCAAGGTCCTTGTTCAAGGCACAGGGCAGCTTAGGAAGGGAGCAGGTCCCAAGCCAGCTTGGTGGCTTGAAACCGCACACCTGACCTCCAGGTCCTCAGAGAGCACAGGCCGGGCGGTAACAGTGGCTCCCACGCCGAATGTCTGCCATGCCCGACCAGGGCTGGCTCTTTCCGCTCCACCCTGAATTGATTGATTGAACACTGATGTTGAGGACCAAGCCCAGGGCCCACACATGTCAAACATGCTCTGCCACTGAGCCACACCCCAGCCCTGCATTTCTGTCTCACAACAACCTCGATGGAGGGAGTCATAGTTTACAGGTAAGAAAAGAGAGACTTGGTTTTGCCACCTGCTGCACAAGCACAAGGACCAGAGTTGGATCCCCGGTACCAAAAAAAAAAAGAGAGAGAGAGAGACTGCACGAGGCCAGGTCGTGGCTTTCCAAAGTGGCAGCTGGACCTGGAGCCCTGTGTGCTTGGCCTTGGGCTGGGCTGGACAGCTCCCTGGGGCATTCTTCAGGCCAGGGTGACACTGAGACACGGGGTGGCACCCTGCGGGCCTGGGCCTGGGTGGCCCCTCTGGCCTCCGAGGACCTGGTTCTTAGGCTGGCCCCGCAGGCTCAGGGGTGCAGCCTGGAAGACTCCGTGGCTGTGTTGGGGTGGTCGGGAGCTGGACGCCAGAGCCCCCTTCCTCAGCATCTCAGGCCTCATCCTGGACAGGCTCCTGTTGCAGCACCTGGGGGATACAGTGGGGAGAGCAGGCGCCCGATGCCACACCCCTCTGCCGCTGGGTGGCTTCCCTCCCTGGACCCCTGTCCTGGCCCTCCTGGGAGCGCATTCTGGGGAGGCCTAGGCTCAGATCCTGCCAGAGAGCCTGGAGAGCTGGGAGCCGTGACGCAGTGCTCCCTGCGTTTGGATGAGTGTGTGACAAGTGGTGACCCAGGAGACACCTGGCCCCGGGCGGGAGTCACATGGAGAGAACACAAAGGAACACGTCCGAGGCCTGGGTCCTGGGGCAGGGCTTGGGTGAGGGCGGAAGTTCAGAGCAGGACCCGGCTGGGCAGGCGTGGGGTGGCGGTGGGCGCATGCAGAGCGATGAGGCCCTAGCTCCATCCCAGCCCCAAAAACATGAAGCCCAGGACCACGCTGAGCCCGGGAGCCGCCCATCGGACCGGCACCTGCCACACTTTCCCTGCACCCCAGGACTGCTTAGAGGGGTCCTGCCTTCCTCCCTGGCTCAGGGAAGGACGGGCCTTGCACTCACTGCCCCACCGGGAAGCCACACACAACTCCAAGTTAATTAAAGCCTCCACATGGAGGAGAGAAGGGAATGTTCCATTTGGTAAATTTAGAAACAGCTGGTTAGTTTCACCCATTACTTCTGCGAGAACATCGGCCGACCTCATTCCAGTCTGCCTTTTTATGAAGCTGTCCTTCCGAGGCTACCTGATAGCTACTAATTGCTGCAACTACATTTCTGAATTGCAAATTTTCTGCACTGATAAAAACTTTGATTGCCTGTCAGCTACACATAAGGAAAAGATCACAGTGCTAAATGAGGGGTTCCACGCTTGGATAATAATGCCTAATGAATTATTCAGGAAAGAATGGTTGAATGAAGCAAACAATTTGAAGGGTTACTAGCAGCCGCAACAGTTCAACAGGCAAAAGAACAAAAGTATCATCTTGAACATTACACTAATGATGAAAAAATGCGTATTAATTCTAGATTTGGAGAAAAAAGAAATGCCAATCTGATTTTAAAGGTTAATCATTATTTTCTCAGTAATGCGCTGATCTTTGGTGTGGGGGGGTTGGCGAGGAAGGCGGACCCTCTGCTAATATTTTGGGATGTGTAATATTATGACATAATAGAGTCATATAATTTCACACACATCATTTAAATATTGTAAATTTCAAATTTCATTGGGAAAGATCACACAGAAAACTAACAGCGAGGAGGCGAGCGCTCGCTCCAAGAACTTCGCAGAGCGAGAACTTCGCAGAGCGCTGGCTGGCTGCAGGGCGCCAGGGCCACTCTCCCTGGAGCGAGGGGCCCGCAGAAACAGCAAACGGAAGTAAGACATCGGTGATTAAACATATGCAAATACATATCATAATTAGTGACTCTTTCTGGCGGAATTTGAATGTGTTTTACATATTTCCAGGCGCGCTGGTGATGCGAGTGGCAAATCCTTTAAAAGCTTCTGCCTATTGGGCCTGAAACTCAAGAAAACAAACCAATAAATCAGATTTTAGCTTCTGTCCAAGACTGACACATTTGCTGCTTTCCTAAAAAATATATTTCTCCCACCCCAAGTGCTAATTTGTTTTGACAGATGCTGTGCAGTTGCCAAATATGAGGGGGTGGGGGCCCGGGAAATCGGGATGCGGGCTCATGTAATTAAAGACGTTAAGGACGTTAAGGATTGCCACTGCCGCGGTACCACGGTGGCTCTGAATATTTAGGAACTGCTTCTGGGGGCTGTGCACAGGCGCTTCCGGGCCACTAGGGCCACCTGGAGGGCATCGTGGACAGTCCGGGTGGCTCCGTGGCATATTAGGAGTCGTGTGAGCTTGTGAAATGCGCGGCCAGCCGCTCACAGGCCCACAAGGCGCTTCTTCAGCCACCAATTAGCAATCTTATTCTAAAGATGTCCAAGGTCAAGATGATGCTGTGTCCAGCCACACGGGCTAGACATCATGCCTCCCCGGGGACAGGCCCTGTTTCCTTGTTGCTCTTTTCAAAATGAGGTTGATAAACACATTCACGCGCAATGAAAACATGTTTTCTCTGACCGGTGGCAGCGACCCTGTCAGCCAGCTTCGTAGCTGTGGTACCAGCATGTCCCTCAGCGTGGTGTGCAGCGAGGTGCAGGATCCGCTCTGGGTCCTCACTGGCTCCTCTGTGAGGCCCTGGTGACATTTCCAGGCGCCTGGAGTCTCACAGGGAAACGCACCCGGCATGGACCAGGCGGGAGGCAGGAGAGGCTGGACTGGCAGCCGAGGCTGCAGGCCGGGGACCTTGTGGGCTGGGACGCATGGAGCAGGCGTCACTGGGGTCCCTGCCAAGGCCAATCAGTGCCCTACCTCGTGCGGCGGCCGGGCCAGGGCTGCAGGGCAGGGTGCTGTGCTCTGGTCTCGGCCACTGGATCTGCAGGACAGTCTACGGAGCTGGTGGTGTTGTTTTCTGTTTTACAGATGAAAAAACAACTGGTGCTTGAAGTGGAGTCACGTGTCCACCAGCACGCAGCGTGGCGCTAGGACTTGAACCCACGGCCTCCTGATATCCAGGTCTGCACCCACGAGGACGCTGTGACCCCTTTGCACACAGCCTCCCCAGCCCAGCTGGGGTCCCCTAGTAGTGCCACAGACTGGGAGGACTCAGGTTAGCAGCCCTCAGGTCCCAGGACCCCAGTCTTGCCCTCTCTTGAGGAGCATCTTTTCCCGTCGCTTGCCCCTGTAATGCTTAGGCCATTTGTCCTTTCGGTGGATTTAAAAACAATTTTTTTTTACACTCTGGATTGATTTTCTGTCAGAATAGTGGCTGGCAAAGGCAGCTCTCCCATGTTGTAGGCCGTCTCTTCACGCTGTCTCCTTTGCTGTGCAGTTTTCAGTCCGACACAACCCCGTTTGTCTACTCCTCTTAGTTGCTGTGGGTTGAAGTGCCAGTCAGGAAGTTGCGGCTGGGCTTGTCTTGAAGGGTTTCCCCTGTGTTTTCTTCTAGCGGATTCAAAGTTTCAGGCCTTCTGCTTCGCTCTGTGATCCATTTTGACTTGATATTTTTGTGCAGGATGATGCGGGGAGCTCATTTCACTCATCTGCATATGGACACCCCGTTTCCCCAGCACTGTCTTTTCTTCAGTACAGGCTTTTGCTACCTTTGACAGGAATCGGATACCCGTAGTTATCTAAGTTTGTTTCTGTGTCTTCTATTCTATGCCATTGATCTTTGCATTTATTTTTGTGGCAGTACCGTATTTTTGTGTGTGTGTGAATGTGTGGAACTGGGGGTTAAAACCAGGGGTACTGAGGTGCACCCCAGCCCTTTTAAAAATTTGAGACAGAGTCTCACAAAATTACTCAGATTGGACTCAAAGTTGTGACCCTCCTGCTTCAGCCTCCAGAATGCTGAGTGCTACTGCACTGGGCTCATACCATGCTATTTTTATTATGATGGCCCTGTAGTATATTTTGAAATCAGGTATTATGATACCTCCAGCATTGTTCTTTTTCCTCAGGGTCACTTTGGTTATTCCGAGTCTTTTGTGTTTCCATATGAATTTTAGGATTTTTTTCTAGTTCTTTGAAGAATTGGCATTTTGATGGGGACTACATTGAATCTGTAGATCACTTTCCATTTTAATATTAATTCTGCTGAATAGTGATTGTGGGAGGTCTTTCCATCTCCCAGTATTGTCTTCAATTATTTTTCTTTAATGTTCTGTAATTTTCCTGTAGAAGACTTTCACCATTTTTTTTTTTTTTTGTACCAGGGATCGAACTCGGAACTTTGTGCTTGCGAGGCAGGTGGCAGAACCACTGGGCTAAATCCTCAGCCCCAGCCTTTCACCTTTTGGTTAGGTTGATTCCTACACACCTAATTTTTTAAAACTAGTGTGAATGGAACTTGTTTTCCTGATTTATTGCTTTACATGTTCATTACTGGTACATTAGAAAAACTATTGATTTCGTACACTCCCACTACGCTGAGTTTGTTTATCAGACCTAGAAGTCTTCTGGTGAGTTTTGAGGTGCATCTGCAATTATGTCACCTACACATAGGGGTCATCTGACCTCTTCCTTTCCTATCTGTATCCCTTTTATTTCTTTCTCTGGCCTCATTGCTCTGGCTAAAATCTCAAGGATTTTGTTGAACAGGAGCAGCAATGATGGATACTCTTATCTCATTCCTGGTTGTATTTTTTTTGTTTTTTGGTGCCGGTGATCGAACTCAGTCATTCCTGGTTGTAGAGAAATGCTTTCAGTCCTTCCCCATCCAGAATGCTGTGGGCTGTGGGTCTGCTGTATATGGCCTTTACTATATGGAAGTATCATCCATCTATATCTGGGTTTTCCAGGGCTTTTATCAAGAGATGTTGGATTTTGTCAAAGGCTTTCTCCACATCTACTGAGATGATCATGGGGCTTTATCTCTGATGTTATCTATTTGATGTGCTATGTATATTGATTTGCATATGTTAAAGCATCCTTGCAACCATGGAATTAAACCACCTTGATCATGGCATATGATCTTTTAATGTGTTGTTGAATTCTTTTTTTTTTAAGTAGGAAAAATTTATTGAGAGAAAGATAGTTTCTGTCTAAGAGAGACAGAAGGGGGACCGGAAAGTGGGTTGCCCATGTTTAATTCTGATTGCAAGAACTTATTGGAGATTTTTGCATCTATGTTCATCAAGGATATCAGCCTATAATTTTCTTTCTTTGTTGGGTCTATACCCATGTTTGGTATCACAGTTCTTGTTATGGCTTGTACCTGGACCCTCCCACACACCATATCCTCATAGCTGGGGCTTTTTGGAGATGACTGGATCTAGGGTGTGTGAATATGGTTAAGGGTAACTAAATTAGTCGGGTGATTGGTTTAGCAGAGTTCTGGATGTGGATAATAGAAAGGTCCATCCTGGGTGTGGGTGGCACCAACCAATAGGCTTTTAGCTTGGATGGGATAAAAGTCCAGAAGGCAGGCTGCTGTAGCTGCTGCTGCTTCCTGTCTGCCCTGCCATGGACTGTTTCTCCTCTGCAATGCCCCTCTGCCATGCTGCCCTGCCTTGGAGCCAATCCACTATGGACTGAAACCTCTACAAACTGAGCTAACATAAACCCTTCCTCCTTTAACTTGTGGGTGTCAGGTATTTTGTTCCAGACAGTGATACTGGCCTTCTATTTCATGCATAGTTTGTGGCACACTGGTGTTCATTCTTCTTTAACAATCTGGTGAAATCCAGCAGAGAACCCATCTGGTCCTGGGATTTTTTTTGATGGGAGAACTTTTATGTCTGTTTCCATCTCATTGCTTGTTATTCATCTGCTTAGGTTATTACATCCTCTTGGTTCAGTTTCAGGACCCTGCAGACTTTCACAGGCAGCTCCATCTGAGGCTGGATGCCAGGACCAAGGTCCCGCCCACTGAGGACCCCAGCTGCGAGTTAGCCTGTGACACATGGGTCCCTCTTCCCACAGGCCCTGAGCCTAGAGGTTCCCCATCCCTCACGGCCACTCTCCTTGGCCAGCACACTCACGAGAGCCTGGTTGGAGGTGGGCACATCAAACAGGGCCCTGCAATGGCAGAGAAGTATGGAACGTGAACTGGAAAATGGGCACATTGTTTATCTCTCTGGGTCTCAGTTTCTTCACAATGGAATGAGTGGACTAGTTCAGCAGGGTTTTACATATTACCAGTGTTTAAGAGCCCACTGAGGGTCTCATGCAGGCTAGGTAAATGCTCAACCACCAGGTTGGCCCGTCCACCTTCCACCTTCTGGAAGTCAGGTTTCTGAATGTCTAATTTACATGCAGCAGATGCACACCTCTTAGGTACAGAGTTGTGAGTGCTGGCAAGCGTGTTGTCGCTCTTCCTCCTCCCCAGGTGAGTATAAGTCTGCCTGTAATCTTCCTGCCTCCCCCCAGCTCCTGGTGTCCCTAATATTCCGTCTTTCCTAGGGTACTGTGCAAATGGGAGCCCATCGTACCATCGAGTGGTAAGAGTTTTAGAAATATATTCTGGATTCAAGTCTTTTGTCAGCAGTGTGTTACTTTTTATAAAAATGGGCCTCTTCAAAAAATAGAAATATATTTCAAAGACTCTAAATGGTTCTAGTGTTTAGTACTAAAGTGTCCTTTGACCAAGAAGAACATATAATAACAAAAACCCATTCCTATAAAAAAATCAACACCTTCAATAAATCTGTGCTTCACTAATCACAATACAACAGAATCTAATACATTTTAACAAGAGTCACACAGGACATTTACTTGGGTGGGAAAATTCCTGTAGGAAGCTGATAAAATACCATAATAATCTTTTTCCTCTTGGAAGAAAATGCACATTTAAATTAAATATCTGTGTTCACCCTCAGAGGGTTAGTAGATGCTAAAGTCTGCCATGGTGTTCCCAGGCAGGGCACCCACAGGCAGTTCCTAACCCACAGCCGGCCCCCTGGCATTGATGGCTTCTGATGCCCTTCTGGCCTCAGCAGAAGCTGGGCTTCTAAGCTCACCAGGACCAGGCACTGGGATGCTCCGGACGATGTGTTTGCCCAGTGCCAAGGCAAAAGAGCCCAGAAACGTGTTCGATGTTTTGCTTGTGGAAGAGAGGGGCTCAGTCTGCTCAGTCTCTCTAGCCCCAGATTCTCTTCGGTCCCGGGTACAGATGCGGGGCTGAGGCTCCCTCTCAGACAGGACGTCCCCAGGACCTGGCCCCAATCCCGCTGTCCCCGTCACCCGCTCTCCATCGCTCAGTGGACTGCACGTCGGCTCAGTGGCTGTGCTGAGCCAGTCAGAAAGAAGCCTCCCTGCTCTTTGCCCCAGTCGGCCCCAGCTCACCACATAATTCTGTAGCATCAGCACTCGCTGTGCATTTACATTTGTTCTCTTTTTTTCTACGTCGCTTGGAAAGCTGGAAGCAGAAAGAGCCTGACACGGCGACATGGAGGGGCTGGGAGGTGACTTTCTCTGCTCTCCGGCAAAAGCAGATGCATTGGTGGAGCCGTGGAGCGACAGGGGCCACAGTCGGAGCTGCTTCGGTGGACAGACCGATGTGCCGGCCAATGTGGGGCCGGGAGGGCAGGGAAGTGTCTCTGGTGGTCACTGGCGCAAGAGTTGCAGGTGGAGTTGGCTGGAGAAAGTGAGGCCATGGGTCGGCTTTCCAATAGGTTGATTTTTGAGGAGCCAGTGGAAATCCACAGTTGGATCGAGAAGTCTGCAGCTCCGGGCTGAAGTGGGGCTGGGACAGAAGTGTGGGCTCCTCCACCTGCAAACCACTGCACTGGGAAGCCACCCGGCCTCTCGGAAGGAGCCCAGGGGAGGCAGACTCTTCCTCTGCTGCCGGCTGCAGGGAGACAGAGCTGCATCCCTGAGTCCCCCGCCAGGGAGCAGCCTTCCATTGGGCTTGACTTCTAGAGTTGGGTTTGAGGCCCCTGAAGCAAATCTGTTGTGCAAAACTTTATCCAGCAAAGTAGATTTCGGTGAAGATGCCAGAAAGCCGGAGTGAGGGCTGCTCGCACCCCTCCGGCAGCGCTCTGCAAGTGTCCTCTGCCCAGCTATACCCTTCCTGTCAGCGCCTCTGCCACCATCACCATCAGGTGTCTCCGCTGCCACCTGCGCTCAGCCCAGTGCGGCTCTCAGTGCCTCTTACCCGGCGCCAAGCTGCCCTCCCCAGGAGGAGGTGAAATCGAGTGCTGAGGGCCTCAGCGAGCCCCCGACTGATCCGAGGTGCAGCGTGGGTGCTGGCCAGGTTGCTTAGCCGCCACAGCAGGCCACTTCCTAGAGTTCTGATGGAAATTAAATTATTTAGTGCCTGTAAAGACTCAGAACAGGGTCTAGCCCATGAAAAGTACTCAGCAGATGTGACTTGGGGCAAGAGTTACTGAGGATCACCCGGAGCCTTTGCTCTGACCTACATCCTGGTTCCTTACACTTTATTTACTGCTTTATTTCTGTTTTAAAATTTTTTTCCTTAGTAAGACAGGGACTGGGCTTGAATTTGCAATCCTCCTGCCTCAGCCTCCCAAGTAGCTAGGATTGCAGGCATTGCCACCACACCTGGCCAAATGTTCTCCTTCTTACTCCGAAGGGCATTGGAATTTCCTGATTCCTTGTAGAACTCTCCCCTTTTTGACTCAATAATTTTATTCTTAATTCAGAAAGTCTCCGCACAAGTTAAGTCAGATCCTGTTTCCAAGAGGGAAGATAAGTTAGTTGTAAGCCACCTTCATGAACAAAGTTCAGTGGTCTTTTCCTGTACAGTGGTACCTCGTGTGGGGGGCAAAGGTGGCCATGCCCCGGGGCCCCATCGTGTCAGTGTCCTGTGGCGTCTGGCGCCAGGTGTCCTGAGGGTGTCCCCTCGCCATATCTGGACACGTGTGCCCGTCCTCGGGGATTGTGGGGTGAGGCTGGCTGTGCGTCCTCTGCCCCATGCCCTGCTCCTGCCCTGCCTCAGTGGGGCATGTCCCCTGCCCATGTGCCCCATGCCCACAGCTGCTTGAGGTCCCAGCAGGGAGTCGCGTGGGGAGGATTCCACTGGGATCAGCAGCAGCGAGTGCGCCCAGAGGGCAGTGCCAGCCGTGTCTGTGTGTGCACCCCCTTGGCAGTGCCACCCCAGGGCCCCGGATGGGCCCTGTCCTGCCGCCCGAGCTGGTCCTGCCTTTCCAGCGGCCCCTCTCTCTCCCCCCACGGCCTCCTCCATCCCTGCCCAGTGTCCTTTCTTCCTCAGCACTCTCTGCCCCTCGCAGGGCTCGTCCTTCTGTCCGTCTGCTCCTGGGTCGCAGGGCAGGGACTTCTGAGAGCCTGAGACCTTCAGGAACTTGAGCTGGAAGAAGACTGTTTTGCTTCAGGGGGTTCCGCCATGGCCATGGGCAGCTCCACCAAGACTCTGGAGCACACAGCCTGCGTCCTGCTCTTTCCCTGACCGCGGGAGTTGCAAATTCCCTCCGGTCTTACTTTATCGGGAAAGTTTGTGCACCAAGTCTAGTGTGTGGTGCAGGAGTTTGGGCGTTCCATCGCCTGCACCCACTCGGAAGGCGGGCTGCACTTTCTCCTATCAGAAGAGGGGCTCGGCTGCTGGCCTCTGCCTCTCCACCTCCCGCGAGGGCCCAGCAGTGGGTCTGGTCTTCTGCCCCTGTCCAGCTTCCCCGGCTGAACCCTGCCCATGGGACGGCAGACAGAACACGGTGACCGCCCCATCCAGCCCGACCTTCCGGAACTTCACCTGCTTGCTTCAAAGCCACACTTCCGCTCCCCGGAAACCCGCCTGTGAGGCCCCTGGCCAGCCCTGAGAACCGGACCTGTGAGTCACAGTCCCATGGCCTCTCCCAGTCGTCTGGAGGGCTCCCTCCTAAAGGGCCTAAATTGAAGCACAAGGCATGATGAGTTTTGGTGTCAATCGAGATACGGAAGACCTGACCCCGTCCCCACTGGCCCCTCCTGGCGCTCTGCAGCCCCGGCAGCCTCTGTCTTCCCCTCGCTGTGCCACAGGCTCCTTTGCTTCTCCAGTTTTGCCCAAGCGGAGTCACCAGCATGAATGCCTTTGTGCCCTGCATCCTCCATTCAGCCGGGCCTTCTCCCTTACTGGTTTTCATTGTGTGGATGTATGAACGCTTATCCATTCACCTGCGTGGGTATTTTCTGATTTTTTTCCACATGCACATTTGAATCGATATGTTGTATGAACTTAGGTAACTTCTGTTAGATAACTGGGAAAACAAAAAGAAAAAAGAAGCAGACAGGAAACACAAATCCAGCAACAGTAACAAGCATTTAAACCTTTTGGCACACCTATTGCTAGTATCGCTTTATTTTTCAATTTTTAAAGTGGTAAATTTCTAATATTTAAGGTACTATTTATTCTATGCATCACTTAGGTGCTATTTTAACACCTTCTAAGGATTTTCCTATCGGTATTGTCAAGAAAAGCTGTTAAAAAGAATGGAGTTGATGGTGAAGGGAAAAGATTACCAGAGCAGCGTGGTGTCAGGGTGGGCGAAGCTCGGGCGCAGAGCCCCTGCCGGGGTGTGCGGTTCCCCTTCTCCATCCGCAGCACCGAGAAGAAAGGCCAGGGCCAGGCTGGATTAGGAGCAGCGTATTCAGGGAGACCATGCTCGCAGGGCTAAGGAGCAGGCGCTTCCGAGTGGAAAGGCAGCAGCTGAGCCAGAGGTGAAACTGGACCCCGAGGTCTCGAAGGCCAGAGTAAGGGCCAGAGTGGGTTTGCCTGGAGTGAAACGCGCAGCATTAGTTTCAGCTGAGAAGAGATGACAGGCATGAGTTACACAGAGTGCTGTCCAGATGTGCAAAGAAAAGACCCTGGCCCAAGTTGGGAGAAGGGAGCCAGCCTAGGAGCCACGGAAATGATCCAAGGGACATTAACAGTGGCTTAGACCAAGGGCAGGTTGGAGCTGCCCGGAGATGGGGAGATTCTGGGGTACACACCTGTAATCCCAGCTGCTTGTGATCCCGAGGCAGGAGGACTTCGAGTTCGAGGCAAGCCTTGACATCTTCATGACAGCCTGTCTCAAATACAACGGAAAGGGCTGGGAATGTCGCTCAGTGGTCAGTGCTGGCTTAGCATGTCCAAGACCTTAGGTTGAATCCCCCGTCCAGCAAAAAATATAAAATGAAATCAAATAATACAGTCCACGGACCGAAGGGAAGGTATGGGGTGAGGGAATGGCGGAAGTGAAAAGACCCCCAGAGCTCTGTGCTGGGAGATGGGCCTTGTGCTGTGTCAGAGAAGACTGGGGAGCCCAGGTCGGGGATGGATGGGTGGGGAGCTTGGCCGGGCCGGTTAAGTAAGAAACCCTTTTCACATCCAGTGGAGATGGTGACAGAGCCAGGGCTCGGGCCGAGCCACAGCCTGGAAACACGGTTAGTCGGCATTTAGGTGGTGTTAAGGACAGAGGGGGATGAGTCACAGGGCCTTGAGTTTGGGCAAAGAGAAGGCATCGAGGACCAAGCCTTAAGTCCCGCCACCTGGGGAAGGGTGGGAGAGGAGGAAAAACAGCAAAGGGGTCCACGCAGGAGAGCAGGAGAGGACAGGGTGTGGGAGCCCTGGAGACCACCAAGAAACAGGTTCGGGAGGAGCAGGGATGGAGGGCAGAGGAGCTGCAGGGTGAGGTGGGTGAGAACTGACCCTCCGGCCTCCCTAGTGGGAATGAAGGCAGGGGAGCAGGAGGAGGGCAGAAAGGGCAAGGGGGTCCGTCCAGGGAGAGCAGGCACCTGGCTGAGGGCCGGAGCCAGCCGGGAAGAACAGGGCACGGCTCACAGTCCCAGGCTGGGTTGGTGCTGCCACAGAGCCCGGAGGCGATGGAAGTCTGAGGTCAGGGGCCCAGCAGGGTGGGCATGGCCAGCGCCCGCTTCCACTGTGTCTCCTCCTGGAAGCAGAGCGCCGTCCGCTGTCCCGGGCACTCCCATCGCTGAGACACCCGCCCCACAGCTGAGAGGGGGAGAGGCTTAGGGGGCTTGGGTGCCCTTCCAGGGTGGCAGGGCAGGGGCCTGGCAGTCAGGAAGCAGTGGGCGGGGGAGCGGGAGGGCCAGGCACAAGTCCAGGTAACGCCCGGTGCCCCCTCCCCCGGCAGCCCCCCAACACAGGGCCGCTGGGTCTCCAGTGCAGGGCTTCGGTCCCGTGGGATCCGAGCCACAGAGCCATCCTCGGCCCGGGTCCCTGTGGCTCCCTCGGTGCAGAGGGGCTGTGCGGCCTTCAGACAGCAAGACGGAGCCCGAGAGCCTCAAACGGCAGCTGAAGCCCACGCCAGTGGACAGGGGTGGGGAGGCTGGGGCTGGGCCGGCTGAGCCGCCAGGTGCGGGGGGCGGAGGGCGCACGCCCCGCGCAACCTCGGCAGGCGCCAGTGCTGACGGCTGATGCTCGCCCGGCAGGGGCTCCTTGGCCAGGGGCCCACTCGAAAGTCTGTCTTCCTGCTTATGGTTGTAACTTTTAGAATTCTTGGCTTCCACAAGGCTCTTCTCAGTCATCCGACTTGGATCTTTTAGATCCTGATGCCAGCTTCTCAAAGGAATTCACTAATACGTCTCCTTTCACACCAGATTCAAAGACAGCCAAAGCCAACATTCAAAGAAAGACCTGGGTGAAACTAGCAGGAAGAGAACGAACCGCGAGCGCGCAGTTGCCACAGAAATGCAGCCTAAGGGATCACCTGACCCTGCCGTCCACCGGGGCTCAGCTGGGCCCGGCTGGGGCCACGAAGTCCGCTCAGCGTCCTCCGTCTTCTCCTTGACCAGCCTTCAAGGCCCACTCTGTTATGGTGACAAAAAGGGCAAAAAACAAAAGTGGAAACACGGGGAGGTGCTGACTCTGGCTCAGAGCCTGCATCTGCCTCTGCCTCCTTCTGTCGGCCAAAGCCAGGGTGGGAAATGCGTTCTGTGGACCGGAGGGTCCGCACCACTACCCTGGGAAGGCGCGGCTTGGGGTGGTGTGAGGGACAGCTCCCGAGACGCAGCCGAGCCGCCGCAGAACAGACTCAAGGTGCGGCGGCATCTACCTGAGCGGCCGGGAGGGGCCTGGCCAGGGAGCGATGCAGGGAGGGCCTAGCGACTCCTTCACCGTGCTTCTAGCTGCAAGCCATGGTGGTGATTAGCTTCCTCTTTATCACTCCTACAGCCTATGTATACAATACTACTTAGCAATTTCTTTAAGTGCCTGGAACACAATAAATAATGAAATCACAACATTGTACACCTCAGATTCTATACTATTTCAGTTTCATTCTTTCAATTTATGCTACTCTTTTGCTAATTTTTGATTCTCTAATCTTGTTTGCTCTCACTTGCCAATATAAATAATGGTTTGGTTCTCCAACCTGTGGACACTCATATCATCTACACGCATATTTATAATCTCAGTATGCTGCTCACACTTTAAAGGAAACCAGCCTGTACATTTTAACAAAATTCATTTTCCTTGGTTCCTTTCAAAGTAAACTCATCTAAAACCACAAATTGTTGTCCTGGCAGTTATTAGTCTGGATTGATTAGGTTTGATCTCTGGGTTAATTTCACATGTAATCATATTATAGTTAGTCACACCTAGTGGCTCTATTAATTCAGATGTATTTGCACTTCCTTACCTATTAATTATAACCACCTCCGAAGACGGATTGGGGCTGGCTGTGGAGAAAAGCAACCCTCATATATCAGGGAACAAATTACTGATCCCACACAGGGAGAGCTCGACTGACTCGGGGCCCCGCAGGAAGACCGTGGGCGTCCTCGTGCCTGGACCCACCCTTGCCGGTGAGGGACGCCTGCTAAACAGCAAAGTCAGGCCCGCAGAGCCTGCCTGGATTCTCTGGGACCGTGATCTGGGGATGAAGCAGGGGGAGATGATTAGGTAACACGAATGCTGTGTGTGTGGTTGAGGCGCACGTCATATAACCTGTTGGGCCTTTTCTTCAGATTTGTAGAGTGTTCACGGCATTGAATTTGGGTGTAGGCTGGGTGGAAAGTCTGAAGCTAGATCTAGACTTAACCAGACCTGCTGCCATCGAGGTTCAACTTTGTGTGATGAGTGGCTGGTGAAACACAAGAGCAGAAACTTTGCACAACACACCGTAGGACTTCTGTAGAAGACATTACAACCCACGTTGCTTAGGATGAGAAGCCTCACCAGATTATTCTCTTGGTTCTAATCTCAGAGGAGAGATCAGCGTTTTCTCCAGAAAGTTAGAATCACATAATGAGTTGTGTTTCTCTTTTCACCCTGGCTGCCAGGGAGCTTAGAGTTAATTTTGAAGCTCAACTCCAGTAACTACTAAGGATGTCACCACCCACAGACCTGCCTTCTAAGTATCTTCTCCACAACTCTTTTATATCTGTATTTGATTTTAGTTTTAGTTTTAGTTTTAATGTTTGCCAACAGTTTTTAGCTTTTGTTAATAAGCAGCTTGATTGTACGCCGGTGAGAGAGCGCCCAGGAGACCGGATAAGTAACCTCAATAGTGACCTTGGAGATGGACCTAAGAACGTGAGTGTGGGTGGAGCATGGGGCCAGCCTTGCATCGTAATCAACTTTGTGGCTGGAAAGGTTTGGCTCATGGTTTCCAAGGCTCCAGCTGCGGTCCCTCGCCCTGTCCCTCTGGCTCTGTGGAGTCCTGTTGGCCTCAGAGACAAGCAATGAGAGAGACTGTGTGCTGGACCCATGTGCCCTTCGAGGGTGCCCCCAGCGACTGGGCTTTGCGTGCTGGCCCCAACTCTTAGGGGTTCTCCACCTCCGACAGCACGTGAGCCTGGGCCCACCCTTCAACACCAGGTGCTTGGGGACACCCATCCCAACTGCGCCCCAAGCCTGAGGCTCCTGCTGCCTCGGGCCCAGGCGTGGCCCTTCCTGTCCCCATAAGTCCAGGGACCCCTGCCGTGGCATCCCTCCTGGGACTCCACCAAGTCCTTCCTCCCAGCACAGCTATTGCCAGGAGACCCTGAGGGTCCTCCCTGCAGGGTGTGGGCACCTGGAAGCTCTGGCCACCACGGAGCAGAGTGTGGTGTCACAGCTGCCCACCCTAGCCCCACATAGCTCACTCACTGCAGCTGGCATTTCCCGCAGCACAGGGCTGGGCACTGTGGGCGTCAAAGAGAGGATGCCTGTTGGCCTCCGGAGCCACTGCCCTGCTGCAGCGCAGCCTCACGTCATCAGCCCAGTGGGGCTGGGTACTGGTTCTCAGTGTTTGTCTCCTCAGCTCTGGTACTCATGTTCAGCACTGGCCTGAACTCATCACGGGCATGAAGACAGAGGTCTGCAGATGCCTCCCCACCTCCAGGGAGAACCTGGCCCCTCAGAGGACACCCAGACGCCCATCCACATGGCAGCATCTGACACCTTACCTCTGCATTGTGGGAACATTACTCCACTTCCAGACCCTTGGTTTCTTCTGCAAATGGGGACAGCACTGTGCCAGTTTCAGCATGGTGTGAGGTTCCAATGACCTAACTCCACACATTAATTTAATCGTGCCACTTTGCCAAAGAATGACATGGATGAGGATGCCCAGCTGTGAGTCCCACTCAGAACTCTTTGCTAGGAGCCTTTCAAGAGCCAAGGGGTTGCTGGATCCAGTGAAGATGGGACTGAGCCCGGCTGCTTGAGACTCCCCCAGGAGGGAGTCTCTTTCCAGGAGACTCAAGCAGGAGCCAAACTACCCTCCTGTGCTGTGGGTACCAACACATGTAAGAGACTCTTTTGAATCATAAAAAGTCAAGCTTGGGTTTTCCAGAATCCAGTAGCTCTTTCAGGGCATTCTGGCAGGAGCTCATGGTCAGGGTGTGGCCTCTGCTCTCTGCTCTGTGGCACAGAGGTGACGAGCACCAGACTCAGCATCCTGGGAGGCCCAGATGCTGAGAGAGCCCAGGCCCTGTGCGGTTGACCTGGAGCCCACAGCCCTGAGAGACAGCAGCAAGTATTCGCTGCATCTGCACCCTGCCTACTGAGGAGGACAGCCTCCACACACCGGAGCTCATAGCTCTGCCACACAGAGGTCAGAAGCGCAACTCAAAGTGCCCGTAGTGCCTTTCCTCTTCCCACTGAGAGCCTCTCAGAAAGCTGCCCTAGATCTCATTTGTTTCTTGTTGGCCTGGCTTCATTTTGCTAATGGCCACTTCACCCACCAGCTAAGGAAGACTCCATTCTGTCAGCAGGAGAGGAAAGGTTGGGTCTCCAGGCACAGGGTAGTGCAGCAGGAGGAGAAGGAAGGGGACAGGACACAGTGCTGCTGATCAGTAAAAAGCTGAGGTAGAAAAGGCCCAGGATTTCCCTATAGCCCTCCTTACCTTCACCAGCTGGTTGTGGGATGGTGATGGAACAGGCTCTCCTTTTTAACAGCCAGTAGCCTACTCCATCCATCCATCTGTCCACCTATCCACCCAGCCACCCATCCATCCAGCTGGCCAGCCAGCCATCAACCTATCTGTCTTCCCATCTGTCCACCCATCCACCCATCCACCCATCCACCCACCCACCCATCCACCTGCCTATCTGTGTATGACTTTATTCATTCATTGGTGACTAGTTCTCCAGTGCCTGTTATGCACATAGAATATGATGCTGAGAAGAAAGTCCTCTCCTCTCCTCATGAAGCTCACAGTTTAGGGACCTCACACACATTATTGAAGGGGTCCCAGCTGCATTCAGGGCTGTGGTGTGGTCAGCGAGGGCTTCCTGTAGGAAATGAGGCCTGATCCAAGATGAAGAAGCCTTGGAACAGATGGGAGGAGATTGAAGAGAGGATGAGGGTGCCATAGGGAAAGCTACCCTAGACAGAACAGTTTTGGACACATACAAACAAGATAAAAAGCTTGCTTGCACATGATGGGACCCTGAGGCTGCACACAGTGCAACCCACAGGTAGCAGAGCTCAGGCAGGGACAGCCAGTTGGGGCTCTCATCCAGGGCACATCATTCTCAACTCCTTCACAGACCTCAGGTTCCAGGCTGTGAGGGGGGACAGGTCCCTTCGTGTGGCCTGTGGTAGGGGCAGAATGACAGCAGATCCTTGTACCCGGGAGGAACAGACAGACATGGCTGTGCTAGCCCTGAGTCCCTGGACCTGGACCTCAGTAGGGTTTGCAGCCATGATCTAAGGCATTGGAGGCAAAGTGCTGGACATCAGCCACCAGGGAGGGATCCAGGTCTTCCCTGATATGACATGTGTGACAAAAGCACCCCGAGCACTTTGGGCACTACTATGAGCCAAGCGCTTCCAACTCTAGCCCTAACCTAACTATAACCCCACACCACGTGCTCCCTAACCCTAACCCTGACCCTGACCTACCCTGTGCTTGCGATGCCCGGCAGCACCACGGACAGCGCCCCGCTCTGGGATGGGGCTCTGCCCGTGCTCAGCGCTTCTGCTCTTTCCCAGCCAGGCTGGAAGTCGCGTGTACACAGCCTGTGTGAAGCGCGGAGCTCACTAACTGGGCCCGAGACAGACACACCTGTGTTCCAAACTCACCGGCTGCACGCGATGGGGAAATCACTCCCTGGGCCTCTGCCTGCTGCTTGGGGACAGCCCTGTCTCCCAGCGGCACGGAGGGTTAGAGAGGAAGTTCCATGTGGAGTGTTTTGCACCGTGGCTGCTAGTTATGAACTGTCTCCGACGCCTGCCTTCCGGGCTTTGTGCTGCCTGCTGGATCTCTGCAGAGCCTTAAAGCTTCCCCGTTCTCTCACTGCTTCTCCAGACACCACGAAGAGGCCCAAAGATGCCCCGCATTTGAGAACGCTTCCCACCAGCGAGCGGCCACAGCACTGCGGGCCGTGAACTCCCCTCTCCCATCCGTGAGTGAGGCCCACGGTACTTGTCTCTTGGCCATCGCCCGGGAGACCTGCATAACAGCGTTCACAACGGGCCGAGTCCAGCCAGCGAGAGGCCAGAGAGCAGCAAGTGTGATGCAGGGTGCTGAGGACGGGGAGACAGAGGGGAGGAGGCCGGGGACGGGCGGGTGCTGCGCTCCTCACGGTGAGATGGGCGCTTCCAGGACTGCACCCCCACGGTCACCAGGCGGCAGGGGCTGTCACTCGTGTCTGTCCCCACTGGCCGTGTCGGAATCCACGGAGGGAGTGCTGCATGCCAGGCGCCTCTCTGGGCTCTGGCCTCCACCCGAGAGAAATGCAGATCCGGACCTCGGCTGCGCAGCTTAACAGGAGTCGGGGCAGTGTGGGTAGCGTGGGGGGCTTCCAGGCCCCTGGAGGGGGCTGTCAATTCAGGGACTCAAAACCATCCCTGGGCTACACTGCGCCTCAGTGTCCCCATCTGAAAATACCCACTTACAGTATTGGCCTGCGAGGCGTAGGGGAAGTCGCAGCTGCTCCTTTCTTCACCCCTGGAATGTGCCCTGCTGTGCCCAGGACAGTGCCCTCCCTGCGCATCTGTGCAGCTGCCAGAGGTCATCTGCTGCGCACCTCGGGCCTTTGGGCCGCGAAGTGACAGGCGCGGGCGGGGTGGAAGGCGGAGGCAGGAGGGCGCGGGAGGAGGCTCTGACCCTGTGGAGGAGCCGGGCCACACACGCTTTGAACACCTGGTCCGGTGCAGGTGCTCTGTGCCAGGCCTCGAGGGACCACGCCCCTGTCTCAGGAGCTGCCGTGGGGTTGATGAAAACACGGTGAAGGTTTTAATCTAAAAATTCACTGTAGTAAAAGACATGTTCCCGCTGAGCCCCTTCAAAATACCCACACCTTTGCTTCCAACACATGTGCTCATCATCTGTGCCACTTTCTGAGCAGCTTTGGGGTCCTCTCTCCTGTGTGTCTTTATAAAGGATGGTCACAAATAAGGTGACTGCTGCTGCTGAGCGCCATCCAACAGAAAGGCAGCTCATGAAACCGCGACGTGCTGTCCTCATCCACCTTCCTCACCAGCTCTGCCACCGTGTAACTGCTGGCTCTTCCACAAAGTCAAAATGACAAATGTTTTACATCAGTTCAGGACACTGAGGCAGCTACAAGGAGCAACTAAAGACACTCAGGAAAGAGGACTCCAGAGCTGCTCAGAAAGTAGCAAGGATGGGATGCCTGTGTTCGAAGTGAGGTGTATGATCCTGAGGGGGATTCACAGCAATGTGCCTTTTACGGCAAAAGCTTTTTAAAAATGTAAACCTACCCACATGGTTTCAGTCACACCTTGAACATTACAGTGGTGATTCAGAGTGGGAGAAGCAGTTGGTGGTGACAGTGCTCGGGAGCTCAGAGGGGCAAACGCTCACGCACAATGAGCCCTGCTGGCTTAAGTGACACCGGAGCATGCTCATCCTAATGTTTAAAGAATCTGGGGCCAGAAATTAGTCATCTTTTTGGAGGGAAGAACATTATTAATATTTAATTCTAGATAATGTGTTCAGGTAACCCCAAATTTTCTGAAACAATCTGATGTCAGGTCATATAGGTAAAACAAACCTTTAGAAACACCTGTAACCCTTTCAGAATTGATGGTGCGCCGTGGAAATACACATCCTGCTACAGCCTTTTCCATGAAGACCCCGCACTTCCTGTTTAAGGCAATCATAGTGCACTGTGGTGTGATAGCCACCCATGATAACAGCCTTTCCTGGCTTTAGACCCTTTCTGCAGCATCATTTTAAGTAACTCTGACCTGCAAATTATAATTTAACTGTCTGCCCGCAGTGGTTCAGTGTAGTTTGTGTAACGTCACAGCAAATCTCTAAATGTGCGCTCACAGCCTGGGCTCCATGCTCACAGGGCAGGAGTTGTCTTCCGGGAGCTGTGGAACCTCCTCAGGAAGCCAGCAGGGGTAAGCTGGTGTCTGGGGAGGCCAGTGTCACCCTCTGGGGTCCTCCCCTGCTAAACCTCAACCCAGTGCCTCGGGCTGGGGTTGCCCACAGCCCAGCAGCTGGGATTCGGTGGCACCAGTGACTCAGTGCAGGATGCAATCCCACGGAAGCAGCTGGCAGGCTGCAGAAACCTGCTTCCCACAGCTCTGGAGGCTGAGGTCCAGGTCAGTGAGCAGATCCGGTGTCCAAGTCCTGGCTCGTAGGTGGCGGCTTCTCTCTGTGTTCTCAGGGAGCGGAAGAAACTGGCTGCCTTGCGGGGGTCCCTTTTACAAGAGCTAGACTCCCACTCGAGAAGGCCTCCTCCTCCTGACTTCTACCTCACCTTGGGGCGTAGGATTTTATACTCCAGTGGGGGAGCACGAAATATCCAGACCATGAGAACAGAAAAGGTGCCTTTTGCTGGTGACTTCTGGGGGCTTTTGTTCACTTTCCCGATGGGATGGAAGGGGCCTTGCAGCATCCTGCAGGCCCTATGTCCACCCCAACAGTGTGTGGCATCCGGAGTGATTGCTCCAGGGCTCAAGGCTTGGTGTTCTCGCCCTTGACCTAGGGCGATCACAGACCCACCTCAGAGCTACAGGCAGGAGAGAGGGGATGGTGGCCCCACGCACTGGCCAAAGCCAGGGGTGGCTCGTGGAGTCACGGTGCTCCAGGAGCTTGGAGTCTGGGCCTTGAGGCCCAGGTGGGCGAGATGTTTCCTGTGTGTGTATTCAGCAAGCAGAATGAGTATTCAGACTCTCAACCACTCTGTCCTGCTTCCCCAACTACACCCAGCGGGAGCCCTGCTGGTGCCTCCCCACTGCCTCACCTGCAGAGCCAGCATAGCTGCCCTTGGCATGGGGTATGGGCAGTGGGAAGATGAGGACCCGGTAGGCAGGGCTCTGAGGTGTCCCGCACTTACATACAGCTCTGTTCTCTGGCCTGGACTTGCCAAGCGCCTCCTCTGTGCAGGGCAGGCCTGCGCTGTGTGTCCGTGTTTCTGCTCCGACTGCTGTGCACCGCAGGGCCCAGCCAGGGGTGCTGAGGGCAGCAGCCACGGATCCCGTGACCTCCCTGATGTGACCTCCCCTGCCGTGTGCCCTGTGCTCCTCTGATTTGTGGCACTGGGACACGGGAGAGGAAAACACACCATGGTCCTCATTTCAGGGACGCAGAAAAACCAGTTTGCTTGTGAAGGATTCTCCTCAGTTCCCCGCTGTCCTTGCCAGAATCTGGTTCCCACCAGGGTCCCCCTGATCCATCATGTGTGTCTGTGTAGGGCACAATCCCCCGTAGACTGCTTCCCCTCTTCTCTCAAGAGAACCGAGCTCTTTGTACTTGGCTTAAGGCCGTGGACTCTGGTTGAACTGCCCAGGTGGCCGTCCTGAGCCTTCACCTTCCTTGTCGCTACCTTGGAAAAGTTACTTAACGTCTCATGCCTCAGTTTCCTCATTTGTCAAAGGGGTCATAAGAACTAAGCCTGGGCCGAGGCTGCCCCATTAGTTAGGCGCGTCAACTCCAGGTTAGCGGAGTGGTCCTGAGGAGTAGGCAGAGTTACCGCTGTTTTGTAGGTGGGAGGCAGCAGGACGGAAATGTGAAGCAACTTCCAAGTGTCAAGCAATTCCCACTGAGAACAACGCCGAAGGTTTAAACAAGGGCACAAGAGCGGCCAAAGAGTGGCTCTTCTTTCATCAGGAATGATAAATTTGAAGTGGGACCCCGAGTACTAGACAGACAGGTCTCAACGACAGCGGAAAAGCACATAGAAACATTAGGAGGAAATTTATTAAAACATGAATCATGGTTAACTCTCATCTTGGGAGACTGAGATGATTACCGGTGACATTTTTCATACTTTTAGAGATTTTGTGAAATAAAAGATTTTTCCAATATTTTGCTGTAAGTGTGCATTTCCTTAATACTCAGGAAAAATGAACTGGGAACCTGCTCTTCTGGCTCAGTCCTTCTGAGCCACTTCCTGTACACCAGGTGCTGGCCCCGTGAGCCCTTGTGGGGGTTCTGGGCCTGGGGTCCCAGGCCACCAGACTGCTGACCCCCACTCCCCAGGCAAGGGGGCTACAGTCGACCTGCACCTTCTTGTGAATCATGGGTCTCATTACTCACTTAGTTTCATTATGTCTTTAATTATGACCTTCCAGTCTGAGGGGAAAAGAAGTATAATTTTGCTTAAGAGATACACCAGGCCTACATTCCCAGCATATCCAGGTTTCATAGAAATTGCAGGGATCATAGAAATTTAAGCTGATAATTACTTCAATATTTCAAGGCACACACTTGCACTCTCTTAGAGTAATTATGGGTTGGTGTTTTCCTCCCAAACTCTTCTATTTTTCCATTATTACAGGTTATGCTCCTTTCCTTTGTAGTGTATCCCTGAGACAGAGGTGCAGGCCTCTCCTGGATTCTCTGGTGCGTAGCATCACCTTGATAGAACATCTTGTTACTGGTTCCTCTTCTTACTGGTTCTCTTGCACTAGAAGTTTCCTGTGAGCCAGGAAAATGTGTATAATTTGAGTATCCACTCTCCAAGATGCTTGAAGGGCAGAAGTGTTTTGGATTTGGGATTTTAAAAAAATATTTGCATATGCATAATGAGCTATTAAGGGATGAGACACAAGTCCAACCACAGAATTCATTTATTTGCATATTCCTCCTATGCACATAGCCTGAAGTCAAGGCATACAATTTTAAAATAATTGTAAGAAAAAAGTTTTAGGGTGTGGAATTTTCCACTGTGGCAGCTGTCGGGCTTAGAAAGTTTCAGACTGTGGAGCATTTTGGGTTTTGGATTTTTGGATTAGGATGATAAACCTGTATTTGGTTCATTCTATCCAGAGTGCTTAAAATGGAACTTAGTACATAGTGGCCATGTATAAGTATTTTTTGAATGAGTAACAGAGGCAGTAAAATTAGAAGGTGAGAGACTAGCTGCATTTGTGTATCTATCATTTATTATTGTTATTATTGGTTTTTTGAGACAGCCTCTCACTACTATTCCAGGCTGGCTTGAACCCACTGCATAGCCTAGGCTGGCCTTAAACTTGCAGCAATCCTCCTGCCTCAGCGTTTCAAGTGGTGGGGTTGCAGGCGTGCACCACCACGCCGGCTGCATCTGTGTATTTAAAGTAACCTAACATCATCAAACTCCTGTCACTCACCTGCCCCGGAATGGCAGCACGGTCCCCTTGGCCAGAGTGAGACTACTGGAGCCAGATGCACCCGGATCCCAGAATTTCCAAGTTTTCCAAGGCCTGTGTCTAATCTCTCTGCGTTGGCTAGGGCAGCGCCCCATGATCCAGCAACACACTGACCAATCCTGCTGTGGAACTGTGTGAACAGAAACATGGAGGTGGGCACAAACCTGACAGTAACCTCGGGACAGTGACCTCATGTGACGCACTGCTGTCTGGATTGGAGTTGCAGGGAAGGACCGGGTCCTGGGCACCCCAGGACCTACACCAAAGTGGGGCCATCCTGCTTCCTGGCTCAGTAACTGCCTTGTTTCGGGCACAGTCACATCCTCGGTGGCTCCCTCCTCTTGAGCTGAGGATGTCAAGGAAGACCACACCTAAGCTCACTAGGAGGATTTCAGGGAGGTGACGCACAGCATGACCCAGTGTCCATGCTCAGTGAATGCTCAGTCACCTCATTTTGTGACTCAGGGGACCACTTGTTTTAGGGAATCTGACAGGAGAAGCAGAAAGCAAGGCGGGTTAAACATCGGTCCACTGTGACCCCATGGGGAGGGACGCAGGGCTGGAGCCCCACACCCGCTCCCAGAACCTGCACTGCACCCGGCTGAGATTCCTTTATCAGCATTATGCCCTCTCCCCCCACAGGCATGCAGTTTTTGAGGAAAGAAATTACAAGCCCAGGCAAAATGAAAGTGTTGAGATGGGCATTTTCTGGGCAGGCTCTCTCTGCTCGCTCCTCCTTTCTGGTGAAAGTATAAACAGGAGGACTTGGCAGGATTCCACGCCTCCACTCTCCGAAGTGCGACCCCGGCAGGCAGGCACGATTCCTGCCTAGCTGCACGCTTGGCGGGGTGGCGAGGCCTGGGGCAGCGGGCAGGCTGCAGGGCCGTGGGGGGCTCAGGCTCGCACCCTGCCCAGCTGCGGAGGCCCTGTAAGGATGCCAGCGCGCCCGGCCTGCTCCTGCCTGCTGCCTTCGCCCATCTGCCACACATTTCACAAAGTGCTGAAGATCACAAATGTCGGAACCTATCACCGTGGTGTAGTTCAGCTGCATTCTGATGGCCAGGGCTGCGCCCCAAGCCTGGTATTGGGGTGCAAGGATCGAGTTCTCCTACAAAGGAGGCGCCAGTCTCTAGGTGCCTGGGTTACTTGGGAGGGGCTTAAGGAAGAAGCCTTCCTCCCGTGAGGCGCCCTTGTCATCCAGTTAGCTGGCAAAGGACACCTAGGGCAAAGGAGAACTGGCCTGTGGTGCTCCGCAGGGGCTCCCAGGTTTTCCTGTCGGAGTCTCTGTCCTGGCTTTCTCCAAGAGGGGACCCGATGTGTTCCTTGAAGGGACCTGTGTCATCTGCGACCTCTGTCGTGGCGGCTGACTTGAAGCCTGTGAATTGTGACCACTCCCCAGGGACATCGCAGAGTCGGCCTCCACTTGTCCTTGACTCTGGCCTCACAGCCCCTGCCCCGGCCCTCAGGGCTCTGGGTGGCTCCAGGGGCCACCACATTCAGGCCGACTGGACACTGCGCCCAAGGCTCCTCGCCTTCCACCTTCTGAAGGAAACGGCTGAAAGATACAGCTCCATGCATGGCGGAGCCTCAGGACAGCCTGGGACAACATGAGGATCAGTGGTGATCCCCGTGCAGTGTTTATTCATGACTTTGATAATATGTGCATTCTGGAATTTTGATGTTCATCTTGATTTTTCAAATATATTACATGAAAACCTGATTCATCTTGATTGTTGAGGGTGTAAACTTTACACCAGGTCCCGTGCGTGTACACTGCAGAGGGTTAGCAGCGGGGTGCACAGCTCCCTGCCCTGTCCCTTTCGGGTGGTGGCTGGGTGGGCTTCGTTAGCACACCCACGGTGTCTCTGTAGGACCAGACTGTGGCTGGAGGAGGCGGGCGCCATGTCAGGCTGTGTCAGGCCACAGGGAGCAGCTATGGGCTGCAGGGAGCTCAGCACAACCCTTTCTTGGCTCACACACCTGTGCAGCGCAGTGCTGGCTCTCGGGTGGAGCTGCATCCTTGTCACCTGAAACCGGGGTCCTGACTGTCACAGGGTCCTGCTGAGCTCTTTGGGTGGTGCCACACGAAGCTGGGGACCAGGGAGCATTCGTGCGCTTGAATCACCCTCGGGTCCTACAATCTGCCCAGGGATGATGGAAAAGATTGGCGAGCTCCAAGGTCCTTGAGCTAATCAGGACCAAGGATAGCAACGAACCCATTTCCAGGTGCCTTTCCTGTGTGAAATCTGCCCACTCTTGTTTCCTTCCGAACCAGACCTTAAAGGTGAGGCAAGCCCAGTATAGTCTCCACCTCAGAGGCAGAAACGGGACCCAGGAGCCCAGGATCCCCCTGCAGCAGTTGTAGCCCACAGCCTGTCCTTCCTGTCCCAGACCCACTGTGGAGCTGTGCCCCAGCAGGGCAGGCCAGAGGTCCAGTTCTGCCAGATTCCCAGACCCACGCCCCATACTCGAGGGCTGTGGCAGGTCAGAGTCACAGCCCCACGGAGGTTGGGGCTTTCTGAACTGTCCTCTCCTGCTCCCCCAGGTGGCATCTTTGTTCTTTTGCAAGTGGAAGAAGTCCCAGAAGTCTCCGGTTTGGGAGAGTTTAGAGAAGGGTACCCAGGAGGTGATGGCAGAGGAGGAGAGGGGTCCCAAAGGTCGGGGGATGGAGCTGTGAGCTTGATTCCCGTCGGAGCAGCAGATGCTGCACTTCCCAACTGCTTATTTGGAAGGGGCTGAGAGCCTGTGGGTGTCAGGTGTCGGAGGCAGGCTGCCCAGTGGTGTGGGGGTCCCAGTGTGGACTGGAGGGGCATGGACCTCAGCACCTCTGTGACTTGTGTGTCTCCAGCCTCCCATTCGGGCTGGCGTGGAGGTGTTCTGGGCACCTTGCTCAGTGTGCCACATGCTGCCCCTCCTGCCTTAGCAACTGGGAATCAGCTCCTGCCCACCCACTTAATTATTTTTGATGATCCGTGAGAGACACACAAACAACGTTGCAGCTTGAAATCCTCCCATCAGCAAAGCTGAAACGATTCTCATTTTTCTTGCAGATTTTTCACGAGTTGCTCAGGAAATGGCTCTGAAATGCCCTGGCCACGTTCCGCTGGGATTCCATCGCCCCTCTAATGGGTATGTGTCTTCATGCCTCAGCTACACTGAGCCCTCTTCTTTCCTGTTTATGTTTATTTTGGAAGCAAAATGTGTTTACAAAATCAGTTAAAAAGTGTTAATGATCAGTTTCCAGAATACTAATGCAAATTCAAATTACTTTCACATGAATCAAGACAAATTAAAAAATGCCATTTGATCATAAACTGTTTTAAATTCCTGTTAGAAGTAGTGTAGCAAATCTGGATAAATGCCTTTTCTTTAAAAAAGAGCAATTTAAAATTACCGTTCGGATGGTATGAAGAAGTTCAGAGCAAGAAGTCTTTCACAAGGAGGAAAGACGTCAGTTTTTAAGCATTTTCCCCACTTCCTGGAGGAAAACAGTGTTCGTAGCTGCCAAAATTAGGATTGAGAGATGAAACACACATGATTTTCATCTATCTTTTTCACTATCACTTCTCCAGGGTCTAGAACACTGCTCAGCACGTCAAAGGCATCAGTAGTATTTGCAGAATAAGTGATGGGTAAAGTCAGCTGTATGAATTGCAAAGTTTAATCCAAGATTCTGTTTGTTCTGAGCCAGTTTAAAAATGACAAAGACAGCAGACACACAGTTGTCACAACCAGAGGCACCGCCTGGTCCTGCGGCCCCTCCATCTGCCCCTGCTTGGGTGACCCTGTAAAGTTGCTCCTGCGGTTGGCGGTGGCTGACGGTTGGGTCCAGGATGGTGCTGGCTGGAGTGTGCCCAGGGTCACTGCTGTCCACCCTCCGCAATCACTTCAGAGGTTCTTGGGGTGACGCTGCCACTGAGGGGCTGTCAGGCAGCTTGTCCTGGCTCAGAGGACCCAATCCGTGGGTTTCCAGGGGAGGATAAAACAAGGCAGGCATTGGGGGGAAGAAGGCTGGTCTGCTGGAGGGGACTCTGACCTCCACTCCAGGGCCCAGCCTTGTCTGGGCTGCACGCTGGGCTGAGTACCAGACTTCACCAGACAAAAGTCTCCAGGTGCTGTTGAAAAGGGGGGAGGTTAAAACCATTTATCTACACTGCTATCGAAGCCAGAAAAGGGTAAGGCCCTGGTGCCGGAGCCAGACCCATTCCCTGGTACTGCCTGGTGTGAGTTCACCGGTGCCTTTGTCAGATGACACAACTCCAGGACCTCCCTGGTCTGTGTTTGGGAAACGCCTGCTCTGTGGGCTGGGTCCCAGTTGGAGGACGCAGAGATGGGTGAGATCCGACTGAGGTGCTGCCCACAGGTCCAAATGTCCTCCTCTGGGGAAGCCAACCACCCTGTGGCCCCGGGACCGAGAGAAGAACCCAAGTGCACTCACAAGCAACGTGGAGAGTCCAGGTCCATGCCTTCAAGAAACAGGGCTGTTTCGGAGAAAGAAGGGAACTATGGAGTTTCCCAGTTGGGAGGAGCAGGTGCTGAGGAGCCCGGGAAGAGAGGCTTCCCCAGAAGTCCCGGGGCCTGGGGCCACTGGCGCCCCCGTCACCTGGACACCAGGCTGGACAGACCCCACTGGACGCCAGCAGCCCGGGTCCCTCCACCTTCTCCATCTGCAGTACAATGGCTGGGGCCCTGCGGACTGGGTGACCTGGAGCCACCCTGCCTGTCATGCAGGTCACCTGCTAACCACTGTGAAAGGGACACCCGGGACTCAGAATGAAGGGTGGGAAGGTCTTGCCACGCAGTTGGTGCTCAGCCCACGGCGGCTCCATCTCCACGCAGCTTTGGAAGAACCGTCCTCTCCCAGCGGGGCTTCCTTCTAATGGGCGCAAAGGGGTTTTAGGTGAAACTCACGCTGTGTCCTGGGATGGGGCTCTAGGGAAGAACAAAGCTGGAGCGGGGGACCAAGGTGCTGGGAGTCTGAAGGGGCTGCCTTTGTTGGCCCAGCACAACAGGGACTTTCTTAAACCGCCTCCCCACCTCCCCAGAGAGATTTTGCTTCCACCCGGTGCAAACAGGGAAGGGGACAGAGCCTGGGGACACTGCGGGCACAGGCGCACACTCCTGCAATCCCAGCTACATGGGAGGCTGAGGCAGGAGGGTCCCACGATCACATCCAGCCTGGGCAACTTAGATACTGTCAGATACTGTCTCAGAACAAAAAATAAAAAGGGCCTGGTATGTAGCTCAGTGGTGAGCAACCCTGGCTTTGATCAAAACACATAAAGGAGCGCTGTCCTGCTGAGACAGCAGGATGACCTGAGGTCCTGAGTTCCAGTCCGGGCTGCCACTGCAAAGAGAATTCTTTCAGTTTTTCACAGCCATTTTTTATTAGTGCACATTTGCGATGCATAATAATTACCTGATCTTGGGGAAGCGGTGCGCCTGCCTATCGGGTGTGGATCACTTTACTCTGCCTCCCCACCACGGCTCCACCTCCGTTTCCCACCGGAAAGACCGGCGAACACTCTGGGCTCCTGTGAGCAGGAAATGCGAAGCAGACCTTGCCCTGAGCGTGCCTGTCCCCGGTCAGGGCCGCAGTGGGTACAAGGGACACTCATCACCAGCCCTCCGTGCACACACGCACGCCCTGAAATGGCCAGGCCCCGAGTGCTGTCACGTGCGGCCAGCGAGTCCTCGGAGGTTGCTGCCGGCCCTGGGCACTTGGTCCCGAGCCGTGTGTGCAGTGGCCCCGCCCCGCTAACTCCCCACCTTGTTCCACCTGTGGGACACCTTGGGGACTCCCAGCACGAGCCGGCCATGTGCGCCTTTCCTTGCTGGCTGCCCGTATGGGGCGAGAAATCCTTGGGGCCTCATAGACAGCCCCATTGCTTTCTCTCTTTGAAAAGCTGTTTCAACTGAATCTAAGTTTCCAGCAAGCAGGAAACATTTAATAAGTTGTCCTCCATCCATCTGATGGGGTTACAAAGCCACTAAGAGCCATGATGCAGGGGAACCCATGGTGGTGGTGGGGCGCAGGGCCTTCCTCTGGGGACCCATGGTGCGCAGTAGGAGAAGTGGGAGAAATGTTACTGTGGAGCAGAGGGTGCTCGGTGGTTTTCATTTTCTGCAATTTTCAGGTGTTCCACAGTGCACATTTGGAATTGGCAAGATTGGTCATTCGCTTTAAAATTGTACAATTAAGTGATATTTTCATTGATTGATTTTTAATTATTTCTTTCCTTAAAACCCTTCAAAGTGTCTTACTACAGAGAGCAATAACAATGGCACACAGACCTCTGGTGCCAATGGCCACACACGGTGAGAGGAGGGGGCCTGTGCACTTGTTGGGGACAGTGGCTTCTCCCTCTGTGACCCTTGCTCCCAGCCCTGCCTGGGCAGATGCAGGAACTGTATTTTCTGTCTTCAAATTTCTGTCCATCTATGGAGAGACCCAGTGAAAGCTCTGTCACTCCCAGGAGCTGCGGTGGGGAGGTGGGGACAGTCCCCTTCTGCCAATTTTAACAACTCTCAAGTGTTGAGGTCTCCCAAAGCCCTGAGGAAGGATAATCAAGTCCAGCCCCATTGCCCAGGGGCTGGCACACAGTGGGAAGCGAGCTCTCTGGACTCCGAAGGCCCCAGCTCCGTTTGGATAGCCCTCACATCATTCAGAGGCTCGGCCTGGGGCCTGGGGGACATGTGGGGCATGGCCTCCATGGGACACCTCCAGCCCCTGCCCTGACTTCACAGCAGTTCCAAGGGCACATGAGTGGGAGATCATCGATTTCATTTCACAGGTGGGGAAACTGAGGCCCTGGTGATGGTGCTACCTACCAGGATGGCACAGCCCAGCTCTGAGACTCAAGGACACAGCTATCATTGGCTGCTCCATTAATTTACCCAGCATCTCTCTAACTGCAGTAGGTACCAGGTCCAGGCAGGCACTGGAGGCATAGGCCAATGGACAAAACTTCATCCCTGGCTTCAGGGAGTCCCCAGTGGAGCAGGGTTACAGCTAGAAAGGAAATCTGGGCTACACAGTATGGAAGCTGGGGTCTATGCATAGGGCACAGAGAGGGACAGGAGAGATGGGGCTGAAGAGATGCACAAGGGCCAGGTACAGGTCTGGCTGACCCTCCCAAGGGGTACAGAAGTGAAGGGTTTCAGCAGGAAACAACTCACCCTGCTCCAACCCATCCTCTTCCCACAGCAGATGAGATGTCTTCTGAAAACATCAGATGGGTTCTTAGAAATCCCAGGGGCAGCAAACAGGAGTCATCTGATGAGTCAACATTAATAACCCTAATTTTCCTATGATGATAAGAATTACTTTCCAGTGGTAATAAGATAACTTTCTGCGATCACAATTGCAAACATAGATCATGGCTACTGGAGGACCCTGCAGTTAGATTCCAATACCCTGCTCAGTATACAACGCATTCCTGAGAAATAAATACACTAAAAGACAGAACTAAGAGAGAGAAAGCGGGGGCCAGGAAAACCAAAGCTGGTGCAACTGAGAAAGGCCCTGGCCAGTCCCAGGTACTGGCTTTTCTTGGCAATCAATTGGGGTAAATGCTATGTGCAGTTTCTATGGAAATTAATGTAAACAAGGTTCATAAAGGACAAGACAAAGCATTCTCGAATTAGGAACAGAATAGACAAAATATATGGTTGTAATTAGAACACTGTCCTTCTAGTTAGAAAATTTTAGTTGAGGGAATGGAATTGGATGCAAGTTTCTCTGACCTTGGCACGTAGAGTTCAGCCAGACTCGATTCTCAAAACAAGCCAGTTGTGGGGCTAGCTCTTCCCAGCCTGCCTTGGGCATAATCAGTATTATGGCAGTCCTCTGCATTGGCTCTTGGTGTTAAAGAGGATTCTGACACCAAATCTAAGCTTGGGAAAGTAACTATCACTTCATAATACCTGCCATAGAAAAATAAAGGACAAGTGGTTGCCTCCTGTGGAAATATAGCAGCAGAGCCAGGCTTAGAACCCAGGTCTCCTGTGTTGCAGCAGAAATCCCATTCTCAGCCCTGAAAGCGCCATCTTCACCAGGGGCTCTTATGCTTGCAGAGGAGACTGGTTCCCATGACAACCAGGGCATAGAGACTTTCCATGGGAAAAGCTGAGGTAATACTACTGCAGTCACAGGGTGCTGTGTAGCAGCCCTCCCAACCTCATTAGTGATGATAGCTTGTCATCATTCTCATGGGCTCGGGAGTTGGCTGGGCTCAGCCGGGTGGCTCTTCTGTGGTCCAGCTTGGGGGTGTCCCATGCTTTTGCAATGAGACAGAGGCATCTGGAGGCTCTTGAGCCTGGGTAGGTGCATCCACAGCCCATCTGGCAGCCCATGTCCCTCCCTGTGGCTTCCTCTCCAGCAGGTGCTGCCCTCTAGGTAAGCCCTCTGCAATGGGGAAGCTGAACCTCGTGCATGACAGACAGCTTCTTCAAGCCCACAGGTGGGCCCTGCCAACCTTCTGAGAGCAGATCTGGCCCAGCATGAGGTCTGCCACAACCTCTGGCTAAACTGAGTCACAGGTCCCTCTAGATCTAGGGTGTGGACTCCAGGAGCAGTTCCAGGGGCCAGCTCAGGAGTCAAGCCCCCTTGGGGTAAAAGCATGGCGTCCCTGCCAAGGCCCCCCATGTCCCACAGGAAAGAGACCCCCTTTCCACCCCTGGACCGCAGCCCAGAGGGGACAAAGATCACACGCTCCTTTCTTCTGCCCTTCTTCCTACTGTACCCACCCCTTCTCTTGGTGACTCTTCCTCCAGTCCATTTTCCTGTGGTGCCTCTGAAGGGTGGAAATTGTACTGGGCAATGAGGCAGTGATTGGCATAGCACCTAACTCTTCTTTATGCTGGAAGTCATCACGCCAACCTCTGGGAGACAGTGAGTGGTTCTTTGCAATGCCTGGCACGTCCTTTTGTCAAGAGTGGTAGGCATTTCCATCACAGAACAAGGGGCACTCGCTCTGGCCCCCTTCACAGTCCTCAGGCCCCTCAGGCCACTAAGTTCTCATTTTTCTCCCACAAGGAATATCCAGGTGTCGTTAGAGAACACAGACCATGAAGTATTGGGAAGAGATTAAACTACATATAATTATAAACGCTTCAAAACCAGTTCTTCTGACCTACAGGACAGGGAGACCTTCAAACAAACACAAACGGCCCCAAAACAAATGCAATAAAACCCAATGCAGTAAAGAGAGCTGGCTCCAAAACACTGAAGTGAGTCTTCTACTGCTCTCCTGGTTTTGGCCGCAAGGGAGGGGGCTTTTCCTGGCTTGGGGAAGACAGGAATCTCCCATCTCTGCCCCATGGGTGGGGGATTCTGGTATTGGCCCAGAAGTTCAGGGAGCATGAGTTTAATAAAGGGACAGGTGTTTAAATTCTGAGGTGCTGAGACTTCTGTTTCTACAGCGTATTAGAGCCGTACTGCCCTGCCCTCTGTTGGAGAGAGCTAGCAAGCGGCCTAGGAGCAGGAGAATGCTCTAGCACTTCAGCCTCCACCAGCTGTGAACTGTGGGGACTCTGGTCTCTCCTTGTCTCTGTGGCCCAAGACAAACAGAAGGAAAAGTGTCAGAGACCCCCCCGACACAAGATTTGTGTTTCTAAACCATTCGAGCATTTTAATTTTAGCAAAGAGAAAAATGTCAAAAATTATAAAACACAGGGCTCGGGTGTTAATAAATGATGTCAATTAGAGAATCAGCTGCTCCCCAAGATTTCCCAGCACAGAAGTGACTCATCAGTTGCCGTACCCTGCGGTGACAGCTTGGTTTTCCGGGCTTTTGGAGGCTCCGTCAAATGGCCATGGACTTTTCCAAGGCCTGGTCCCTTGCCACGCTGAGCTTATGCCCCCCAAGGCGTGCATGGATGTTGCCGATTTCTGCCAGGCAGGTCACCCGAGGAATGCAGAGGAAAACAGCGCGTGGCTCTCTGGGGAAGACATCACATCCGTGAGGGGGATCGGGGCTGTAGGAGTGAGCAGGCTATTTTTGTTCCCTCGCAGGCAGCAGAGCTGCTTGGAGGTAAATACCTCCAGCTCTGTTCTGCTTCTGCTTCCTTTAAAATTGGGGCATCGTCCCGCACACACCTATTACTGTTTGGGGTTGCAAAATTATTTTCAGAGGACTAGAAATAGAGGAAAGGGGAGTGTGAAAGGAAGGATTCCAAAGAAAAGAAATTTTAGTGCCTGTGAAAGGCCTTGACATTTCCTGCCACAGCTGAGAAAGGAGCAAGGACAGGGCAGGCATCACTGCGATGCGTGCGGCCACCGGCAGGGACCTAGTCACGGAAGTACTCGAACCGCCCCAGTTTGGTTGCAAGAAGATCCACGGAAGCCTTGCCTGAAATGGCAGCAGATTAGAAAGGATTAAAAGTCCTGAGTGGGGCATCCCGGCATGAAGGATGCTCCATGATGGCTGCTCGAGGACAACAGGGAGCTCTGTGGCTCCCGAGGAAGGCCCTGAATGGGGCAGTTATCAGGTGACCGACAGGAGCGAAGAGCAGAAAGCTATCTGTGTCCCTCCGCCTTATGTGAAACTGTATTGTTATTATTTTTTTGCTTAAAAATAAACCTGGGGGACTATGCACTCATCCATTAACTGTAGGAGTCTCTGGGAGCCAGCATTATGAAAGTCTGTTCCTTCTTAAATGTAATCATACACTTTGGCATTTTTGCTATTAGCACTGCTTTGTTTTCAAAATTAGCGTCACCACTTGGCTACAGGGTGGGCGTGCCTTCTCCCGGCAGAGGAGCTGCAGGAGCTGCCAGCTTGTCTGTAGGAGCCCCTAGTACCTCCATGCTTCTGAGAGAGTTAAACCACTCAGAAAATCACAGAAAGAAAAATCCCATGAAATACGAAATACAGATGCTCAGTGTCTGGCACATAACAGGTGCTCAGTGGACATTTGAGGAGCGACAGGAATTGTTTTCTAGCATATCCTGCTTTGTTTGTCACCTGCTTTAAAAAATTACCTGTAAGTAAATCTGTTCCTGTGGAATAATTTGCCAGTAGCTCCCCTGATTCTCTTTCAGAATCTCGTGTACAACCTCAGAAAACAAAATGCCAGGCGGTGGGCTTGGCCTGGGGACACACAGATTGAGGTTTTACCATGAGGGGAGGGATTTTCACAAACCACTACAGTGGTACTTCTCTTGGAAGAAGCACGCCCTAGATTTTTTTCCAGCTGAATTCTGCAACAGAGCCCAAGGAAAATGAAAATTAATCTTTCATGAGCCAAGCCCCCAAGCAAACAGGCTTTGAGCTCAACCCTAATTAGGTTGCATCTCAGTGCGGAGGATCCTTAACGCATGAGGACACGTAACAGCGCGGCACACTCTGTGGGACTGGGCACGGCAAAGAGGAGGCTTCCGGCCCGCCGTCCGCCGGGCTCTGGCACAGTGGAGCTCCGGGCTTTCCCGGGAAGATGTCTGCAGCCTGGCTGGAAAGCAGAGGGCTGTTCTCCAGCAGAAACTCCGCCACCTTGTACCCGACAGCCGCTGGGGCCTGGATGACCAGGAAGAGAAACGGGGCCACGGGACTCCTAGAGTGAGTTTCAGCAGCTGGGCGCCTGGGTTCAGAGTCCAGCCCAGCCACTTCTCCTGGTCCCCTGAGTCCCCACCCTGGCCGGGACTTCACTGCTCTGTCTGTACCTCAGGGAAGGCTCACGAGCCAAGGAGCCACCCAAACATTCCTTGCAGGAGGAGAGCTTATCTCTCCACTCACAGGCCCTGGTTGGGGGGAGCACGGGGCCCTTCCCAGGGCACCCCCGAAGCAAAGCCCCAGGGAGCCACCCCAGCACCCTGCCGCCCATTCAGCATCCGCGCCAACATAGGGCTTTGCGGACGCCTCAGGCCCCCAGCTGTGGCAGGACTGTGCATCCTGAGAGCTGGCCCAGAAGGCCTGTGGGGACACACGCAGTCTCATCCCATCCTCACTGATTCTGTCCCCACTGGGGCAGGAGGTGGAGTGGCCCTGACCTCCAAGGAAAGCTGTACCATCTCCTCCCACTCCCGAGAGCCGCCGACTGCAGCCCACTGCAGTGGACGCTGCTGTCTTGCAGAATCTCTCCGTGCACCATGGATCCCTCCCCAAAGCCTGCTGGACCAGCCCAGCCATGGCTCCCGGCTGCCCAAGGATGCCTTATCCTATTACTGTAATTAACTGGTGCCATGTCGGAAAGCTGAGCCAAAGGCAGAACTCTGGGGTGAAGAAGGTTTGCCAAGGGTTACAATGCATGAGAATCCGAGTGGATAGAAGCTGGCACTCGCACCCTCTCTCCTCTGCATGGAACTTTTTTCTGGACTCAGCAGGGCTCTCCCAAGCCCGGCAGACGAAGGTGTGGGGAATCCCTTTGGATCCTGCAGCTCTGCTCTTTATGATGGTCACCCTGGAGTGCTCTCTCCTCCTCCTCCTCCTCTAGCCTGGACAAGAGGAGCCACTTTAGCTGACACTGTGACTGTCCCACTGTCGTCGTAAATTGTGACGACCTGTGTGTCAGCTGATATCTGTCTGCACCTCCACATGCCCTTCCCGAGCCGCCTGCCTGACCCACGCGTCTCATCTGAGCCGAGCCCAGCGGGAGGGGCTGGGGTCGTTCCTGTCTCATGGACCCGGGTGGGGTGCTCAGAGCGCTGGGCTTGCCGGTATCCCTCTGCATCCGCGTCTGGGGACCTCTGCGGGTCCAGGAGGGAGCAGCAACCACCCCCGGGCCCTGTCCTCAGTCCAGCTGCTCCCGAGGACATGTGGCCAGTGGCTTCCCGGGTGGCTGCAAGTGAAAGGGTCTTCAGGAAGCGGCTGAGAGGCCCTGAGGACTGAGGGGCTCCCCTGTGGACTCCCCTCTCATGTCTGAGGTCAGCGCGCAGTGGTGTCTGTGCCAGGTCTTCAACAGAGGGCGCCAGGGCTGACCCAAAGGCACAGCTGCTGCTTACCGTACAGAGACTCATGCGGGGGAGGAGCTCATCCCAGGGGTGGTGGGATGCGCGTGTTTGAAGAAGGGGAAGTATTTGGATGAATGGCAGTGTGTCATTTACTGTAATATTTTAGAAATTTAAACATTCATGTATTTTTAATGGCCCCTGTTTATGAACCACTTACAGCAATTTCTTTCAACTAAAAACACCTTACTATTGGAGCTGGCACTGTGCGACTTCCAGCTCCTCCCCAAAGTAAAATGGCCATGAGAGGTCAGCGGGATTCAGGACATCGAGGCAGCCAGGACAGTGCAGCTGAAGACACCAGGAAAGAGGTCTGCAGGCTGCTGCAGGAGGTGGCCAGGACGACGGGACGAGTGTGTTCAAGGAGAGGAAGAGCAACTGGAGGAGATTCAAGGCAATGTGTCTTTTGCTGCAACAAATTTTTCTGATTTAAACACTCACCATAGCTGTCAATCACCTCAAGTACATGGCAGAGTCCCATGGCGGCTGAGCTCGGGGTAGCGGGGGGACAGGTCAGAAGGACGCAGCCCTGGCTCTCTGAAGGCAGCAGCACTGCAACTCATGGGACGGCGTGGCATGGGGAGGCTGTGGAGGGGACATTGGTTTCTGAGCCCGGGGGGCACAGGGCAGGGGCGGGGAGCATCGGGGAGGCCTGAGCTGGTTCCCGCTGCAGCCCTCCTGCCTCAGCCTCCCAAGTAGTTTGGGGGGGGACAGATTGCCAGAGAACAAGGGGAGCAGGAGGGTCCAGCGGAGCCTTGGGCATCTCGGGAAGCTGTGGGGAGACCGCTAGGTGGAGGGCCGCTGGATGGCGAGGCAGGAGCTGGGGGAGCGGGCTGGACTGTCCTCAGACTTCCCGGAGCCCCCGCCGCTCACTCCTGCACAGCCGTGTGGGTTTTGTCTCCCGTACGCCGCATCTCTGTGCTTTAGTGAAAAGATCGCTCGTAACCATTCCCCCTGAGAAGCCCGGCTGCCACAGACTGTCGCCAGCAGTCGGCAGGTCACTGTAAGTGGAAGTCCTAGCGCTCACTTGCCACAAACGGAAGCCCGCTTGGGACAAGGGGTCCAGGATGTGCTGGTCCACGCCGACTCCCTGGGCCCAGTCTGAAGCCGATTCTTTAGTTCAGGCAAATGGAGATTTGCTCTGGATGGCCAGTGGCCTAGGGGAGAGCCAGGAGGGGACACGGGTGTCACATGGCAGTCGAGGCTCTTTGTGGCCCCGGTGCTGGATGTCCCTGAAACTCTGGCCCACTGGCAGCGCGTGTCCCACCTCCTGGAAAACAGTCCCAGTCTGGGGACAGACAGACAAGCCCAGAAAAGACAAAGAGGAGCCCAAATCTGTCCCCACATCTCCCCAACTCACCCTTCCCTGGAGCGGTGCTCTGAGGCTGCTGTCGGAGAAGCGCCTGGAAGTGGCGGAAGTCCCTGCTCTGCGGTGCTGGCTGCTGGCACCGTACCGCTCCCATGTGGACGGCACTAACTTATTACTGCCGCCCCAGAGTGAGCTTTTACCTCATCACAACTTGGTAAATATTATGATAAGTTGTGGTTTTCCTTCCCACAGAGTACACACGCTAACTTTTCCATTTATAAGAGGGTGGCCGGGCTCGAAAGCAATTACATCCCTGTTATTTGGTGGTTTGGCCCGATGTCAAGGGAGTTTATAGCCAAACCACTACTTTGGTGGTGTTTTGTCCCCCAAAGTAATCCAAAAATTAATGCACCAGAAGGGAATAATCTGTTTGTTCAGTGTATTGTGAGAGCTGTGGTGTCTCTTACGAGGACACAGGGGAGACTCCTGTATCAACAAGGCAAGACGCTGGGACCTCTGACGGGCTGAGGACATTGTTCTCTGGCCAGGGATTCTCCCACAGTGGTAGTGACGTGCAGAAGAGTTGGGGAAATACTGACAGTGTGTGTATGTTATGTGTGTGTCTAGAGAGAGAGCGAGATGACAGATATAGATGGATAGGTAGATTTCACACCAAAATTAATGAATCTGCTGGCGTCAAAAAGATTAAATTGCTCCACCACTCAGTTTCTGAGAAGACCAAATGAGCCCTCCTCCCTCTGGCCCCTCTGCTGGGTTCTCAAGTCCAGCCTCTGGGAGACCAGACCTCTGCTCACACCCAGTTTCCGCAGCTGTCGGCCCAAGCCCAGCGGAGGGGGATTCACTGGGTGGCTCTGGAAGTGACCAGGGGACAGAGCCCCAGGAACCCTGGACAGGGTCTTCTGCACCTAAAGGCGGCTTCTTGGACAGAGAGCCAGTGTGACAGGACCCTAGCTAAAGTCGAGAGCTGGGCTTGCTTTTCTAACAATGGATTAGGGAACGTGTCCCCGACCTGTCAGATGCTGTGTGCAGGCCTTGGCGGCATCGTTAGGAGTCTGACAGCTTCCTTCCCAATGAAGGCGGCAAGTGAGTCCAGAGTTGCATGCACGAGATGTCTGATCTTAAGAATGAAAGGCCGGGAGCAACACGAACCTGGGGGCTCGGCCGTGTGCTCTGCTGCCCTCGCAAACAGCATCTTTATGCACAGGTGCTGAAAGGTGTCCCCAGTGCCAGGGGGCAGCAGAGAGCCCCCGCGCAGCCTCAGGCTCGAAGGCTTTACCAAGAGCTTGTCGGAGCTGTGCTCCCTGCAGACTGCTTCGCGGAGCAGCGGGGCGCCCGGGACATCTGGAAACTGCAGTGCGCACCACGCACGCAGTCCCCAGCGCCGTGAGGACCGCCTCCACGTCTCCACCTTGAGGGCGCAGATCGTCACCCTCATTCCCCAGATGAAGAAGCCTAGGCCAGGGCACCGAAGTAACTCCTAATGCTGCAGGGTCAGAAGTGGCAGAGTCCGTCACTCACTCGCTGCCGGCCTCTGCTTCCCCGTTTCCAGGCTGCTCACCAGAGCTGCGACCCTATCTCCCTCATGACTGGCTGGAGATCGCCAAGGTCCCGGACCTTTCTTCACCCACGGCACCCAGCCCATCAGCCATTCCGCCCTTGCTTTACAAGTTGCCGCAGCAATCAGCGCGCTCACACGGCGTTGTTCTCTGACATTTAGAAGTTACAAGCCTTGGATCGTTTTTGACCAAGGCAGCAAAATCTTTTCACAAATGAGTTCAGTTCAGGAGGAAAAAAATTCTCTTGGCAAGAAATAAGCTCTCCCTTGTCAAAGGCATGCACATTATGCTTTGCTAAATTTATGTTTTCCCTTGTCAGCCAATAGATGCACATAAAGACTTCGGTGATATTCGTTCCCAGGATTCACTGGTGATATCATTATGATATAATGTGCCCTTGGCAATAAGGAATAATTTACAGATCTAGGGACGAGGTTTTTAATAATAGTGCTTATAGGATGTTGACTCAAGCAAATTTTTTCGGGTTAAATTCTTTCATGCTTCTAATAAAGTAAAAATCAAAGAATTGTGCAGAAAGCAAGCTGGTGTGTTCTTGCATTCCCACAGCTTTCTCTCCCTGTCCAGAGGCTACAAAACCTCTAATCCAAGGTCCAGGGGTGGACGGAGCAGCCCCAGCCTGCCGCCCGCCCAGGGATCCCTTACCTCGGTGGTTCGGGAACTGGGACTCACTCTCCCTGCTGGGGCACCGCATGCCCCTGGGGAGGGAGAAGCAGAGGAGGAGGAGCTGTCGCTGTCTTCGGACGTGTCCTGCCTGGGATGCAGGTGCTGGAGTGACAGCACCACCTCCATCTCAGAAAAGAAGACCCGGGATCCCGGCCCCAGCCAACCCGGAGCTCATGAGCTGTGGCATGTGGTCACGAGAGCCAGTGTGTCCTTGTGTCCCTGTCCCTGTAGCCAAGCGTCCTCATCCCTGCTGGCCACAGGTTGTCCCCTTGGTGTGAGTCCCCTTTGCCATGAGACCGTCACTGAGATGCCCACAGGCATCTCTCCTCAAAGATGAGACCACACCAAGTGCTTCACTCCATGGCAGGAAAGCGAGACCCGAGTCGGACAGGATGACAGTGACCCCTGCCAGCGGTAGCTACCCAAGCTTTGGCTTCCTACTTTCCCATGAGAACGCCCGGCTTGCAGCCATCCAATTGTCCAACCCGACTTCTAAAGTGCCAGCAGCCCGCTCGGATGTGTGCATGCATTGATATCTGCGGAAATGCTGAGCCTAAATCAGGGCTGAAACTCGCACCACCTCCTAGCCCGGCCTGGGAAGGAGAAGAATTCTAATAGGGAAGCCCCGTTTCAGGGGCCAAGTATATGGCAGTTTTGTTTGTGTGGATCTTGATGGAGTCGTCAATTTGGTCCTTTACACGTCCAGGTAGAACCAACACCACCAGGTCTTGCAGAGTCCAGTGTGGAACACGACTAAGTCCTTACCCGTGGGTATGAGCAGCAGGGTCCAGCGCCACCTCCCCATCATGTCTTTGAAAGGCACCAGCTAATGTGTCAGTAGGTGTTTGGTCTGGGTGGTAAGTGAATGGAAGAGTTTTCTCCCCTACTTTTTATAGGTTTGGAATTTTTCAAAATTATTTTTTGGAAAAAGAAATTGCTTGTGTTCATTCTTCTGTCCCCTCCTGCTAGCTGGAAGGGGCTCTGGTGCCCAGGCAGACTCCAGAAAGAAGGTGCCAGGGTGAGGGGCCCTTGAGGTCACAGCCACACCCCTGGACCAGCAGTTGGCTTGGCATTCTGCGGGACAAACATCAAAGCTTCTAGTGGTTTTCAAAGGCACTGTTATTTAGGTCTATTAAAGCTGAAAAATGAACATCGTAACTGATCATCAAATTTCTCCAAGCCTCATAAGTCTAGGGATGTGGAAAGACTTTCTCTGTGAACAGTGCCCAAGTGACACTTCCGCCCACTTGCTGCCTCGAGGCTGCGGTCGGTCAGTGGGACTCTGATTCCCCAGGGCCCCGGTCTGTGGAAGTAAGATGAGCTCTCCTGCATGCCTTATGTCCCGATGGCCTCCCAAAGCCTTGTGCAAGGAAAAGGGGGGCCTTTGAGGCGTGGTTGGATTATGGGGAGCTACATCTGGCGCGCTGTTAGGAGGTGAGGTTTGGTCAGGAGAGGGGCCCCTGGGGTGCGGCCTGACGGGGGGCCTCTCCCTTCTCTACCTCGCTGACTGTGCTTCCTGTCCACCATGATGCGAGCAGCTCCCTTCCACCAGGCCCTTCCACCATGCTGCCGACCATGCAAGGGATGAAACTTCTAAACTGTGAGCCAAAGGAAAACTTTCCTTCAAGTCGTGTCAGGTGTTGTGTCCTCGTGTTGAGGGAAGTGGCTAAGCCAAAGCCGTCATCGCTGATGTGCTGAATCTGCTTCGGTCCCTCCCGCAGAGCCGCTCCTGCCCTAAAACCAGCCGCGGTGCTTCCCCTGTCTCTGCTCTTGTCCACAGCCCTAGGTCCTGTGTTAAACAGGGCACAGAAGCCAGGAGCAGCTAAGAGACACCCGGGCTCTATTTCACCTCTGCTATCCATGACCAGGGCTTTGCTGCTGGGTCAAGTGCCTGTCTCATCCTCCTCCCTAGGGCGCTTCTCTCCCAGGAACCCGTTGCTCTTGCACAGACGTCTGGAGGAAAGCCCACCCACCAGTCACCAGGAGCACCCCAGCCCCTGCTGCAGCAGAAGCAGAACTGTCTCTACAGTAAGGGAGGGACGGCCGGTGACCAGGAGGACTGAGCATCGGGAAGGCTGTTCCCTTGACACCTACTCCGGTCTCAGGCATTGCTCCTCAGTCCCTGCACCGGATCAGCTCCCAGTCCTTCCCAAAAGTCACCCTGGGGAAGTCAGGCTGTGAACTAGGGCACTGCCCTCCTCCACTCCTGCCGTGTGCATTTGTTTGTGTGTGTGTGTGTGTGTGTGTGTGCGCGCGCATGCGTGCGCCCTGCACTGATGTCAGTGGCTGGCTTCGGGAGCAGCGCCACCCCGGCAGTTCTGCATGAGGAGGAGGCTGGGAGCCACGCTGAACACTTCCCCTCTGCACAACAGCTCCCCTCCCAAGGAAGTTGCCAGCCTGTGCTCTGGTGCAGACAGCCCCACCCCGGCTCCTGGGGCTCACCGGGGACAGCCTCATCCCGCTGGTCCCTCAGGAGGAAGGTGGAGCTGCCAGAGAGCCCCAAGGATCTGGGGACAGAGACGCTGCCCCTGAGCGAGGCAGGCCCCTGTTGCAGGCGCCCTATGGAAGGAGGCGTGGATGCCAGAGACCGAGGGCCAGGCGTCCAGCAGGAAGAGTTTCCCAGTGCACCCGCTGTGAGCAGCCCCGCAGTGAACACAGCCAAACAATAGAGGCAGGAGGCTTTCTGGTCGGAAAGCATGATGGAAAGGGAGAGGCGAGGGCCAGCGAAGGCAAACGCTTCATCCCCTGGGCATAATAGATCTCTGCAGACGTCCACATAGAAAGAAAGCCTAATTAAATTTAATGAACAAACCTCTCGGTGCTGGGAAGCATTTTAATGTGATGTTTCGGTTCGGGGTGGACAAAATCAGTCTTCCTTGCCTCACTGCTCTCTCCTTGAAAAGCGGCAAACTTCTGATTAGCGCCATAACTCTTGCGCTGCCTCGGCCTCCTGTGCGCTGACCAGGACACCTGGGGCTTCCCGCAGAATCTGGGGGGCTGGCCTGGGTAGGACAGGAGGAGGTGGCTGGGCCGGGGTCCAGCCCAGGGTCTGGTGCAGGGCTACTTGGTGGCTGAGTGAGAAGAAAAGGCACGAGGGAGGAAAGAATGAAGACAGGAAGCTGAGCCTCGGACAGCTCCAGGAGCAGTGGCCAGGGAATGATCTCAGGCAGCTCCAGGGCAGGGCAGCAAGGCCGGGGTCTGTCCAGCAGAGGGCACTGACAAGCTCCGTATGCCTTCCCACCCCTCCCCACCCGGTGATGGTGACTTAGAGGCATTGGCCCATCCCAGGTGGCCCTATGGGCCCACTCTCTGGGGACTGGTCGGTTCTGAGTTGACGTGTGGTCCAGTTGAGCCAGCGGAACACAAAGATGGCATTAGGTGTCCTGAGGTTGTCGGGTGCTGCAACTCCCCTTTCGGTGAAGCCCAGAAAGCTCACCCTCTTCCCGTCACCCTCTTCCCCGTCAAAGGGGACCCATCCCTGGGGAGGAGTGGGCTTCATGAGTCACAGGAGGCGATGACACCCCCGACACCCATCCAACCCCTGTTTCGTAGTTCAGGGAGTCAATCACAGCTCTATTTTCTGACCAGCTGGAGTTGGATGCTCTGTCTCCTGCCACTCAAAATATCCAAACTGATTGGCCCTCAGTGATGGTTGCTCTGTGACCTGTAGCCAAGGCCATCTGCTCCCCAACCTGAGCTGGAAGTGGGCTGGGCAGGAAGCGGAAGACCCCTAAAGTCACAAGTGTGTCAGCTGTGACCGCCCCCTCCCACCCTGGGCCACCATCCAAGCCCCAGCCCGGGATGGGTATCTACAGGCAAACCACAGCTTTCTGTATTAGAGCTCAGAGTAAGCAGTGTGTAAGGACATCTCCTAGGAGCTGTCCTAGCTCTGTTTGTGCTGGACTGTGGGACCCCCACCAACCACCCTCAGGCGGCTACTGCTACAGGAAGGGGGAAGTACAGTGCCTGTCTCATGCGTTCCTCACAGAGCTGCAAAGCACTCCCAAGGGGCTGCCAAACAGCAGCTATGGATGACACCCACGGTGCTTGCACTGTCCTCCCCATCTGCATGGTGTCTCCTCTCTGTCTCTCCCAGCTGCCCCCAGGCAGTGCTGGTGTCCGATAGCTTGAGCATGCATTTACTTCCATCATGCGGCACTGACTTGAATTCAAACTTTGTAGCTATTATTTCCACCTGTCTGCATCCAAAATGAACCCAGGGTAGCTTATAATCAAAGGGAAGATGCACTAGAACAATAAAATAAAAGTACAAAGAGAATCCAGTGAGGAAGGTAGGAAATTACAGCACCAGACAACTCAAAAGCTACTGCAACTGAACCTAAAGCACAGTTCTGAGTTTCCTGACAGCCACAACAAACAAACAAACAAAAAACCAAAAAAGACTTATTTGAAAAGCTAACAACATACAAAGCATATGCCAGGAGCTGTGAAGTTGACAAAACTGAGTTTTACATCGCTCCTAGCTTCAAAGAGTTGAAAAATAACAGGGGCAAAATCCACCCTTAATAATCATAATACAGGCATACTAGATTCCGTACAAGTACCATGAATTACCATCTAAAGCCAATCTGTAAAGGGCCAGGGATTTAGCTCAGTGGTTCTGCTGCCTGCTTCGTAAGCACAAGGTCCCGAGTTCAATCCCTGGTACCAGAAAAACAAAAACAAAATAAAGCCAATCTGTGGCAGCAGTGGGGGAAGAGACTGGTTCTGGCTTTGAACAGGTTCAAAGGAAGAGGTGATAGCCTCGGTGGGGCTGGATTTTGGTAACTGGGATGTGGAGGTCCTCCAGCATGGAGGATACGGCATAGTGAAGGGAGAGTGAGTGTGCTCTTGATGCGCATGCCCAGGTGTGTGCCCTGTGTGTGCACGTGTGGGTACATGTGTGTAAGTGTGTGTGCACACGTGCCCGCCTGTGTGCATTGGGTAGGAGGGAGGAGGCCAGCGGAGGAGACTGCGGTTAGTTAGGACAGTTCCCGAATCCACGCTCAGGACGTGAGCTTTATTTTGCAGGAAATGAGGAAAAGTCACTGAGACCCATTCAGCAGGAAGGGACGCGATCACAGTTATTCACCAGATAGTACAGTTTTGGTGCCCCCGGGGGGGAGGGATAAAAACTGAAAGCGTGGCCCTCAGTGAGCTAATTCATTTCCATCAGAAACTTACCTTTCCCTGCGCCATTCTGCGTTGGCTTGACAATTTTTCATTACATTGGTTCTAAGTTAGTTACTCCCAGAGAAAAGATAGAAATTTATCATCTTCTCTTTATGATTTCCCCCTCTGTCATCAAACACATCAGCCAGGATGAGTTTTACCATAATTCAATTCCCGCCTTCCACCCACCTTAATTACATGCATTTCCACTTGACAATAATTCACTGGAGTGTTCCCAATGATTGGGAAGTTAAACTCCTTTTGGACTTGGCAAATCTTTTGGGAGAGTTCCTGCAGTGGTGCCCAGGACAGCAAATTCCTTCCAACTGCCTTTCCAGGAGTGTGAGGAATGCCTTGTGTGGGAGCAGCTCAGGGTTTCTTACTGGATGGAACCACGGAATCTAGCAGCCAGAGGTGCTAGGAATCAGAATGGAGCCAAGAAACATGGACAACAGTACTTATGTTTTTTTGCCAGCAACCAGCACCAAGAACTTTTCTTTCCCTCACCCAGGAGCTTAACGTCAATGCCAACCACTGCCGACAAGGGGCAAGAGAGTTGCAAGCAGTAGGTCATTTGGGATCAGAACCCTAGGGTGGATCTCAGGTTCGCCCACCTCCCCTGGCCCTCAGTCCACCTCTCCCTAGCGGAACACACTCAATGGCAGACCAATCTGGAGCTAGGCAGCGGTCTCCAGAAAGTCTCCACGGATTCCTCGAGGGTCTTACGGCCACCCCTCCTCCATGTCCTCCTACCACGTTCTGTGCATTTCCCTATCATCATGTGATCCCCATGCTATTCTATCTAAATCAGGGTGCTTAAAGAACATCGTGAATTTTATATATAATGTGACCCACTCTTCCTGATGGCCTTAATGACAGATGCTGCTGTTATCTCTATTTTATAAAGAGGAAGTGAAGCAGAGGGTGGGTGAGTGACTTTCCTGAAGTCGCAAAGCCAATAAGTGCTGGAAGTGTTTCTGATCCCCAAGCCCTGCCCTCGGGTTCTCTGCTGCAATGTGGTGATTGTGCTTCTGGGTCTGCAGTTCCCCTGCTTCTTCTCTGACCCAGCCCTGCTTCTGTCTGTCTTCATGCCCCTAGGACCCCACACAGCACATGACAGACGGCAGGTGTCCAGATGCTACGTGGATAAGCCCACAAGAAAACCAACTGGTAATTTCCCCCTAGAAGTCACTGATCTGCATGAAACCCACATGTTCATGCTCAGCGAAGACTCAACACATCTTTAGGGAGGAAGAAGAGGAGTCCCACCTGCTATCACCAACCTGGGGGTTCAGCCATGGCCACCTTCTCTCTAGGGCAGGGGCCAAGGTGAGGGATGCTTTTCAAGAAAATATTGGAAAGAGAAGAAAGGGAAATAGTCCTCAAATTACTCTATGCTTCCTCTAAGCCAGAGGTGACATCTGAAGCCACCAGCAAGGGTGACTCTCCTTTTCTACCTCCACCTGCTGCCTTCCCCAGCCTGCCATGCCCTGGATCTGAGCTGCCAAAGGACCTTCACCCTTGTAGGTGAATCCCAAGGGAATGCTGGCAGCACTTCCTTCCAGTTTGCCTGGAGTCTTTCCAAGTTTCAGCCTATTCCCATGACAGAGACCGGGCATAGTTCTGAGGTGAGGGTCAGGCTGAGGTTCCAGAGACCTCCAAGCTCGGAAGGTGACTGGCTGCTTGGATCTGAGACATGGGAAGCAGAACAGCTGAAGAATGAGCTGTCCTCTACTGAACACTATGGCTGATGACTCAGAGTTGGAAGTTTTGCCAAAACCAGAGAAACTGGCAGTGTCTCCACCCTACTGCATGTCCCCAGCGTGCTGAGAGGCTTTTCACTCGGGGAGCCCAGCTGTCAGTCAGTGCACTGCTTCACTGTTTCTACCTGGTGGTGAGAAATAGGACCTGCTTGTTTTGAAGCCAGAGCAGAGGTGCTCTCAGGAAGGGAGCGGGAGTTAGGCCCTGGAGATGAAATCCTCGGGGCACAGCAGGAGCACTTAGGGAAGGGATGACAAAAGGAGGACCAAAGTATGAGGTCAAGTAATGAACCACAAGTTAGACTGGGGAGGGAGATGGGATAGGGTGAGGGAAGGGAGGCTGAGGCCAAGGGAGCCACAGGTGCAGGCCTCCGAGAGAAGGGGATCATGAAGAGCGCTTACGATCAGCATCTAAGATTCACTTTAAGTTGCTTTTGCTGAGCTGTGAAGTGTTTCCCTCCATTACCTCAAACCTTCAGAGGGTTCCTGCTACCTCCAAGAGCCTTGGATCAGGAGAACTCTGGGGAAGAAAGAAGGTGGGGTGGTGGCCAACAGGGTGACTCAGAGCAGTAAAGGGGTCGGGGGGGTGCATGGAACGTAGAACAAGGCAGAGCTGTGGGATTCAGCAAAGATAAGAATTCAGATCCAAGATGACAGTGGAAAATCTAATTCACTCCAAGAATCACCCCTCTATTAACCACTTACCGAACACCCACAACTGAAAGGAGGAGGTTTATTTTGGCTCACTGTTTCAGTGGGTTCAGTCCATTTTCAGCAACCTATGGCAGCCAGGAAAAAGAGAGAGAGAGAGGAGAGAGAGGGACAGAGACAGAGAGAGAGAGACAGAGACAGAGACAGAGGAAGATGGAGGAGGAGGAGGTGAGGAAGAAGAAGGTAGTAGGGGAGGAGGAGGAGGAGGAAGAGGAACAGGAGCAGCCAGGGGGACAAGGATACACCTTTCCAGGTCACACCCCAGTGACCTGCCCTCTCACACCAGGCCTCGCTTCCTAACATGAGACTTTTGGGAGACATTTTAGATTTAAGCCATAACATTTTGCCCTTGTCAACCCAAAAGCTCATGTTTATCTTATTATGAAAAATGCATTTAATAGTTGCCAGTCTTAACAGTTCCAGCATTGCTGAAAAGTCAAACTCCAAAGTCTCCTCTGAGACTCAAGACAAACTCTTAGCTGTGAGCCCCTGTAAAAATCAAAAAGAAAGTTAAACTCTTCCAGCATACAATGGCATACGGTAAACATTCCTTTTCTGAAAGGGAGAAATAGGGGGACAGAACAGAATCAGAGCAAAGCAAAACCAAAACTCCCAGTAGGGCAAACATTAAATCCTATAGTTCCATGTCCAGTGTGTGAGGCAGATTGTGGTGAGATATGAACACCAAAGGGCTCGGGCACCTCCACCTCTATGGCCTTGCTGCTTGGGCTGGCTCCACTCACAGCCTGTGGCTTTCCTCAGAAGAAGAACATGGGTTCCTGGCATCTCCAACTTCCTGGAGTCTCCACTGCTCCTCTGACTTCATTCTCAGGCTTCATACGTTCACTCTCAGGGAGCATTGCCTGGCAATGTGAAATCTAGGTAGAAGCCTTTGTGATCCTACAACTCTTGTATTCTGCATGCCTGAAAAGCCAGCACCAGGGGATGGTGCCAGGATCTGTGACCAGCTTCAACAGTGGCCAGGCCCCTTTCAAACTGTGGCTGCAGCAGCTTCTGAATGGCTGAACATGGTGAAATAAATCCAATTCCCTAGGTGGCCCTTCTTGAGCAGAGGGCCCAGGGGCTCTCTTCTCAAATGAAACATTTACAGTTTTACACCTTTGAGCTTGCAAAGGGTGAGATCTTTCTGATTCTTGAGGTGTTTTCAAGCAATCTTTCCTATTGTCTTAATGCAAAGTAGTTGGCTTCTTTTATTGCCAATCTTTTTAGCAACCATGCTGTTCTCAGTCCCAACTTTACAGATTTTTCACATAATTCATCTCTGATTTTTGCTCCCGATTCTCACTTTAAATTGGCCAAAAGCAGCAAGCAGTATCCATGCCACAGCCTGAATGTTGGGCTGCCCTGAAATCTCATCCACCAGATTAATTCATCCTCCACTCTTAATCTCAATCTCCTGCAAAGTCTCAGGACATGGGCAAAATTTTTTTTTCCAGAGCATAATACACATGGCCTCTAGTCCAACTGCCAACAAAGTCCTCATTCCCACCTGAAATGTCTTAATCTTGGCCTTTCCTGGCTGCATTCTTCTCATGATTATGATCTTCTGAGCTCTGATCAGTATCACACAGTAAGCACTGCTCACAATATGCTAAGTCTTCTCTAATTTACCCCAAAGGCTTCTGAACTACATAGTCAGGTATAGACACAGCAACAACCCTGCTCTTGGTGCCTATTTTCTGGATTATTTAGCTTTCCTGTCATGGAGACAAAATGCCTGATACCCAAAACTTAAAGGAGGAGAGGTTTATTTGGCTCACAGTTTCACCAGGTTCAGTCCCTGGTCAACTGGCTCCAAGGCAGAAACAGTGTGGTGGAAGGGCCTGGTGGAGAAAGCTGCTCATGTCATGAAGGCCAGGAAACAGAGGGGAGGGGCAGGAATACACCCTTCCAGGTCATGCTGCAGTGACCCAGCTTCTCTGACCAGGTCACACCCCATAACAGGACACTTCTGGGGGACATTTTAGATCTAAACCATAACAATGAGTATCAGTTGTTAGTCGCTGGCTAGTTTATATCAAATTTGTCATTTCACCTCAGTACTTGTGTGTGCAGTAGGGAGAGCAGAGGGTGTAAAACCAACTGTCCTGGCCCTGAGGAGTCCCGCCACCCCCACAGCGTTCCTGGTTGGAGAGGACCCTGCATCCTCAGCCACTCTGCTGTGTCGGAAGTGCTTGAGTTTGGATGTTTGTTTTGACACTTTCTTTTCTGCCTCTGCCGCTGAATCTCCGTGCATTTGTGTGGAAATGTGCTTTAATAAAGAGCAGCAGGAAAATGAGGGGTTTAAAGATGAAATCAAACACCTGAAAACAAGTCATCTCTTAGAATTCAGATCTTTGTGAAACTTTGAGTGAAATGAAAAGAGACATGACTCTCAGAAGCGATTTTCTTTTCCCTCCAGGCCACACACACACACACACACACACACACACACACACAAGTATGCACACGCACACACATGTGCACACTTCGTCTCCCCATAACAGATTCCTACCAGGCTATCTGAAGCCATTTGGTGACTGCAAGAATTCTCCACTAGCCAGGCTGAGGCAGACGGGAGACAAGACACAATAAGCATTTCAGAAAGCATCTCACAATGTGATCATCAACATGTAATATGAGCTGAGGGTTAGTTAAATAAAATGTGAAAGCTGTATTGATGACCCTCTTGGCTGTCCAACACAGCATTTCATCTTCCTTTCCAGGGAGGCAGAGAGTAAGGCCAGGGAATAAATTATAGATGAAACCCCCATCATATGTTTATAAATACACTAACATTAGCATTTTACTTCCTCATAAATCTGCAGCAAACATTCAGGCCCAAGATAGAAAGCCCTGTAAAACAATGATATATTCTCCGCCCGCAGGCATTGACTGGTGGCCCATTCACTCCTGGGGCTGTTCTTTAAACACACTCCCTCCTTTCATGCCCTCTCATTTAAAATCCATTTTAATTTAAAGATGCGCAAGGCAGTGCTCGTGGTACATTTACTCATCCTAGTTATACATCATGGAGCAAGGAAAAGAAAATTGTTTCATCTAGAGATACGGTTCACTGTGGTCACCACTGAACAGTGGAGTAATTACCATATCAGGCCCACTCAAAATGCACTCAGGGTGTTCTGTGACCTATCATTTGCTAATCTGCATAGTGAAGTATAGCTTCATAACTATAAATTGCTGACTTAATTAAAACCAGGACCTTTCTGTCATTTAATTACAGGGAGAAAGGTTATTGCTTAGATGCAATTTTCCAAATGTGATTTCTTAACAGTTATTAACAGCTTCACCATCATTTATTGTTTCAGATTTTTCAATTTGAAAATACTCCCCGTGACAGAAGTAATGACTTCATGAAAAACTCAATCTAGAGAGAGGCCAGCCAGCCCATTTGTTTCTCATAAGTGGAGCCGATGGGAGGCTGGAAAATGTCACCGAGGATCCCGGGATGACTCTAGCTCTCGGGGCGCAATTAAGGCCCAGGAGGTTGGACGGAGAGGGGCAAGTCTGGTGGTGGGCATTTCCAAGGTGATTCCTCCTTCCATCCTGGCCCGCAGGTGTGGGGCAGCGGAGGGGGCCCTGCCCGGCTGCACCTTGCTCGAGAGCAGCAGGAGACCAGGAACGCCCTTGGGGTCTCCTCTGCTCTGCACCTACAGCACTCCCCTCCCCACAGCACAGGACCGCACGCAGGCACGCTGTGGGGCAGAGCGGCCTGCACTTCCTGTCCTCCCACTTCCAGCTTGGAGGTGGTGGGTCTCCTGCCTCCCCACCTCTTCCTATGCAGCCTGGAGTTGCCCCGGTGAACTCCAGTGAGCAGCACCCCTGGTCAGCCCCGATCACCCGGACAGCTCAGAGGGCTCAGCCCCGCTTCCGCTTCTGCTCCATGTGGCGGCTCTTCCCGTGACAGGAAGCCCAGTCTTTGCCCGCCGGACACCTTTCCCCAAGAGAAGCACGCCTGTGTCTGCCCTGGGGGCCTGAGTGCCAGCTCCAGGGGGAGCTGGCGTGCTCACCGTGTAGGGGACCTGGCTCTGTGCCTCTGCTTCAGGACACCGTTAGAGCTGCCCTGATGAAGAAGTGAAAATTCACCAAGTTTTGCTCTATTTTAGTCATTTTTTCTGGCTTTATTCATTGTGGCAGATACATAAAAATGACGAATGGGGACTTCATAAAATCTTAATCAGATTATTAATAATCCCTCATGTTTTCCACCAGCAGAGTTTTTGAAGTATCTTCACACCCTTTACCAATTTCAGTTCAATTAAGCAAAGATTTTAGAAATCCAAATGTTAGAAAGGCGGGCCCCTCACCGGCACCCAGCCGGGGCATCTTCAGTGCTTGCTGCCCACTTGGCTCCACGGGGTAGGGAAAGTGCTTCCCCCCGGCTGCCTTCAGGAAGGAGGAAGTGTCCACGGGAAGCAGGACACTCACACTGGGTCAGAGTGCACGGAAGTGGAGTCCAGGGCTGACACCGGAGCACTGGGCAACCAGGCCACAGCAGGTGCGGGGTGATTACATGGGAATTGAGGGCCCGGGCTGCTCTGGCTCCACCAGCAGATGATGCCCCTCATCCACGGGCTTCACACTGCTGGCCGTTGCCCTCATCCTCCTGTCATCCCTGGTCTCCACATGGCCACAGCGACGCCTCAGCCTCACCCTGCACCCCGACACCTGCGGGCCCGTTCACACCCCCAGAATCACTGACCTGATGAGCCGTGTTCCCAGCTTAGGAAACAGCAAATCGGGGTCACTGCCTGGGGAGGGGTCTTCACCTACAGCAGCAAGGACAGACATGCCAGGGACACAGGGCAAGAACTGTGGCGCCTATGTGAGAAGCAAGGAAGCGACGCCTTACCGCTGGAGCCTGGGCTAAGTGCAGATACGCACAGTAGAGAGCCGTGCGCTTATATTTATCAGGTGTCAATTTGGCCGGTAGCACGCACGCCGTCCTCTCGTGCCAGTGGACAGGAGTGCAGAACGTCTCACCGGAGGAGAAAGCCCTCCTTGGTTCAGGACGAGAGAACAGGTGCTGCTGACCCGTTACAGGACTGGAGCTCCGAGTGCGCTCTTTGAGAGCCTTGGGCAATCCACATCCCGTTGCAGAGCTGTGTGACCCTGCCAGACACAGCCAGCGTCCTCATGTGGAGCACGGTGCCAGGCTTTCCTCCTCGCCTGCACACAGCGCAGGGGCGGCTCACGTCCTTGTCGCCAGCTCTGTCCCGGCTGCGGTTACGGGCGCAGAGGGAGGCAGTTGCTGAATCCCCTCCGTGCTGTGCCCACTTCTTTTGAACAAACGTCACCCCACATATTACAAAATGACAGATTATGAGAAACAGTGTCTGTGTGTCCTCCGCAGAAGGCGGGGGAGACAATGCCAGGTGTCCGTGGGGTTTCTCAGTGGGCCCCATTTGGGTCCGCCGCTTGCCCCAAGGCAGTGCCCAGCGGCCTGCACACACAGCCTGGCCTGCAGAGCCCAGCACTCACCAGTCCCTGGCCTCGCTGCAGTCTGGAAGCTCTGCCGACTGGTCCCCACCCCCCCATCAGTCTGATTTTGCTTTTCCAACAGCTTTGTTGAGATATTATTCACATATAAGTCCCACCCATTTAAAGTGTACAATTGAATGGCTTTTAGTGTGTTCACAGGGTTAGGCAACCATGACCACAGTCAATTTTAATAAAACGTTTTCTTTAATTTTTAATTTTGAGGCAGGATCTTGCTCAGTCACTGAGTTACCCAGGCTGGGCCTGAACTCCAGACCCTCCTCCTGCCTCAGTCTCCTCAAAGGGAGACATTGACTTGAACAAACAGTAAAGGTTGTCTGAAGACGGAAACCGACTTTACGTCATGAGTCGTTTGCGTAAGGTAATTGAAAACAACCACTCGGCCTCATTGGAATAAACCACCAGTTCTTATCTGAAAGAAGGAGGAATTGCCTCTTCTCAGGGCAGGGCTCTTGACTGCTGGCAGTGGTAGAAGCTGAAAACAAAATTCCAGGACTCTTTCAGAACAGGAAATGTTCAAAAAACTCTTACTGTCTAACAGAAACCAGGCAGCACCTTGGTGACATTAATGTCAGTGTCGTGGGTCCAAAAAGGGCAAGCGATGCCTGTGCTAAATCACCCCGGATTCCACTTGGATGAGAAAATCAGGATGTGTGCAAACACGTACCACAGGGGCGTTCACGCTCGAGGTACTTTTGTGACCAAGAGGAGAAACAGAGGGAAAAGACCGGTCGGTACCTGAGCCTGGGACTGGACATATATTAGGGTGCAACAGTATTATGGTCTGAGGTAAAAATGATGAAAAGCCACAGCGGGAGAGGATTTGTAACGTCATGTGGACGTGCTCACTCTATGAAAAGAATGAGAGGAAACCATGAAGAGTATGTGGACTACAATATCACCTATGAAAAGATAAACGTCTCAATTTGCCTTGAAAATGATGAAAAGGAAGGAGAGTAAGGTGATTAACTTGGTAGTGGGGGACTGGCAATTTCATTCTTGTGCTTTAATCATGAAAGTACCAGCGATTGCTATGTTCCCATCTATGACAGCTGCTCCCAAAGCCTCCCGCGTTTGGAAGGCGATTGGATTTGGGGTGGGCCGCAGCTGAGCCTCTGCCAGGGGCCGGGGCCTGGTCGGAAGAGCGGGCTCACTGGGGCGCGGCCGGGACACCTTAGCGGGGCTTCTCTCCTTCCTGTCCACCGTGATGGGAGCAGCTCTCCTTCCCCAGGCCTTCCTGCCGTGGAGCCAGCCCGCCGCAAACTGAAAACGTGAGCCGAAGTCAACGTTCACCCTCTCCGTTTGGGTGTCAGGCATTTTGTCACGACAGTGAAGACACTAAGACAGCGGCCCAGCGTTACCCTCCCATGCTTCCTGAGGGAGGCGGAAGCGTGTTTCGCTCTCACAGTGCAGTCAGCTCCTCGCCCTTGGTAGAGAGCATGCCTGGGGAGTCCGTGTCCCGGCGCTTGCGCTGTGGGCCCTGGCACAAGGACACGTGGAGTGAGCCAGTGCAAAGCTAGGCAGGGAGTTCTTTGTGCTTCCAGGAGTAGGCACCTGAGGCTGATCCTCCCCACTAACAGCATCCAGTATTACCAGTAAAATGTGCTCTGCAACTTAAAGCATTTCTTACAAAACCTCAGAAGACAGTGTCGTTTTAAACAGTGAATTAGCGAGAATTGGCTTGGCCTGAGCATCACAAGGCTCCTCTCCCTCCCGCCTGCCACCCTCCCCAGAAAGCTGTCTCAGCAAACTGACGGCTGTCTTCCTCCTAGGACCTCCCCCGTGTTAGGGACTCTGGCAACCTCCACCTCGTTGCTTTGATGCCCTCAGCACAGGGACATCTGCTCTCAGTCCAAGCTCCAGCCTCTCCCAAGGTCATGCAGGCTCGCTTCTGTTAGAGCCCAGGGCCGCAGCTTGGTCTCCTGGCTCTGCAAGAGGCTGGGACAGGAACCTGGGAATGGAGTCCTTCCACGGGCTCCGACCAAGTAAGAGGCTCAGCCACAAAATCTCTCCCTGTGCGCGTCGCAGGGAGGCAGCAGGCAGGGGACAGCCAGAGAGGAGCCGTGTCCACATCTTTTGTGTCCCCCCACCCCACACGTCTTTCCTGGAGCTCACATTTATCTGAGGACAGCCCACAGAATGCTGAGGTCTGGTCTCTGGGGAAAACAACACAGCTGCAGCCGGTGAAGCAGATGGGAATTACCAATGCTGGAGGAGCTCCAAAACCCCAGCCATTGTCCTCCGAGTGCCCACCCTCCAGAGAGAGCATGTGGGCTCCAAAACAGAAACTTCATGAAACTTTGAGGCATCTGATTGCTGTGTGCTTCATGAATAATGCAAGGCTGCACACCAGGGTTGGTGTGAAGCGGAGAGAGGAAGAAGATTAGCATGTTCATCTTGGCTTTGAAAAATTAAGAAAAATTCACAGAAGGAACTGGGGCATTCTGGGAAGAGAGTGTGACTGGTAAAATGGCTGCTCTCTGTTCCCTGGGGTCTCTGGGCACTGGGGCCAGGCGCACAGGGACCACAGGCAGGCCTGAGACCCCTCTTTCCCCCACAAATGCCTTCCCATTACAGGTCTCTGGAGTAAGCTCCTCCTCCACTTTTATACGAAGGAATCGTCCTCTCTAGAAACACAAAGGCCTCTCTCTGGAGGGGCTGTATGTAAAGATGGTTCCAAAATGCCACCCCTTCCATTCTGTCCCTAGAATGTCTTTTATACATTTTATTAAGAAACACTACAGGCTTGCAAAAGGTATAAAGAATCGCTGCGGTAAAAAGTTAATTATAAAACAGAGACATAATCTAGCAGCTACCTGTGAGCACACCACCCAGCTTCATGCATCAGTTCTCACTGGCGAAGCTGGGAGCCCTCTGGGCCCTTCCCCTGCATCTCTCTCACCCCTCATCCCGGAAGCAGTGCCATCTTCCATATGGGGGTCACTCCCAAGCATGGGGAGCTCCACAGCTTTGTCATCCCTATCCCTCCCTGCATGCATCCTGCCCTTTTGTCACCTCTCACCAAAGCTGCTCCTTCAGCACACAGTGAATCCTTACTCTGGGCAGGCATCACGACAGCAGTCTCCCCGCAGGGTCCCTGCCTCGAGGGTCTCCCTCCTCCATTCGTCACCCGCACTGTGGTCACAGTGTTGTATCCCAGATCAGGAACCTCAGCTGGCTGGTGGTCCCCGGATGATGGGGTCCAAGCACCTTAGGCAGTGTCCCGTGCACAGTTACATCATTCAGGGGCCTCCCAGCACCTTGGAAGGGTTGGGGCAAAGACCAAGGTGGAGTTAGGGTCACCACCAGCACACAGCCAGTGGGCCCTGGACATGTGCCTGCATAGCTGCGACAGCAGGTTTCTGCAGCAAGTCTTCTTGTTTTGATAGAAGAAATTAGCAGAATGGTTCAGATCCTGGCCTTGCTTCTCACCAAACAATGTGCAAGTTGTCTCACACCTTGGGGTTCCCATTTCCTACTGGAGATAAAACCATCTGTGACAGGGAGTAGCTTATCTAGTCTGCTCACCCAAACCCCTTTGCCCTTCCTCTGTACTTCTAGAGTTACACCTGGGACATTGCCACCCAGACAGGACCACATTTCTCAACTTCCTGTCCAGTCCAAGATGTGCTTGTACCCCATTCACAGGTGACTGTCAGCACTTTCATGTTTCACTGGTGCTGAGAGGAGACACAAGGCTCACGGGCAGGGACAAGGACCCTCAGCCCTCATCCCACCTGCACAGCACGGGCATCCTGCTGCCCGTTCTTGGCTGTTCTGCCTGGCTCCAGGCTTCCTGATGTCTCCAGGCGAATGGCATCCACACAGGAGTCTGTATTGCAATGGGAAACACAAAGCTGGGAACCCCCTCCTCTATAGCAAGCAGTCGGCAGCTTGCCCGCTTGTCCCTGGCCATGTGTGCATGTGGTGGAGTGGGGATGGGTAGGTGTTAGCTCATGTCCTGTCTGCAGGCAGGTGAGTGCCCGCAGACTGCTCTCCCCGGGGCTCTCTGGGATTGGACATGACTGTGTGACCTCGTGCAGAAAAGCCGCCCTGGGCTCAGAGCATTTGCTGAGCTGTCGTGAGGGAAGCAGACTTCCTGTCTCCTGATCCGTCTCTGTCCATCTGCAAGGCTGCCTGCGCCAGGCAGCGTCCCTCGGAAGCACCTGGGCGAGGTGGACCGGGACTCACCGTCAGGCAGAGCTGGAGCTCACCAAACATCGCACACGGTATTTCACGAACTAACCACAGACGTCCTCGAAGACAGGAGTCACTGCCTCCACTCCACTGTTGGACATCAAGCACATTTGCAGCGTTCTCGAGGCCCCAGGCCTAAAAGGGCTGCTTAGCCGAGGGCTCTGTTGAAGAAAGAAACTGTGCTGTGGGGAAGAGAGTCCATGGGGCTGGAGGAGCCGTTGCTCTCCCCTCCTTCTCCCTGCGCCAGTGTTCTCTGCCCTTGGACAGAGGCATCATGGGATTCCTAAGTCGTCTGCCTTTGAACATGTGGACCCAGAAAGCTGCTCCCCAAGCCCTGGGGTGATGCACGCCCTGCACACATATGTGACTTCCACTCAGTCAGATGGAGTTGAGTTTGAAGCACTCGGGGAAGCTCTGTGCTGCGGTCTGAATGCCCCAGGTCTCAGGTGTGGGAGACTGGGCCTGCAGCTGTTCCGGAAGAGCTCTTCAGGGCCCATAGCAGGACAGGCACCTGGGGTGACTCTGCCGAGCGCACAGCTGCCCGACGCCTGCGTCCAGGTGGGAGCCTCCTTGGCCCGGACCTCCCGGGATCCCAACCACAACTGCCTCAAAGCACCGGGGCATCCTGGGCTCATCTCCATCCCACTCCCAGCCATGTCCCAGGAGAAGCCTTACTTGGGCCATTTTCAGGAGTCACAGGAGGGGAAGGGCTGCTTAGCCGAGGGCTCCGTTGAAGAAAGAAACTGTGCTGTGGGGAGGAGAGCCCACGGGGCTGGAGGAGCCACGGCTCATGGAGGGCAGAGGCACCCAGCCCTCGCCTTGTCCTGTACTCTAGGCCTCTCCCCCTGGAGCTGGGGGCCGGCGCAGGCCCAGCAAGGCTGCAGGGAGGATGCGTGCAGCTGGAGCAGGTCCAGTCCAGGGCGGCGGAGCCCTGCGGCCAGACCTCCTGCTTAGTCCGGAGAGGCCAGGGGCACCGAGTGCAGGACTCGCTGCCTGCTGAGGCTGGGCTCACCATCTGGACGAGTTGACTTGCTTTCTCCAAGCCCAATGTCCTCGGCTGCCCAGGGGAGGAAAGGAAGGTGGGCGCTAGACCTGGGCTGGGTCCTCTCCCCGTGTCCAGGGCAGGCAGTGCACAGCCAACGGCGCCCTCGCTACTCCAGGGCACAGTCTGTTGCCCTGGTGGGGACAGCAGAGCCCATGAGGAAGAGGGTGAGGAGGGCAGGAGGCCGAGGGTGTCCCCCAGGGGCGTCCTGGGCAGGCCTTCGGGGGATGAAGACAGGGTGAGGAGGGAGGGAGGAGCATAAAGCAGGCAGGGCTGAGACAGGGCCAGAAGGAAGCCAGGGGCAGGGGACAGGCAGGACAGGAGGGGCCGGGGCTGGGAACCCTGAGGTCAGCGCACAGACCCGTGCCCCAGGACAGGACTGGGTCCACAGTCTGCTGCGCAGAGCTGGCACTGCAGTGCCGGCATTAATGACTCGGCTGGATCAAAGACACATCGTTAAGTTTTAAGAAGCCAGCCTTGAAGCAACATGTTGATTTATGTATGTCCAGCTGGAAAAGGGCCTGGACGCAAAACTCGCAAACCGTCAACAGCGATTGCCTCCGGCAGCGGGATTACGGCTGATTCTTGTGCTTTGTTTTCCTTATATTTAACCCCTGCGTCGTCGTGCTGCCGCACCTGCGACTCAAACAAGACACAAGGAGTCACAAGAAAAACAGCAGTTGCGGCCCTGAGCCGCAGCCAGGCGTCGTCAGCAGGTGTCCAGCAGGTGGCGCAGTGGCGACGCCAGCTCCGATGCCCCTCCGGAGCCCGGCTGGGGCGCAGGGTGGAGGCCTGGCTGGGGCGTGGAGGGGCCACCCAGGCCAAAGGCCGCAGCTCAGCTCCTCCCGCGGCGGGGCGAAGCGAGGCCCAGGCCCGGGAGGGCCAGAGGGAGCCGCCCCTCGGCCTCCGCTCCAGTTCCCCACTGCGGCCCAGGCACTGTCGGGGCCTCCCGGGTGGGCGTTCCTGGATCTCCCCATGTGCCGCTCACCGAGCCCCTGGGAGGAGCTGCAGGCAGCTCTGCTCCCCGCGGTGCCCTGGCTGCGGTCAGCCTGGTCACAGGCGGGGGGAGCGGCTCCGGCCACCTCCCGGGCACCCCAGGTCTCCGGCCCTATCGATGCTCTCAGCGCCCGCTTCACAGCTGACAGGCGGCGCCCTGAGAAAGCCACTCCAGGGGGCGCCCGCCCCGACCCCCGGGAGGCAGGGACCCGGGACGGTGGCCGCACCGTGGCCGCAGGAGGAAGGCGAGGCAGGGGCTCTGTGGGGGCTCCAGACCCAGGCAGCCCGCAAGTGGCCGCGCGGCTGGCAGCCGCTGCGGTGCCCCTTTCACCACACTCCTGGGCCGCCCGAGCGGGGACCCCTAACAACGAGGACGAAAGAGGATCTCACACGTGAGCCGTATCCGGCCGGCTGCACGCACCTCCCAAGCCCCGCATCCGGGTCTCCCGCCTGCAGGCGGTGCTGCCAGTCTGGAGCCTCGGGAGTTCCCAGCCCTGAAGTCCGCTCTTAAAGCAGCCCCTTGGGCTCCTTTGCGCTCCGTGGGCCCTGCGTGTGGGTAGCGTGATCTTCAGGCCAAGGAGCCCAGCGTGGAGGCCACCAGCCGCCCGAAAGGTGATGGAGCCCTGACCGAGCCTGGGGAGTGGGTCACAGGGGGCACGCGAGGCCTGACCCGGGGCTGTGTGACGCTTGCTGGGGGCCTCAGGAGAGACAACCTGGGGCTACTACAGGCCCAAAGCCAGCCCCGGGGCACCCACCACCCCGTCCCCGGGGAGACTGGACAGCCCAGTGTGAACACATCCTCCTGTGAGTGGGATCGCAGGGCCACACGGGTTGGGCTCTGTCAGTCTCTCCTCACCCAGGAAGGAAACTCGGTGTCCAGGGGCCCCGGGCTCCTCTCCCCTGAGCTGCTGGGGCCGGGAACCAGGAGACGCCCGGCCGACGGCCGTCCAGGAGAGAGCTGGTGCCCGGCGGGGGGCGGCAAGAGGAGTCCAGGGGCACCCGTGCTCTGAGGTGGGCTTGGTGAGCGGGACCGAGAGCAGGTACCCAACACAGGAGCTGCTGCACGCTCGCTCCCGGGACAGGCAGCCTGATGCATTCTCGGGGGCCAAGTGTCAGCACGGACCCGGCTTCCTGTGCAGAGGAGAGGTCAGGGTCCTGGACCAGGGTGCTGGGAGAGGGAGGTGGGGGCGGGGCGCGGCGAGACAGGCTGCAGACCGTGGGGAACGGGGCATGGCCATAGGCCGGTGAGGACCGTGCCCCGGCTGGACAGCCAAGTGCAGTGGGGACTCGCGGTGGCCAGGGGCTCAGTCTTTGGGCCGAGAGCCCTTGCTGATCATAGCTCCTAAGACTTCCTCCAGGGCTCCCCAAACACATACGGGGTCTTAGAGGAGGGAACCAGGGTCCCATGGGGAGGAGAGTGGGCCAGAGGGACACAGCCACACCAGGACCCTGCCCAGCACTCAGAGGCCATGCCCAAGGCAGGCTGGGAAGAGCTAACCCCACAACTGGCTTGTTTATAGAAGCGAGTCTGGCTGAAGCCTTCATGCCGAGGTCAGAGTAACTTGCACCCAAATTCCGTTCCCACAACTAAAACCTTCAGACTAGAAGGACAGCGTTCTAATTACAACCATAGATTTTGTCTATTCTGTTCCTAATTTGAGAATGCTTTGTCTTGTCCTTTCTGAGCCTTGTTTACATTAATTTCCAAAGAAACCACACATCGCCTTTACCCCAATTGATTGCCAATAAAAGTCAGTGGCTGGGACTGGCCAGGGCCTTTGTCGGTTGCACGGGCATGGTCGTCCTGGCATCCCACTTTCTCTCTTCTAGTTCTGTCTTTTAGTTTTATTTCTCAGGCCGGCGTCACACACTGGGCAGGGTACTGGAACCTAACTGCAGGGGGCTCCAGTACGCCTTAGTCCTCATCTTCCAAGAGACAGTCCCTTCCTGCATGGCGGAGAAGAAATCTAAGCTTGGGAGGTCAAGGGATGAAGCCAGGGCACCACAGTGGTGCCAGGAAACCTGGGGCCTGTCTCCAGCCTGCCAACCCTGAGTCTGTGTCCACCACTGGGGACAGAGGCCGTGGCCGGGGTGCAGAATGCAGGAGGCACTGCCTGCGGGGTGGGGACAGCCCCTGCCGCCTGTCCCTGGGGACACCAGCCCTTTCCTCTCTGGCCACACTCAGACGACCCCTGTGGGTGCCCTCACCTCAGGCCACACCCTTCCCAGAAGCTGCTGGAGCCTCGGTCAGCTCTGTGGCTGGCAGAGGGAGACCCGTGAGCGCCACTGCCAGAATGCTGGGCACCGCAAACAGACAACAGACGAGGCTGGTGCGCACAGCGGAGCTGGGCTTAATTGATACTTTCTCCAGCAGTGGTTCTCAACCAGTGTCCCCTGGCCCGGGGATGAGGCAGGGGTGTGGCTTAACGCCACAATTAGCAGACAACCCCACAACAAACACGGTAAACATTAATCATATTGAATATGAAGGCAGGCTTGGGTACCCTTGTAGAGCAGCGGGTTTTAAAATTTTTATTTTACAGGAGACAAAGCAATGCTGGTGGGAGAATTATTGGGATGTCAGCCCTGAGAGGAAATAATGTAACATTCTGGAATTTATATAAAAATTACAGCTTTGTTGTGTTTCATACTATATATAGTAATTTAATCATTTGCAGCTGATTAATTTCTGTGAAGGAAAATGTAGCATTATGCATCGCTAATGGACTCCAAGGTTTGAATTCTAATTGTGAGCTAGGCTGCGTGTAAGTCTAAATTAGAGATCGGCTTGGGCAAGGGACAGTGAGGCTGACCCGGAGTGGCCTGTGGACGTGTGCCCAGAGGGCAGGCGGGCAGGGACGGGGCCATCGGGAGACGGCCACAGAGCCTGCTCCACTGCATTCATAATTACAATTCCAGGCGAGAGCAGAACACTGCTTCGTTCAGAAAACATTTTCTTACCCATCTGTCTCACTCACTTCAGTCTTCGTCTGCATCTGGATAGGGGTGTTTGGGACCCATTTTACAGCAGGGAAACTGAGGCACAGAGAAATCAAGGTCTCATTAAGGAAGAACATATTTTGGCAAGATGTGAACCCAAGGGTCCTGACCTCCAAGTCAGGATTCTTTCCATAGCAAGGTCACTTCTGGGATCTGAGCGTGGTGGCACACAAGCCCACCACTCTGGGAGGCGGAGGCAGGAGGTCTGCAAGTTCAAGCCCAGCCTGGGAAACTTAGTGACTTAGTGAGATCCTAATCCTGCCTCAAAATGAAAAGGGGCTGGGGATGTGGGTCCGTGTGAAGACCCTGGGTTCAACCCACAGTAGTCTAAGGAAGGAAAGGAAGAAGGAAGAGAGAAAGAAAGAAGAGAGGGGGAAAAGAGGGGAAGGTTGGTCGACTTTCCTGGGATGAGTTGGCACATCCGGAGTTCTTCCGGAAGCGCCAGTACTGGGAGCTGACTTGGGCAACCTCCTCGGTGTGTGACCAGCATTGTGCGAAGCTCCCTGCTCCTGGGTGCCACCCCAGCAGGGCCTTCAGAGCCTCGAGAATGATGCTGGGGTTGAGTTTCCAGTCAGGGTGCAGCGAGGACCAGAAGTGTCTCCCTCTCCGTGCCTCCTGGTACCTCTCTGGGCTGGCCCCACTTCGCAGTGTCCGCAGAGCCCAGCGTGTCCTCCCACAGGTGCCGGTGCATCACAGAGGGGGATCTGGGAGGCCAGCATCACCAGACACCAGGGCTTCCCACTGCGAATGGAGGACGCTGGTCTCTCGTGCCAAAATGTCTAAGCCAAGTCTCATCGAGGGGGCACTGAGCCGTGTCCAGAACGCAGCTGCCCACAAGATCAATGCCCCAAACAGGAACTGCTGCGGAGGCAGGCCTGACCAGAAAGAGAGTGCTGTGCAGAACCCCTTGAGTAGGCACCCCACCCCGCATGAGGTGCGCAGCAGGACGCGGAAAGGGGGTGTGAAGCTGGATTCTGTCTACACAGAGCTAAAACGCAGCGAGCTCAGTGTAGATGTGGAAGTCAGAAATAGTGTGGGGTGTGGAAGGTGGGGACCCCTGGGGCATTTTGGGGCTCTGATGGTGTTCTCTTTCTCCACCCAAGTGTTGGGGACATGGGCACATTTGATTTGTGAAACTTTCTTCTGGCTGTTCACAGTGTGTGTGTGTGCGTGTCGGGGAGCGTGCTAACAAGGCCACGTCTGAGCAACTGATGAAACCAGGTCAGGGCTCTGTAGATATTCATATTCATTATGCTATTCTTTTAACTCTCCTCTAGGCTTGAAATTTTCAAAAAAAAAAAGTGGAGAAAAGTATGAAAGTGATTTTAAGTCCTTTTCAAGTGTTCAGTCACAAGGAAGGGGCCAGCAGCACTGGCCAGCAGCGCTCCACAGTGATTCCCTCCCCTTGAACACAGTTTAATTTGTGCAAACCAGTCATGCTGAGAGAACCCAGAACAACCCTGAAGGATTTCGCACGCACCGCGATCCCCAAACCGAAGCCACATCCCAGCCTTTCCTGTGGTACCGAAGACGGAAGGAGCAGTCTGTCCCCCCTGGAGAAGCTGCTGTGCAGAGCAACTGAGCTATCGCATGGCCCCTGGGCCCCGAATGGGCTTGGAACTGTCCAGGTTGTTTTGTTCGGGGTTGGATGATCAACGTCGCTCAACATTGGAATCTTATTTTTCCTTCAAAATGCACTCTTTCTGGACCAGAAGGAAAGAAAAACAATTCAACGTCTTCTCTTCTGGTGTTTTCAGTCATAGGCATGGATAGAAAACCCCAGAAGAGGGCAGACAACAAAGGAGAGTGTCGAATGTGTCTTTGTCACCTCTGTCCCCCACTGGCACCCCTGGGTGGAGGGCAGGCGCACCAGGAATTGACGGCGGGCAGCTCCTCTGCACTGCCCTACCCTGCCCTTTCGTGTCATGGGGCACAGGCACTGGGGTCTCCTGGCTCTCGGAGACCTGAGGAGCTGCAGAACTGGCCCCCAACCTCAGCCTTCCACTGCCCGCTGAACAGGGCCCTTTGGTGAGGCTTGACTGCCAACATTTGGGCCACCCGTAGCTGGTGCCGGAACATGGGAGGGAGACGTTACATACGGATGGATTGGCTAGGGAGAGAAAGGCTGCAGAAGCAGCTGAGGAAGCGGTCCTTCAGAGGGGTCTGTGCCACTGGGAAGGATTTGCCCTGCATTCGTACAGAAAGCAGCTCTGGCACAGGCATCCCTTTTGTCACTTGAAGTGACAGACACAGGGCCAGGTGGGAGAGCAACACCACACTGGGCATCAGGAGCAGAGGACAGAGTGACCTGAGTCTGTGTGAACGCCCTGGGCGACCCCAGGACATCACCAACCTGGCCTTTGTGGGCCCTGAGGCTCAGGCAGCAGAAGAGAGGCAGTGAGAGGCCTCTGTGGAGTTTATTACACAAGCTCAGCTGTGTGCAGTCAGAATCCCCAGCGCTGTGTAAAGTGCTAGCACCCCAGATGAGTCGTTCTCTGCCATTCTCCCAGCAGCTCCGTCAGACACCCCAGGGTCCAGATGCAGCACTCAGGCCAGAAGGGGCAGCTTGCCTGGGCATGTTGGTTACCCCTGTGTCCACTGAGCTGGCTGCCAAGGACCCGGCCATTTGGTCAGATGTGATTCTGGGTGTTTCTGGATGAGATCAGAACTTAAATCAACAGACGAAGTAAAGGCGGCCACCTTCCCCAGTGAGCGGGGGGTGGGGGGGGTCTCATCCAAGCTGTCAAAGGCTTACTCAGGATAAAAAGGCAGAGGTAGAGAGTTGGCACTGGCTGCCTGGCTGTCTTTGAACTGGGATGTAGGTCTACCACAGCCTTGGGACTCAGACTGAACTGTTAAGGCCTTTTTTCCTGGGTGCCCAGGCTCCCTACTGCAGGCCTTGGGACTTCTGAGCTTCCATAACATCATGAACCAATGCTAAATGGATAGGTGATGATAGATAGATTGGAGAGAGTGTGTATCTTAGTTACTTTCTCAGTGCTGGGACACAATACCCGACACCCACAAGTTAAAGGAGGAAACATTTATTTCAGTTCACAGTTTGGAGAGGTTTCAGTCCATAGTTGGCTGCCTCCAAGGCAGGGCAGCATGGGGGAGAAGAAATAGTCCATGGCAGGGTAGGCAGGAGGCAGCGAGCCTTCTAGACTTTCACCCCATCCAGGCTATACCCAAGGAGAGCCTTCCCATTATCCACACCCAGAACTATGCTAAAGCAATTAGCAGACTGATTTAGTGATCATTCCCTTAATCCATATTTACACGTCTTAGATCCAGCCACCTCCGAAAACCCCTACCTCTGAGTGCATGAGATTTTTTTTTTTTTTGAGTGCATGAGATTTTGAGGGGCCATATAAGCCATAATAGAGAATGAGATAGTTGAATGGAGATACAGACAGACGGATGGATGGGTGGTGGTCGGGTGAATGGGCAGATAAACAGACAGACAGGTGGGTGGACAGATGGACAGACAGACAGACACTGGATTTGTTTTTCTGAGAACCCAGAAAAACACAGTGATGTTTTTCTCAGACCACACAATGGTGTGACAAACACTCCTGGTGGCTTGCCCACAAGCCAAGCTGAGACTCACTCCTGTCCCTTCCCGGCCAGACTCACCTCCCCACCATGCAGTCAAACAGGCTGTTTCTTCCCAGGCTGTGTTACATCCAGGCATGCAGCCCACACTTGCCCTGTGGACCAGAGGGGCTTGATGGTGACTACTGGGTGAGTGTGTCTCTGTTGAAAGGTCTGCAGGAGGACAGGGTCCCTGCAACCTTGAGCAGGGCAGTGTCTACCTGGACTCAAACTGCAGCGCCAGCTCACATGTGGGTGAGATGTTGGTTTAAGCCAGTTTTCTGTGCTCCGAAGCCTCCTAACGTATCAGCCGGTTTACTTTTCACTGTAGGAGCTCAGTGGAGCTTATTTATGCTGTAAAAGGTCAACTCACAGGTTCATTTCCTGCTCCTCGGTGTTTCCAGAGTCTAATGAAGTGGTAAACGCATGAGTTTGTCTGCATGCATCCATCCTGACTTCCCTCACCCTCCATTGCTCTGCCCCTTGCTGCCCAGCAGTCCCCTCTCCCGTCCACCTCTGCCTCTGTCAAGGACTCTGTGGTGGAAGCACTGGCTCAAGCGCTGCCTCCCTGGCCCTTCCTGGAGAACCACAGTGAGCGTGATGGTGTCAGAGCCTCTGGGAAAACAGAACACGAAGTTCAGCTCCGTGCTTCACCGGAGCGAAGCCCCCGGCCCACACAGGCCACCAGCACTTGCTTAGCAGATGTTCACAGATGGCCCGGTGCTCATTTGGGCTCAGAAGAGATTTCTAGCTGTGCTCAACCGATGAGGGCAGCTAAACTCCAGGAGCCCTGGCACTGGCCCTCACCCTCCTCAAGCTGACCGTGCGTGGCACCAAGTTTCATCTGTCATGGCCCTGTGCTCAGCTCCTACCACGCAGAGGTCACAGGGCTCGTGTCCTGACATAAACTCCAGGTCCTACGTGCGCCGACACCACTCCACCAGTGGGAGCTGCCACATCCACCCCACTGACATTTACTTCTGGGAACCATTCGATCAGATCAATCAGTGTCTCCACACAACCTCCCACTCATTTCACGGCGTCCAAACTCGCCAGTCCAGCCCTCCTCTTTGAAGATGGTGAGTTGAAATTCACTGTTACCTGGGCTTCCACCAACAGGACTGGCGGGAGTGACAAGGTCCAGAAGCCAACAGCCTCACTCCTGCCCAGGCCGACGGGGACAGGGGACAGTGGAGAGCCCCAGTCACCACTCCCTGCTTCTCCCTCAGCAAACCCACTTCCTGCCATGCCTGCTCCTGCGCCTCCTCCAGCAGCACCCCGGGCCCTGCCCTGCAGACGCCCATGCGGCCATGGCTCTTCTGTGACTCGCCACCAGGGGCTCCGGGGACACAGAGGAGGGCAGGTGAGAGGGGACAGTGCTTGGGTGTGGGCGGCCCACACTGCCACCGCCAGTGTCCTTATGGCACCCACAGAAGGCGGAAGGAAAGGTGGGGGCAGACCAGGAAGAGACAGGTGGAGCCGGGACCCTGTGCCTGGATGAGGGAAAGGGGCTGTGGGCAGACTGGGGCTGCAGGGCCAGAGGAGCGAGGGCCACTGCGCCCCAGAGCCCTAAGGGCCGGGGTTTCCGATGAACTCTGCCCTGACTTCCCACAAGGTGACTTGAGTAGGGGTCTTCACAGAGCGGGACGAAGCCAGGGGAGTAAAGACAGGACAGGGAGTGAAGGGCCAGGACAGCTGCCCGCCCCGTCTCCAGTCCTCCTCCTGGGGCTCCTCCTGGCCCATGGGCCCTGCCCGTGTCACCAGCTCTCTCTCCACCACACTTGAACTCCCATCCTAGTGCCCAGTAGATGTTATGGCTCTTAATCTAGCCACCCAGGAGGCTGAGGCATGAGAGGCCAAAGAAAGATCCTGTCTCAAAATAAGGTAAAAGAGGCTGCTGGTGCAGCTCAGCGACAGAGAACTTGCCCAGCGCATCACTTAGCTTTCCTGATGCAGAGCCACGATACCCAACACCTGGACCTTACAGGAGGAAAGTTACTTCGGTTTACGGGTTCCAGAGATTCAGTCCACTGTCAGCAGGCTCCAAGGCAGAGACCTTACGGTGGAAGGCCAGGGTGGAGCTAAAGCTGATTAGTTCATGGTGGCCAGGAAGCAGAGCAGGGGAGTGGCACCAACCAGGAAGGGGCAGGGACCAGACACGGTGCCCAAGGCCACACTCCATGGCCTCCAGACGCAGCCTGGGTTGTGCCCCTACGAGGAGGCCAGCACCTGACATTCGCCCTCCAGATGACCTCCTCAAAGACAGAGCCTCTCAGCTGGATTTGAGTGCCATTCACCAAGACAATGGCGCGGGGCCCAACCACTCCATCTCCTGCTCCCCACTCCCGGCGTCCGCTCTGCCTCCTGGAATCTGTTTTCCACACAGCAATAAAGTGGTCTTTTGTGAAATGAATGTACAGATCCGTTCTCTGCTCAGAGCTCTCTAATGACTTCCTGTTCCCCTTAGAATGAAAGAAGAAAAGCTTAACGCAGCCTACAGCATGAATATCCTGGTCTTATGGTCACCGTTCTGGATGGTAAAGGACTCAGGCCACACTCCATCTTGTCTCTGCAGTAGGGATTTCAGTGTCCCAGACGACAGGAAGTCCTCGGTGAGAGAGAGTCCCCACGGACAGGTCCATGCAGCAGCTCAACTGCTACAGAGGAGCAGGTTCTCTGCCTCTTTGCTCTGCCACCCGGCCCTGGCCACATCCTGACGAAGGCCCCGAGGGCCCCGGGCCTCCCACCCTGGACAGCAGGGCCCTCTCTTCTTGTTGCTCACTCTTAGGAGCGAGGACGTTTTTGGCAGCCCCCTTCCCTTTCCACCTTCCTGAACCGAGAAGCGAGCTTGTAACTGGGCAGAGGCTGTGCCCTTGGACTGGGCGTGGCATTCGTGTCCCCACACAGGAGCCTCATCGGAGACACAGATTCCTGAACAAAGCAGAGGTTCTGATGGAAGGAAACAGAGACAGGGGAGATGGGCCCAACACTCCTGAGGGGCTCTTTTGTTTTTGTTTTTATTTTTATTTTGGGGGGGGGTACCCAGGATTGAACTCAGGACCTTGTGCTTGCAAGGCAGGCGTCGGAACCACTGAGCTAAATCCCTGGCCCATGTTTTTATTTTTAATTTCCGTGTTTGCCCCCAAATGCCTCTCACATCCAGCCCCAGCTACATCAGACGTCCTCAGCCCCTCTGGGAGATGTTTACTTGGGCTGCTGTGAGCTTCATTGTGGGTCCCCTGGGGGCTCAGCCCTACAGCCTCTCTGGACAGCTCTGTCACTCCTGGCCAGCCTCCGTCCCTTCCGGAGGAGCCCTGCACTGCCATGGACTGAGCAACAAGGCTGACACCGCTCAAGCACAGCCTGGCTTTTTATCCAAAGAACAGCTTCCCCAGACCAAGCGAGTCACTCTTCATACTGTGCCCATGCTGACACCAGAGCCCTCTTAGCCCTCGGGGCTCAGTGTGCTCCTGCCTGTTTGTGATTTCTATCTGGGGCACAGCAGGATGGGCCCAAAGCTGGTGGCATCAAGGCTGGGAGCTGCTGTCTCCCAGAAGAGTTTCTGAGGGTGCCGGGGGCATTGGAGGGCACTAAGGCTGAGATGTGATGCAGCGGCCACTGGCATCCAAAGCTCAGGGCTGGTAACGCTGAAGGGGCTATGTGTTGTCTATTCATGATGTCTATTGTCTATTCATGATGTCTATTGGAGCTGAGCAAAAGAACCCTCAGCCCACCAGTGACCTAAGGGGGGAAATGGAAAGGAACAAAAGACACAGCAGAGACCGACAGGCTCAAAGCTGGGCAGAGACTGGGATCTCAAGGCCGACAGTTCAAGGCTTGCTCCTCCTGCTAGACCCACGAAGGTCGCTGTGCCAGGGAGATGAACTGATGAGACACAGCTGCTCAACTCCCTATGTTTTAAAGATGAACTGTAAAAGCAACATTACCTCCACCTTCCCACCCTTTGCTAAGTTCTGCTTCTGTAAAATTCTGCTTGCTCCCCGCCCTGGCTGAAGAACAGATAAATATGAGAACAAACAGAGAAAGGGGGCCCAGACTCTAGCAGGTGCTTCGCTGGGCCCCTAGCTAGTGAATAATCCCCCTTTCGCTTCCATTCTCTGAGCGCCACTCTCCTCCGAGTGCCGTGTTGGGGGAGCGGACACCGGTGACCCATCTGACCTCACCCACGCGCCCTGCTCTCTCCACAGCCACCCCAGGCTGCACCCCACATCCCCTGTGCCCACCTCCTCCTGCACTCCTTGAGCTCTGCACCTGCCTAGAATTGCCTTCCCCCACATAGACCTGATCCTCCTTCAGTCCCTCCCTCTGGATTCCTCCGAGCTGGGATGAGACCAACCCTCCTGACCTTTGCACCGGGACCTCTCGAGGCCCTGAGCACTGCTGGGGCGACCCGCTGTGCTGTGGGGTTATTTCCTCAACACCTCTCCGTGCCACTGAAAGCACCAGGAGGCTGACTGTGTCCAACATCGCTCGGTGTTGAGCACAACCGCACTGTGGCAATCACTCAAACCAAAGCCCAAATCCGGAACAGCGGGAAGCGAGGAGTGGGGGGAGGCTCCGCACAGCCCTACCCTGCGGGAGGCCTACTGGTGGAGGGGCTGTCACAGAACCAGAGTGCAGTGCGGGAAAGTTTGGCAGTGCGAGGAGGCGCTGTTAATAATGAAGCCAGGAAAACAGGATGACAAAGGTGCTGCTGTGAGGCCAGGACGAGTGTGTGACCACAGACCTCTTTGTCTCTCGCTCTGGAGTCTTTCCGATCCACCGGGACTTCTGAGATAAATTTATCTTCCTTAGCTCACGTCTATGAACTCTGGGGCACATCGAGCAACTTGAGTTCGAAGCCCAGCCCGCGGTGGTGAACCCACAGCAGGCATGCCACAGCTGGCTGCATCACTGAGACCCCTGAAAGGTTCCCATCGCGGTCTACTCCACGTATTGCTCTACTTACGGGGAAGCGGTTTCGACGCTCACTGCTAATGACAATGCTAACTGGTATTCCTTTCTAGACAGCGATTCAGTCTTTTGTCTTTTGGGGGGCTCTGAGAACTGAACCCAGGCCTTTTGCATGGAGATACATCCCCAGCCCTTTTTCTTTTTTTTTTCGGTACCAGGGATTGAACTCGGGACCTTGCGCTTGCGAGGCAGGTGGCGGCACCACTGAGCTAAATCCCCAGCCCTCCCAGCCCGTTGTAATTTTTTTATTTTGACACAGGGTCTCACTGAGTTACTAATTTGCCCAAGCTGGGCTGGATTCCAGATGCTCCTGCCTCAGCCTCCCAGCGGGCTGGGATTACAGGTGCTGCTTGGGAATTTATGCCACAGACCAATCAGGTAACTGCCCGAGATATTCATACAAAAATTTACTGGGGAAAAGTCCCCCATTCTTAGAGGCCCCTGCATAACTCCGCACTGCGCTTGGCTCATGGCTTGCTTTGCTGGAGTGACACCAGAGGTCTGCAGAGGTGCTCCTGCATTTCCCCTGGTCTCCTCCCTCCTGCAGCCCTGAGGACAGGCTCTCACTCCCTCCTGCAGGCCTGGCAGAGTGGCTCTCCTCCCGCCAGCCCCTGTCGTGAGCCTGTCAGTCCCGTCTTGGAGCCAGCTGACCGAGGAGTGAAGTGTGAGCCTTAAACTTTGGTGTCAATATTGTGTCCCAGCCACGAGGAGTGACTAGCACCGCTAACAATACAAGGTGGAGCGGCCCTAAGCTTCCGTAACTTACCTCATCCCTTGCAAGAGTGAGAACAGCAAGCTAAGAGTCCTACAGGGCCAGCCCACTACCACCGGGCACCGGGAGTCTCCGCTCCACCCCAGACCTGTGGTCGCCCTGAACTCCCTCAGAGCCCCCTGAAGCTGAGCCCATCCCCAGAGGCCACATCTCTGGAGCAGGATTGCCCGGGTTAAGGACTTCGCAGTGTCAGCCAGACCCCAGCAGCTGCCTCAAGGGCCCTTAACATCGGCCTCACTCCCTGGACAGCCGTCTGTGCGCTCCCCAGAGTTGTGTCCCTGTGCTCAGCAAGCAGAAGCCACTGCCCAGGTGTCTCACTTCCTGACTCCACCTGATAAACCAGCTCTGCCCCTCACTGACACTGAAATTGGTGTTTTCGTAATTTCCTGTCTCTTCAACCTTCAATACATGTGAATACAACTACAAGAAATGTCTTCGTATTTTTCTCCATTCAAGCTAATACCCGGGTCTGTTTTATTGGTGATTATTCTCCTTTGTGGGATTCCCTGCTCTGTCCTGTCTTGGATCAGATGCTAGAAACTGAGTTTCACTTACTTAGGTGCTGAAGAGATAGATAGATGTGGTATATATATGATATCTACTATACTATGTGTGATGAATATATATATATCACCTATATATTATGTGTGTGATAAATATGTGTATCTTACATATATGATGTGTGTGGTGACTGTATATCACATATATGATGTGTGTGATGAATATATACCATATATGTGTGATGTGTGTCATGATTATGTATCCTATATATGATGTGTGTGATTCCTATGTATCACATATATATGACGTGTGTGATGACTATGTATATATCATATATATGTGTGTGATGAATATATATATCATGTATATGTGTGATGACTACGTATTGTATATATATGATGTGTGTGATGAATATATATCACATATTTATGATGTGTGTGATGACTATATATCAATATATGTGTGATGAATATGTATGCTATATATATGTATGTGACGAATATATATATCAATATTTATGACTGGAAAGTTGTTATAGACTTAATTGTATCCTTCCAGAATTCCTCTGTTCAAGTTCTAACCTCTTTGATGAATATATATATCATATATATATGTGTGATGACTATGTATGCTATATATATGATGTGTGTGATGAATATATATCACATATATGATTCTTGCATGTTTTCTGGAGCTTTATTTCTGGGGTGAAGTTAAGGTACGGGGGAACAGCTGGATCTCTCAGATCTGCTCTTCTGTTTGGTGAGGCATTTGGGGGAGCAGTGATCAGCACTGCTGAGGCAAGACTGAGGTCTTGGGGTGCTCTGCAGCCCCCTCCTCTGCTAGCCTCTGGACCCTGGCTGGCTCACTCCCCCAGCCACACCTTTCTGTGTCTCTGACTCAAGGAATCTGCAGGAAACACCTTAGTTCTGCTCTGCTTAGTGCCCCAGAAGTTCTGTCTTGTTGATTTCAGACTCACCTTGCTTATTTCCACTTCAGTGCCTGGTGTCTAGTGTCTTGAAAATTGCTTTTCAAATATTTTGTGTTTGTTTGCTTCCAGTGGGAGGGAGAATCCAGTCCCTCCTTCACGCCCCCATGACAAGGAAGCAGAAGTTGGCAGCCAGCACCCTCTTGCTATCCATCCAGACGGTGCTGTGCTCAGTGCTGCATAGGACAGTGGAGAACCGAAAGGATGTGGTCCTGGCCCGAGGCAGGTCCGAGGACGTTGGCCTCCGGAGCAGGCAGCAGATGTGCCCAGCACTGGATTTATGAACACGGATGTGGATCAGATGGAATCCCTCCTCTGAAGGAGTTCAGCATGAGGAGAGACAGAAGCAGGCGGGTTCACAGAAATCAGACTGCAGAGTGTGCTGTGTGACATGCAGAGCTCTGGGCATTCTGCAGAAGGAGTAATTGACTCTGACCTGCAGCCTACGGGAGACATCCAGTCCTGGAGAAGGCCGTGTTTGCACTGGGCCTGCCAGAGAGCAGGGCTATGAGGGAAGAGGCAGCGAGTGGCCGGACGAGGACTGGGCCTTGGTCCAAACCAACCCCGGGTTTCTGCAGGCCCGGGATGCCACTGCAGCCCTGACAGGCCAAAGAAGCATGCCAGGAAAGCCTCCCTCCCACTCCTTCCTGCTGCCCAGGGAAAGTCATATCCCAAACCCAGAACATCTGGCTCCTTGATGACAGATCAAGCTAATAGAGGGAGAAGAAATTAACTCCCAAACCTGCTACATGGCTGAAGCATGAGTTCGTGTTCTCTAAAATCAAAGAATGAATGCTAGGAACAATGGGGGTTAAGAGTAGGAAAGATTTATTGAGAGAAAGACAGCTTCTGTCTAAGAGAGACAGAAGGGGGATCAGAAAGTGGGTTGCCTGCCGACCCTGCTTCTCAAAGGTGTTTTATGGGACAAGGCCATGAGGTGAGGCGAGTTCAAGGTGGGACAAAGATATAGTCAACTAGTGAGATTACAGGCACAGTTGCTTAGGTAGTATTGATTAACTGGGATCCAATGGGGAAACAAGTCAAGTAGCAAGCACACAGGAGTGGGCAAGGCTTTTCTGTGGTAAGGGGTGGGTCAGGGCTCTTTCTCCGAAGATCTTTGTCCCCCACCCAGGTGACTGATACCTATTTAGAATATCAATCACTGCCACGTGGGTGTGGTAGTTTCTCTCCTTTTACAGTGCTGGCCTTCAGTGAATGTGTCTTCACTGTCCTCCAGGTTGGTTCCTCCCAGGCCCGCCCTGTCTAGCTGCCTACGAGGTATCTAATTAACTCACCTATCTGCAATAAGGTCACACCCATGGACCCACCAGAAGCTGGTGGAAGCCAGGCTTTCTGATACAAGAGGTGCTTGGCTAGGTTCTGGTTGCAGTTCGCGTCCTGTCACCTCCACATTCCCTGACCCACCCATCCACCTGCTTGGGTCTTGCTTGCCATCTCCACTGGGACATTTCCCAGCTCCTCTTCTGTCCTGTTCCCCAGCCGACTGCAGGCTGAGCTCAGATGATGAGGCATAGATAGATCGCTCTGCCCATCCAGGGGCCGAGTGCAGAGCCCGTGTGCGAGCAAAGAAGGCAAGCACACGATGTGCCCTCCCTTCCTGAACCTTTGCCAAAGGACTTGCCGAGCTCTCTGGGAGGTGGAGGAAGAGCCTGTGGGTCAGCTGTGGGGCAATTCCATAAACATCTCCGGATTCTGGCAGTGCTGTGGCCCCGATAATTCTCCCAGGAGCCACAGCAATGTCTGAACAATCGAAGTGCCTGGCAGGAAGCGCACTGTATGAGGTGCAGGATGTGAGAGTCTGCTCAGCCCCAGTGCCCCGGGCCAGCCTTGGCAAAAGCCACATCAGGCAGTCTGGCCAGGGTCCACCGTTCCCACTCCTCATCCTCTTCCTGCCCCTCCCTGTGGCTCCTCCCATTCCACCTTTCTCAGCTCCACTCAGCAATCCTGTCCTGCTCACCAGCAGAGTACAGACTGTACTAAGCCACCCCCACAGGGCGCTGCACCTAGCAGGAAGCTCCTACACCCAGAGGGGACGCCTGTCCTCCGCTGAAACCCTGCCTGTGGCCCTGCGGGGGGGGGGGGGGCACGTCTGGGCTCAGAGGCAGCGTTTTAACCCCCTGCAAAGTCCTCCCTTCTTTTTGGGGGGGGGGGGGTACCGGGGATTGAACTCGGAACCTTGTGCTTTTGAGGCAAGTGTCGGAATTACTGAGCTAAATCCGGGGCCCCTGCAAAGTCCTGAGGCCCCCAGGAGTCTCTGCCAGGCTGAGGGGAGGGGCAAGGTCATGTGGCCCCACCCCCAAAGCCACTGTCCTCCCCCGGCCCGCTGTCCGGCTGTCCAGGGCTGTGGGGTTCTTGCTTCCCCAGTCTTAGCTTTCAGGGGCCTGGGCCTGGGCTCAGGGCTTGGGCTCCAGAGACTCATGGATCCCCTGACGCGTGTCTGACCCCGGGCCAGCAGCCCTCTACCTTTCTCTGGGACGGGGCGGGGCCTGTGGCCTCATCAGAGCCTGTGCCCCAGGAAGGAAGATCCCTGTGGGCCTCACTGCACTGCCAGGGTCACGGCCACCAGCCCCAGGCGGCTATTTATGTCCACGCTAAAGTTAAGACTCAAGGCCTGGGCGGGTGTCCCGTGTGCAGGACTCGGAGAGGGGACATTTCCTGCACCAAGAGGGTCCTAGGGCCAAGTCACGCAGCGCTTCTGTGAAGCCAACATTAGAAATAAAACAAACTCCTGAAATTCCGATTTCTCTTGGGAAAGTGGAGGTGTGGGGGCTGGGGCTGGGGCTGTGCCCCTCAGATGGGCCCCAGCGGGCTGCAGGCCTCTGTTGGGCATTTAAGCTTTTGACCCTGGATTCGGGACCGACCGGCTCCATCTCTGACGGTGCGAGCGCACCCCAAGTGTGCTCCTGGAGCGAGACTCTAAGGCGTTTAACGTGGCTCTCACTGTTGCTATGGTTGCGCACAGTTCCATCCGCGGGTCTTCCGCGTCTCGCTCTCATTCTGCCCTATGTTAGTTACACTGCGGCCCCCAGATCCTGCAGGTCCCTCGGGTGGCTGTGAGCCCCGCCCGCCTGCAGGCCTCTCCGTCCGAGGCTCAGCCCGGGCCCGCCCCGCCGCAGGCCGGAGGGCGGTGACACCGCGGCGACGTGGCCCGGCCCGGCCAATGGGCGCGCGGGGCGTGGGGCGCGCGGTGGCCGCGTCCTCTCGGACCATGGCGCGCGCGGGGCTCGGCGCGGGGCTCGGGCTGGCGCTGGCGCTGGCGCTGGCGCTGTCGCCGTCGCGGGCCAAGCCCACGCTGCGCAAGGAGCGCGTGCTGCGCCCTGACTCCGAGCTGGGCGCGCGGCCGCCCGAGGGCAACGGCAGCTTCCAGTACGACCACGAGGCCTTCCTGGGCCGCGAGGACGCGCGTGGCTTCGACCAGCTCAGCCCGGAGGAGAGCAGGGCCCGGCTGGGGTGAGGGCCGCGGGGGCCGAGGGGCGTGGGGAGGGGCTGGGGTGGGGACTGTTTGGACCAGGATGGGGACCCGGAGGGGACCGGCGTAGGGACCGGTGCGGCCGGGGTGGGGCCCGGGCAGGAACGTGGCGCTGGGAGGGGCCGCTGCCTGGGGCGGGGCCGGGCTTGGGCCCGCGTGGTGTGGCTTGGGTGCTATGCTTTCCTGCCCACTGGCGACTTCTCCCGCGTCCCCAAGACTCAGAGAGCGGGCTCGGGACACTTTCCGAGATCTCAGGGACAGGAACAAACTTGGAGGAGAGAAAAACCCTTTCCAGAGAGGGGCTGTTCCTGCCTCTGCCTAAGGGGCGGGATCTGAAGTGGGGGGCACCGGGAGGCTCCCCCGTTGGATGCCCCAGGTACCCCGCACTCTGGCCCAGAGGGTGGGTGGATGAGGAACTCAGCTGTGGGGTCAGGAGCCAGACCTGGGGAGCAGCATTTTGGGGAATCTCCACCACCCCCTGCTGTCCCGCGAGGAGGGTAGGACCTGCACCCACCAGGCGAGGCAGCCTGCGGAGCGGCTGAGCCCTGCCCCTGGGCACCAGGCTTCCAGAGCCTGCCAGGGCGGAAGACCTTCCCCTCCTTCCCGTCTTGCTGCAGTAAGGAAGAGCACAGCCCTCCATCTGTGGGCCAACCGAGGCCACCGAGTTCAGGGGAGCGGAAGGACAGATGACAGCACTGAGGAGCAGCCTCTGCCGCTGTGAGACCTCTGAACCTGAGAGTCCTTCCACACAGGCACCTTCTGGGGGGCAGGGAAGGGCTTCCCCCTCTCGGGGCTCAACAGCAGGGCCATCGATACCCACGAGGTGCTGCGGTCCTGGGAGGCCGCTGTGCTTCCTGCCAGGGCCTTCCTGTTGTCCCTGGAGCAGGGGCTCGGCTTCCTCAGTGCACTCCGTGATGCCTGCGACAGTCTGCGCAGCAGGGCGTGCTGACCCGGGCCAGGGCCCTGGCATCGCTCACTCCTCACCAGAATGCCCTGGGTGCTGGCTGGCGCTGGCCTGCCCTGCGCTGGGGCCTCAGCGCCTCCGGGGAGGCAGGGACAGGAGGCCACCCACTGCCGCTGTGAGGGCAGCTTGGGAACCACAGGGTGGGCACGCTGAGGCTTCATCACGGACAGCGGGGCTGGTGGTGCCCCTCAGCTGAGCTGGGGACCACACGGGACCTCGAGGGCCAGGGAGGAAGACGTGAGGGAGATGGGGTGCCATCCCGTCTGTGGGCCCCAGGACTTGTTAGGGAAGTCAGGCCAGCAGCAGGGGAGAAGGTAAGGGAGCCGGGCACTGGGGAGACTGAGGCAGGAGGCTCACCACACAGTCCAGGCCAGCCTGGGCTACACAGTGAGTTCAAAGCCAGGCCGAACTACATGGCGAGGCCCTGTCTCAGTAAACCAAAACAAAGACAACAACAATGATAGTAATAATGATAATAAAGGAGTTGGGTTATGTCCGGGAGTTGTCTTCGGGGCAGGTCCACTGGCATCCGTGGGTGCTGTCTGACCCTGAGCGCTGTGCAGAGGAGCCTGGAGCTCACCTCTCGGTTTTATCTGGACACAGGCCGTGGTCCGTCAGCAGTGTCTGCCTCTGGTGCCTGTCGGGTGTGGGGCGAAGCGAGTTGTCCTGGACAGGAAAAGGCCCAGGCGCGCGCTAGCACAGTCACAGCACAGCGTCTACTCGAGACCCAGCGTTCTGGACGGTGTAACTGCCCCACCTGGTGCTGGACCAAGAGCCCGCAGCCTTGATAATAAATAGCCTGGGGTTTCTCCTCTCCTCCCAGGAAGATTGTGGACCGAATCGACAGTGATGGAGACGGCTTCGTCACCACTGAGGAGCTCAAAGTTTGGATCAAACGGGTGCAGAAAAGATACATCTATGATAATGTCGCCAAGGTCTGGAAGGACTACGACAGAGACAAAGACAACAGGATCTCCTGGGAGGAGTATAAACAAGCCACCTACGGCTACTACCTGGGTAAGAGGCACCGCAGGGTCGTCGCTTCTGGTCCCTTCGGGGGACATCGCCGCCCTGTAACAGCTCGGTGCGTAGTGCCCCCTCTGCTGCCTAAGGAAGTTGAGTTGCTGCTGGGAGCGAAGCCTCTGGGGGAAAGAGCCAGGGACTCGAAAGCCCCTTAAGCCACGGCCCCACTTGAAGGACACTGCAGGGGCACCCAGGGGAGAGCCCAGATGGAGGTCTACCTGTGTGTGGCACTGTGTCCCAGCACTGCAGCATTAGCCTGGCAAGCGAGGAGGGCGCAGTGAGTCAGGGAGGCCTCCTGGTGGAGGACAGCTTGGGAGCCGGGCCCTGAGGAGGCAGCTGCGTGTGCAGAGCCGCTGCAGGGGCGGGGCAGCAGTGCACTGGGAGCTGGGCAGGGCTGGACATGGGCCGCCAGGCTGGGCGAGGGGCAGTGCTCAGCTGCAGGTTAAGCCTCTCCTTGCAAACTCGCCCGCAGGGAGCCCTGCAGAGTTCCAGGACAGCGCAGACCATCTCACCTTCAAAAAGATGCTGCCCCGGGACGAGAGAAGGTTCAAGGCCGCGGACCTGGATGGGGACCTGGCCGCCACTCGAGAGGAGTTCACCGCCTTCCTGCACCCTGAGGAGTTCGAGCACATGAAGGAGATCGTGGTTTTGGTGAGGTCCATGGGGAGCCAGGCTGGGCGGAGACCAGGGAGAAGGCTGCCCCACGCCTGCCTGCCCTTCGGCCTGGAGGGCGCTGGGGAGGACAGAGGTCGGCCTGTGTGCGCAGGAAGTCGGCAGCGCACTGTGTAACGGCAGCCCGACCGTCAGCTGGTTCCGTGCAGCCTGGTGTGGACGGCCCGGCCAGCTCCCCTCTGGACTCCAGGCTGAGGCTGGCTGAGTCCCGCACAGGCACAGAAGAGCAGTGGGCACTGTCAGCAGCAGCCCGGCCGGCCTTTTAGCCTTTTAGCCGTGGGGCTAGAAAGGGGTCCAGAGTCCAGAGCGAGAGGCCCTTGGGCGGTAGAACTCTGAAGCTTAAGTACAGCTCCCGGCTGCAGAGGCTGCCGCCGCCGGGGTGGTCCTGGAGGGCAGCAGGGATGACTGCTGTGTCGGGGCCCGCTGTCCTGCTCCACCACCATCTGCTAAAGCCCTGGCTATTTCTTGGGCAGGTGGCCCGAGCCTGGTCCGCTGCTTCCACGCTGGGCAGCCTCTGCTGGGGCTCTCACTCCGGAGCGGCAGGGCTGGATTGTTCAGCTGGCCGTGGCGGGAGAGGCTCTCTCCTGCCTCCTGCCTCTGACGGAGGGCCGGCTGGCTCCGGGGTCTGTCCTCTGCCGTCCCGCGTCTGTCTAGCGGGGGATCGCGTGCCTCCGAGTGGTGCCTGCTGGGCTGGGTTGCCTGTGTTTTGCACTCCCGACGCCTGTGCGCTTTGGCCCGGGCACAAAGATCGAGAAGACGAGCACAGCGACTCCGCAGGAGAGTGCGCTCTAGAGGCAGCTACACCTTTGTTCTCAGCGATCAGCCCTCACATCCCTGACACAAGCTCCGAGTTCCCGGCCCAGCAGGCCCTGACTGGCTCTCCAGTCACCTGGCCTGGTGGTCCTCACACCAGGTTCCTTGAGGGTCCCCCCGGGGCTCCCTGGGGTGTCTGGTTGGAAGGTGGGGACGTCCTGGCCTGGCAGCTTCCTCATGGAATCCCAGGGCCTCTGGGTTAACGGCACGGGGTGGGGGCTCTGGCCTGCTTTGAGGGGTGAACTAGGGAATGCACCAGGCGCCCCACCACAGGATGCTGGACCGAGGGGCAGCAGGAGTCCCGCGCCTCCTTTGAGCACAGGGCCATCTTGCTTCCTCTTTTCCCTTTGCTTCCCAGGAAACGCTGGAGGACATCGACAAGAACGGGGACGGCTTTGTGGACCAGGATGAGTACATCGGTGAGTGCTGGCCACTCAGCTGTCCTCCTGGGCGGCCTCCCTGCTCTCAGAGAGGGGGCTTCCAGCCCACTTGGTCACATCGGCCTGCTGGCCCAGGTTGCCCCTGGCTCTCAGAGGCGCCCCATCCGCTGCCTCATTTACCCTTGTGGGCTTACAGTGAGGTCCACACACCCTTGGTGACCTGAGCTCCTGCTGGTCACTCGGAGCCCTGGCCCCGCCTAGCGCTGCAGTAACGAAAGGGGCCGAGGAGGGGCGCACTGTGCTCATAAATCCAGGGAGACCTGGCCAGTGCTGGTCCCGGCTGGTCCGGTGGGTGGGCCTTGTCCTCCTGGCCGGGTAGTGGAAAGCTGGCCGGGAGGGGAGGGCGGCAGGGCGCTGCCCAGAGGAGCCTGGCTCCTGTGCTGGCTGCGGCTGTGTGGCTCTGAGAGTCCTGGCGTCGCCCTGAGCCTCAGTCTCCTCACCTGCAAAATGGGAATAAATGGCGTCAGGTGCAGGGTGGGGTAGAGTGGGAAATGACTAATGCGCAGGACGCCCTTTCCGCAGACAGTGTGTGTGTGTGTGTGTGCGGGGGGAGCCTGGAAGTCCTGCTCTGTTCCTTCCTCCCTGCCTCTCCTTCCACTTCCTGGCGTTTCCCTGTATTGATGGCACGCTGTTTTCAGCATTGAAGCTTTACTGCAGAGGGCACTTTGTATCCTGAAACCTTAGCCACCTGGCTTCTCTAGGCTGCGTGCCCATCTCACGGAAGCTGCCTCCGAGGCTTCTCTTTCCCTGGCGCAGGGGGAGCAGGCCCCGCACCCTTCCCATCCCAGTGTGCAAGGTGGGCTGGGATCTGTGCAGCAGGGCTGTGTGCGGAGGGAGTGCACAGGGACACGGCCTGCACAGGGACAGTGGTGCACCCAGGGTCAAGGCCACGGCTGGAACCAGAGTGCCTGAGTCCCCGGCAGCCCCAGGACCAGCCCTCGACGCCCTCATCTGTATCATGGGTAACGCCAGTGCCTGTCTCAAAGGCTTTGAGGAAGTCACTTGGGAAGAGGGATGTGGAGGACTGAGTCTCACCTGCACTTAGGTTGTGATGGTCATCGGCTCTCACCCGGGGCGCCAGTTCGGCTGGGGAGGCTCTCGGCAGGGCCCGTTTGACCTGCAGCACCCTGTGACTTGCCAGTTATCACCTCCACCTTGCCGACAACTTAGGGCTGCACCACTGCACTGTGACACGCAGTCCCAGACTCCAGACCTCGTCGAGACCAAGCGCCCGGTTCTCTTTCCTTTGCTTGCTTTTTTCCTTATTCACCCATATTCGCAGTACACGCTGCTCGCGTTCATCTTGGGGAGTTGGCACACGTATGTAACGCGTGCGTCTGCGTTCTTTTCATTCCCCTCCCCGTCCCTGCCTTCTCCCTCCTCTCGGTCCCCTTCCTTCCCTTTTGCAAAAGATTGAGCTCCCTGTTTCCTCTCGTCTTCCTTTTATTTTGTTTTTGATCATTTCTACTTTGGAGTCTCGTGTGAGAGAAGCCGTGTGATACTGAAGCCCGCGTGGCTGACTTTCTCACCTAGTGGTGTGGTCTCGTCTCGGTGCATCATTTTCCTACACGTGGCTCAGGTTGTTACGGCAGAGCAGTGCTCCTCTGTGTCTCCTCGTCTCGGGCCGCACTGGTCCACTGGGGCCTTCCTGGCGGATGGGTGGTTGTTACTGGCCCCAGAGCCTGCGCCCTGCTGCTCGAGCCAGGCCCCCAATCCATCATCCCCTTTCCAGAAACTCGGGGTCCATCTCTCTGGGCTGTCCCTTCCCCGTCGCCCTCCATCACCAGGACGCCCTTGCCTCGTAGCGGACATGTTTTCCCACGAGGACGGTGGCCCTGAGCCAGACTGGGTCTTGTCGGAGCGAGAGCAGTTCAGTGACTTCCGAGACCTGAACAAGGACGGGAAGCTGGACCAGGACGAGATTCGGCACTGGATCCTCCCGCAGGACTACGACCACGCGCAGGCCGAGGCGCGGCACCTGGTGTACGAGTCGGACAGGAACAAGGTAGCGCACCTCCAGCCGTGGCCTGGGCTGGGGTGGTTCCTCCCTTGGCGACAACTGGGCCAGGGTCTGGTCCCTGCCGCATAGTGGAGACCACAGCCCGAGCCCCACCAACCACGGGTACAGACGCACTCTCAGCGCCCCCACCGGGGGAACGTGGGGGGCTAGGGGCAGGGCATGGACGTGAGCGGCCTGCCTGTCCACCCGGACTTTCCGCTGTCTGCCCAGCTTCGGGCCCTGCAGAGTTCCAGGGAGTGCTCTGGTATCTGCGCGTAGTTACCCCTGTCCACAGGGCTGTGATGAGCTCAGGAGGGGTGCTTGCCCCTGGGCTCAGCCCCAGTGCCCAGAGAAAAAACCCCAGTAAGCTTAACGAAGGCCTGCCCATCCCACTTGGGTAATGTCCCGATTCCCCTGGTAGCAGGTGAGCGGGTCATGCAGTGGCCACGGCGGGGGACCTCCAGGGGGCTATTGGAGATGTCCAAAGCGCTGGTGGCCACGTGGGGGTTTCGGTTGCCGGTTACTGGGCCGTCGGGAAGCTGGTCCAGTGTGGAGCGCCTCGGTGCAGAGCAGAGAGTGGAGGAGGACCCCAGGGGTTCGGCTGTCCCTGACGGCCTCCTCCCTCTCCCGCAGGATGAGAAGCTCACCAAGGAGGAAATCTTGGACAACTGGAACATGTTTGTGGGGAGCCAGGCCACCAACTACGGCGAGGATCTCACCAAGAGTCACGACGAGCTGTAGGAGCCGCCGCTGGCCTTTTCCCTTGGCGCAGCTGTCCCCAAGGTCTGATTTACAGCAGTGCATCCCCGGAAGAGCGAGGTTGTGCTGCAGATCGGGGTAGAAGATACTTCTCACTAAGCATTTACTGGAAAATGACCAGTAGGACTCAAAACACATTATAGTCCTGGCAAATTGCCATTCTTTATGGGGTCCCTGGCTACAACGTGAGTTTTTAAGTTTCTTTTTTCCTACTAAGTTTAAATGAAAGGGAAATAAAACTCGGAAAAGCCAGGTTACTCAGAAGTTGGGTGGGTTGGGGTCACCGCAGATTGAGTGTGCTATGTATGATAGTTATCAGAATTTTCTATTTGCAGTTGTTAAATAGCGGGCAGGGGAGAACTCTGAGTCAGGGAAGTGGTGTCGTCCCGGCAGGCTGTCTGGGAGCAAGTCTAGTGTCCCACACTCCCCGCTTCTGACTTGATCCTTTGAGCTGTTACTGTGAGTTGCAGAAGAAACTCCAGCGTATTTTTCCGTAGGAACTTGGCTAACGTACACAATCGACCCACATCTTTGTTTTTCATTTTTACAATAAGTAACAATCAAGAAAGATAATGTGAACAAGAAAGGAATTTTCAGGTGGTGAAAAAAACGGCAAGCCCTGAAGAACTGTAGGAAAATGGTAAACACTTCCCATGTACTTGAGAACATTTCCTTGACCTGTGAACCAGGCAGGTCTGATCTTTGAGGTAGTGGCTAGAAACAATCCATTTCCTCAGTGCCCTTGGCTTGCAGTGAGGCCGTAGGGTCCCTGGGAGGCCGCCTGGAGTTTGCCAGTCTGTGATTACCTGCCCCAGGTGGCCCTCAGCATGGAATTAGGACAAGGTGAAGCTTGAGCCATTCACAGGACTGGTGGAAAGGGAGGAGGAAGGGATTGAAATAAAGGACCTGCCTGAGGATTTCTCCAGTGTCCTGTGCTGTGTCACCTCTCAGATGTCCTTTGAGACCTCACTGTTCATATAACCAGCATGGTAGGATTCCAGCCGAGTTAGGAAGGCTCTGGGTATTTTAAATCCAGCTACTTGGATGTCCAGGACAGATCTGTGATTACTCATCCAACACATGGATACCTGGAGTCCTTCTGCACTGGGCATGAGTGGGTCATGCAGTGGTGAGGTCTGTCCGATCCGGTTTCCCCTGAATCCAGAGTCTGCCCCGTGCCTCTGCTGCCCCACAGGATTCGGTCCCTCTTCCTCAGCCCAGTCACCCTCTCACCTCTTCTTTTCCCCCACAGTCCAGCCTGCTGACTTTCTGGTTTTCAGACACACCAAGGCCATTGGCAGGTGAGGCCTCCCGTCCTCCTGCTGCTTCCAGGTCCTCAGGGAACCTGGCTGGCTGTTCCTCCCCATCCTGCCAGGCTCACCTCAGTCGTCCTCACCTGGGTCTTTGTCTTGTGTCCTTTTCTGATTTCTTCCTGGCATGACCATTGATATTTGTCACCTGTGCTCCGCCCAGATCCCACAGAATGGCTGGCAGTGATAGGAAGAACCATGCTTCTGGAGACAAGAGGGGCTGTGCCCCATCCAGGGCCCCGGGGAGAGTCTTCCCATGTTCCCTCCAGTCTGGTCACTGAGTCCTTAGCTCATGGGGCAGTCACTTCTGTCTCTGCTTCTGTCCCCTCGTGGACTGTAATGTGGCAGAGTGGAGCAGCTCTGTGACATAGCCAAGTGTTACAGCTCAGGGTGGTGACTCGAACGCAGCTCTGAGGCACAGCTGAGCTTTACAGCTCCGTGTGGCAGCTCTCATTCTTTGAAGACTCAGGAAGCTGATGATCAGTTGAGGTGGAGAAAAACCTTTATTACACTGGAGAGCCCCAGGGGGGCTCAGACTCCTCTCCCAGAAGAGAGAGCCTCCTTATATCTACTGGGTAGGCGAACATGCTCAGTGAAGGAGGGGGCTGGGGTTACGGAGCAGTCTGAAGTACAGGGGTGGAGTTACAGAACATTCCCGAGAGGAGAGCATAACCTCGTGAGGGGGCAGAGTTGAACAGAGCACTCCTGCAAGGTCACTCGTTCAAACAGGCACAAAGCATCTTGGTACATTGGACAGGCACCCGGCGACACAAACTCGAAGTTCCAAAACAAGACATTCTGTGGAAAGAAAAAATGGCAAGGCAAGGGCCTGTACAGCGCTTCTCCATCAGCACCTCTTCCTGGAGTCTCCCCTGGCCATGTCTTAGCAGGACTGTCTCACGGCAGCAGGGCCACCTGCAGGATCAGGAGGCGCTCTTGTGATTCTGACCACATCTGCAAGGTGCTCTTCCCCGTAGTCACACTTGCGGGTTCCAGGGCTTGGGAGGTGGCCTGTCTTTGGAGGGCCATCTTCCCGTCAAGCTGCTTGGTGGCTCTTGTGTGTACCCTGCTCCCACAGGCTGGAAGGCATGGAATGGGGCCACCTGGTCCATCTTACCGTAGCCTGCTGTCTCCCAAGACCCGGCACAGGAAGGTGGAGCCCGAGGTAAATGCTCAGTCACTGTCTGCTGGACAAAGGAAAGGTTGGGAGATTTAATCAGAGGGATTATTCATCAAGAAAAGTCTTTCTATAAAAACAGCTAACATTGCTGGGTGGAAAGTTGAGCCCAAGATTCTACAGTGATCAAAAGGCAGGGCCAGAACCCAAAGCCGGTGTCCCTGGCTCCAGAAACACTGTGACCTGGCATGAAGTTGTACTGCTCCAAATCTCTGCTGCTGATGTTTCTCTTTATTTCTTCGCTCACCCACAGCGTATGATTAGGTGGTCAGGATATGAGAATAATTCTTCTTACGTAGAAGTAGGCTGGTCTTTTTAAGCGATGAAATTCCATCTTTAAGAAAGTGTGAAAATAGTATCTTGTGGCCTAATGACAAGTATAACACTTTAATAAGGCACTAACATTGTTTTCCCTGCAAAAAGGAGCACTGGCTGATTGATTAAGTTGTATGTAGTAGGACCCTAGATATATTTGGACCATCAGGTTTTTTCTTCCAAGTCAGTGCACAGAAGGAGAGTAATGCTCAAAGCGGCTTGAGCTTCTGGGACTGAATTTAATACTATTTAAGGAAAGCAAGCCTTAGCCAGGGGGTAGAACTGTTAACATGGTGATTTGTAAAACCTTGGATTTCTAATAGGGTCTGACTGCTGCAAGGAAAACATATTTTGTTTCTAGGTAACATTTCAAGTCTGATTATGAACAAATGCTATAAAACTGATCTGTAGCAGGAAATACTGCCCTGTCACAAGGCATTATCCAGTGCGTAATGTGACTGAAGGCACTAATTGCCGGAAGCCGCCTTCTGTCCATGCAAAGCAGGAGTGGGCATTTCCTGTGGCTCATCTTGCACTGCAGCTTGGCGATGAACTCCAGGGTAGTGGAGCCCGGGTTGGAACAGCGACACCTGAGGATCCCTTCACCTGCTGGCTTGTTAGCAATGGCCGAGTCACCCCCAAAACGAGCAGGGTGGCTCTGGTTCAGAGCTTGGTGCAGCTCAGGGAGGGAAGTGGTGAGCGGCTGCTGCTTGTTTCCCAAGTCTCAGATCCACTCTGCCACCCTTATAGTAAAATTCTGGCTTCCTCTGCAGCCTTAAAATGAGCTTATAGGCTAGAATTGCCACTAAAATCCAGAGGGTGCCGTAATATGCACTGCTTTGGCTCATGCCAAGGCCCTGAAATTTGAGTGGCAGAAGGGTGATGTCGTCCTCACGGAGCTCCCTGGTTTCCCTGGACTTGGGGTTGTGTCTGCAGACGCCTCTGCGCTCTCAACGCCGGCGAGTCTGGGGGCTCTCGGCCTAGCGGGGAGGCAGCCCCCACCCCTGCACCCCATGTTCTGAAACTAGAAAGCAGTGCCTGGCCCTGCAGAGGAGTGCAGCACAAGGACAGACGAGACCGCCAGCGTTTTCCTGCCGGGTGTCTGTGCTGGGGCGCCACAAGTCAGCTCTTCCCGTCTCCCAGGGCGATGTTCACAGCTGTGGCCACCTGGTGCTGGCGTGGACCCCTGCAAGGCCGTGCTGACAAGCCAGGATAAGCTGGGTTCGCTGCAGTGACAAACAGCATGCACCCCAGGGGGTCAAAGCAGCAGAGGCTTAGTGTTTGCTTTTGCGAAGTCTCCTGTGCCCTGGGTGGTTGTCCTGTCATCCGTGGCACGGGAATCAGCCACAAATCTCCACATCCACCGGTGCCACTCAGTGGGCTGGACCACGGGACAGCGCCCGGGGTTCCAGGGCGCCCTTCCCCCATTTCATGAACCAGGGGCTGAAGGGCACCACACAGCTCATGCACGGGTGGGCGTCCCCTGCCCATCTCCCAGACACTCCCGTCAGCCCTGGGCAGTTTGACTCACTTGCTCCTTCCCCGCGCACTCGGGGGTCTCGACAGAGCCTCCACTCTCCCTCCCCTCCGCGTCTCCATGGAGCCCACGGTTCAGGCCCAAGGGCTTTGCTCACTCAGGCCGCCCCTTCCCTTCAGGCTCCAGGTTGCCCCAGGACCAGACTCCACCCCCAAGTGACCCTAACCCTGTCCAGACCCTGAGCGGGGTCTCCTCCCCAGGGGGTGGGGGAAGAGCAGGATGTGCACCCCTCAACCCAGAGGTGGCATGGGCCGCCACAGTGGATCAGCGGACAGCCGGGTTAGGGTCTCCTGTCTGCACACCACTGGACAGGAGTTGTCCGCCAAGCTTACCTGCTGGAGCCCAAGCCCAGGGTGATGGCAGGAAGAGGTGGGATGTGCTCAAGTCCCAGGGGTCACTGCCTTTGTGAGGGACGGGATCGAGCTGGCCCTCTCTGAGCCTCTGCTCTTCAGCCTAGTGCGGACCCAGGGAGAAGACCCCATCCCAGAGCAGAGCAGCCTGTGTCTTCCCCTCTGTCCGAGGTGCAAGGCTGTGACCCGGCCTTATGGGCGGAGAGAATGGGTAAGGAGCTGTCAGCGGCAGTGAGGGAAGGACAGCCAAGGATCAGAAAGTGCTCAGAGCCATCCTCTTCAGTTCCATGCAGCAGGCACCGAGTGCCCCTGGGGCTGGGCTCGGCTCCTTGTGGTGCCCTCTTCGAGGCCCCAGGCTGGCGGGAGCTGGGGCACAGGCATGGGCCAGGGCCTCAAGCATGCCGGCAAGGACAAAGGAAAGCCGCTACTGACGTCACAGAGTGCGCAGGTGGCCTCCAAAGGGCTTGGGCAGAAGCAGAGCATCAGGAGGGCAGAAGGTGGGGACACCTTCCCTGCCAAGCTCGGCGTGGGCCTCGGAGGCCGGTGGGTGTGGGGGCTCCCGGATCGGTCACCATGCGCCCCACCCGAGCCCTGTTCATGATGTGAACACCTTCCTCACGCTCGCTCTTCTGCCTTCTTTTCCTGAAAACATTGAGGGTGAACGTGAGGATTCACAGTAAGGGAATGACATGGATGTGGCGAGGGTTGGATGCCAGGCTGCTCACTGAAGCTGGTTCCCAGAGGGGACAGGGGCCGGGCGCCGAGGCCCTGCTCAGAGATGGCAGTGTGGGTCTCAGGCCAGCGTCACCTGCAGGAACCTCAGGTTTGTCACTCGAGGACAGGGCGGCGACGGGTGCTGCCCGGCAAGCTGAGTCTGCTACACAGAGACTGTGAGTTTACGTGCATGGAGCCAGGCTGCAAAAGGACAAACCGGAAGCTGCTTCCATCTACGTAGCAGCGGAACTCTGGACAAGCCCTCCTCCCAGCCCTGTGTGTTCCCACCACTGTGACCAAAATGTCACCCAGAGCAGCTCCTCACACGTAGGGTTTCAAACCGAGCTGCACGGCTCGCGTGGAAGAAGTGCTCGCTCACAGGCGGGAAATGTTGGCCGGTGGGCAGCAGGCTGCAGCCGCCGCAACCACAAAACGCCGAAATCAATCTGCTGCTGTTGGAGAGAAGCATTTTCCTGCAACAAGGCTCTGATGAGGAGTTCATCCTGATAAATCAGCGTCAAAGCAACACGAAAACCCAGCATTTCTCAAGAGGCGCAATATGTATCAAACAGTCCCGTCTGTGTTCAGAAACTGAGCACGGTGGGGGCTCATCGAAACCCAAGAGCAGAAAATGAAGGATGTGAAACCGATTTATTAAAACACAGGGTACAAGAACATTCAAATTACCCTTTATTCCATAACTCAGAAATAATTTAAATTAACATTTTGATGTATACCTTTCCAGACTTTTAGGAGAGATTTTTGTGTTGTGTGGCAGTCTGCTTGCTTCAGTCCATTGTCTATCAGGAACTTTCCCACGCTAATGCACGTGGGTCTTAGTCAGGACTGCCAAGCACGCCCTTTGGCGGACAATTTCAAAAAAGCTTTTGTTTTGGAATATTTTCAGACTCACAGAGAAGTTTGCAAGGACAGCACAATGGACTCTTGTGTGTGTTTGTACAGACGCTTCCACTGGTAACACCTCTCTTGGTACCTGCCCACCTCCCGCCTTAGTGCCGTTGGCAATTCCAGCCAACACAGCCTGCTCAGGGCTCCCCACCCTGCTCTGTGTCCCTTCCTTGGGGACGGTTTCTGTGGTCACTGGCTCGCAGGCTGAGGAGCGGGTTCCCGAGAGCTGTTTGCACCAAATTGCTGTCCTGGCGGGGGCTCAGCTCTCTAACAGCTCTCGGTGCTGCTCAGAGCAGGTTCTGCTGGAGGCCAAGAAATAAGATCAAAGAACAATCCAGTGTAACAAGCAAGTGGCCTGCACTGCACGTCTTTAAAAAGAACACATTCACAGGAAAAAGTCCAGCCACAGCAAGCGCTGTCCTACATCTGACCAAATGTGGTCAAGCCTCACATGCCTGGGATTCCATTTCTGGAAATGCTGGCTGTGCAGGGCTGCACACACAGGCCGAGGCTTTGCTCTGAAATTGTACTAATGGTGAAAGTGGGTAATTTTAAAAAGCTTCCAGGGCACATATTTAACCCCCTAAGATGATAAAGTTTTTGTGAGAGTAGCCAATGCACTAGTTAACTGAATAGTGAGTTTATCAAGTGATTTTGTGTTCATTTATTCAACAAAAAGTCATGAAGCTTTGGCAACTGCTGCTGGTGCTGGGACTTGGGACACTAAGTACAACCCAACCTGATGTCCTTGTAGAAGGGCTCCTCTCAGGGCCAGGAAACCTATGTAGAAAGGCTATCATTAGCCTGACCGGGGAAGGAGCCAGGAGGGCTACAGAGAAAACCCTAGCACAACAGGGTCTTGAAGGGCCGTGGAGTTCTCTGGCGAGGAAGAGGGAGACCTAGGCAGACAAAGAGGCAGAGGAAAGGGGACCACTTGACAAATGCCAAGAGCTGTAAGGCGGGGGTTGAGTCAGGGTCCAGGAGGAGGGGACAGGCCTGGAGGAAGATGGTGGCCCCTTGTCACAGGCTAGAGATGTGTTGGTTACAACTCTTCAGCTTTAGCTGTATGAGCTGGCTTGAGGGAGGAAGGATGACTGCAGTCTCCAGAAAGGTCAAGGACCAAATGCAGTCAGACCTAAGAAGGGGCTGGGCTTGGGAACGGGAGAGCTGGAGACGCTCCTCTCCCTCCATCTTGGTTTTTATTTATCTCTGTATCTATTTTACATTAGCCAAAAGTTTCAGTCACAAGCGAAAGATGTCTAACAAAATGGTTCAGGCCTGGAAGGGGATGTGTTGGCTCTCAAAAGTGGGGCATCCCTACATATGCTACCAGGGTGAGCCTTGGGAACTTGAAGCAATGTGAAATAAGTCAGTCACCAAAGGACAAAGGCTGCATGATTCCACTAGCATGAGCCACCTACAGCAGCAAAATCCACAGACTTCATTTCCAGAAGGCTCTGTTTACATGGCAGCAGAGATGGCAGCTTTCATCTTAAATTGTCTGCAGAGCCAGTGACTGCATCCAGGAGAGCCACAGCCCTGACACTTCCGGCTGAGGATCTGGGGGTGACTGGTTGGCCTGGTGCTGGGCCCTGAGCCATTCTAGAACCTATCACTGTAACCAAGGACCAAGTAACATTTTTTTTTTTGGTACCGGGGATTGAACTCGGGTCCTTGCGCTTGCAGAGCAGGCAGCAAAACCACAGAGCTAAATCTCTGGCCCAAGGAGCAAGTAATTTTGATTGGCCAAACCTGGGTCACATGTCCAACCATGAACCAATCACTGTGGCCAGGGGATCAAGGTTCTCTGGCCACACTTCCCTGGGGTGGATCCAGCCCTACCTGAATCCCCACCGAGGAGAGAAGGGTGAGCTCTCACAGAGATGCTGGCCCGGTGGCCCCTGTCCACACAGCTTCTTCTCTGCAGACGGTTTTCTTCTGTGTTTTCTGGTAGAATGGTAGGAGAAATCTCTCCACATCCAGCCCAGGTTGTACTTTCTCTCTATTCAAGAACGACAAGTCCTGATCTGGGATTCCCAGGGAGACTGAATGTGTGGCTGGATGGCTAACGGGTGGGAGGAGAGTCTTGGTGGCCCCGGAGCCACGCGGGTGCAGCTCTGTGAGTCGAGAGGTCAGCACCAGCTGCCATTAGGAGTGATGGGTCTCTCCAAGGCGGTTCCCCTCAACAGACACATTCACACATTGTGAGAATCAGCCGTTTAGCACCGGATGGGTTGACGAGTGTATTTGGTGGCAGGAAAACTAATGGTGGAGCTACTGAAAAAAAAAGTGCTGAAATTCCCAGCTCGGGAGAAAGAGGATATGGCAGTGCCCCTGGCCAGGGCTGGTGCTGTGCATGGAATGCCTGGTGTGGGGCGTGGAGGTGAGGGAGAGGGATGGTCTGGCTCCCCGGGTGTTGGCTTCAAGATGGCCCTGGACACCCAGGTGGGAAGGAGGCCTGGAGCTGGAGATGGCATGGCCAGGACAGACACTCGGCTGTCAGAAGTGACAGGAGGACTGGCAGTGCATGAGATCACACACGGAGACGCCGAGGGCGGCAGCAGGAGAGCCAAGGGCAGAGCCTGACTGTGGCAGGTGCCTCGGCACCCTGCCTGTGTCTCCTCGGCCCTCGGTGTTGCCTGGTGTGCCCCTGGGTCCTGCCTACGCACTCCACTGCTCACTGGGGGACATGATGTGGCCTCTGGACCTTAGTTGCCAGCCTGGCAGTGTGGGGATGGTGGAGCCCAGGCTGACAGGCTATGGTCGGGGCCAGTGCCGTTGGGGTGGAGTAACTGAGCTCTCTGGGACTGCATCAGCACCATGAGAGTGGGTTGGCATGACGACCACGCCTGGCGTCCTCCCATCTCTTGTTCCTGGCCTTGATGCCTGGTCTCCGTGTCTCTGTCCCTTCCCATTTCTCTGTCATGTCCTGGCACAGCTGGGGCTGGGGCCTCACCAGATGCTGGGCACTGTGCTCTTCAGACTGTCCAGCCACCAGCATCATGAGCAGCACAGACCTTTTCCTTTCAAACCACTCGGCTTTAGACATTTTGCTGCAGCAATACACAGCGGACTGAGACCACCCAGGGCTTCCTCTGGGTGGAGCGCTGTGCAGGCCAGAAGTGCCTGAATTAGGGATGGGGGAGTTAGAGGAGAACTGCCCGGCCTCCCTTGTGCAGGACCACGAGAGCACGTCGCCCAGCATCTCCCAGGTCGTGGTAGGAGGCAGCCCTGTTGCCTGAGAAGGAGGGAACATCAAGGGCCCTGCACTGCTCTCTGGCTACTCATCTCTGCAGGTGCTGCCCGTACTCCTCTGCCCACTCATCACCATCCTGCCTTCGTCTGCCAAACCCCACCAGAAGCCGTTCCGTCCTCCCCCGGGAGCAGGGAGCAGTGGGCACTGGAGCTGGTTTGTACCAGCTTGCCAGAGCCAATGGAGGTATTTTCAGAACTTCTTTCCAGTTGGTTATTAAAGATGACTGTTATTAAAAATTAAACAGTACAGATTTAAAATTAAGTAACTCCCATTGAAACAAGGTAATAAATACTCAGAACTCATTGTTCCATTGATCTTTCTACGGTTCACTCTCTCCCACATTGCTGTGGGTGTACTGGTTCTGTGCAATGGACACTGTACCATGGGCGTGGTGACAGTATTTATACCCTGTGATCAGCAAACACACTTACAGTTTTACAGTCTTGATTAGTATTGTTTTGCTGACTATCCAGACAGGGATGGAGGGCAGCAAAGTTCTAGGAAGGGCCAGGTAACATTTCATTTTTGGGGGGCCATCTCCCCCAACTCTGCTCTGAGGCACAGAAATAGCCACTGATGCCACCTAAAGAACAGTCATAGCTGTGTCCCAGGAAACTTCACTTACAAGTTTCTTTCTTTTTTTTTTGGTACTGGGGATCAATCTCAGAACCTTGCACTTTCAAGGCAGGTGGTGGAACCACTGAGCTAAATCCTGGCCCCTAAACTTTACTTACAGAAACAGGCAGCAAGCTATTTTTAGGTTTACCCAGAAGTTTGGCCCAAAGGCCATAATTTATTGGTGTCCTGGTTAATGGCTTAAGGGCATGTTAAAAATGCAGGTTAAATTTAAAGGCACGTCATGTGTATAGCATGAATAATTTAAGAACTAAAGGAAATAGTCTTCCAGTATTCAAAAACTATTATTTTTAGCTCACAACATTGTTCCTATTCATTAAACAAAAACATCAACCAACATTCAGGGCTGGAAATGCTCTGCGTGTCAGCTGCAACTAAAGCTAAGGGTAGAAGAATTCAGCCCCAAATCGACAAAGTTGTGTGGGATTGACTATAAGGAGGATCGCAGATTTCATCACCGTAAACTGTGCCAAGCAACTTGCTCTCAGTGAATTCGTGACGAGCTGCTGCATGCACGTCCGGGTGGCTGTGCGATGCGTCTTCCCATGGATCTTCCAGAAGGCGCTTGGCGCTGGCACAGGTGAACCAAAAGGAGGGGGCTCTGTCAGAGTCACCACCAGCTCCCCAGTCTCTTCTGTGGCCCGAGACACCCAGGATGTCTCCATTTTACAGAAGAGGAAACAGGTCCGCCGGAGTCACGTAATCAGTTGCCTGTAGCACAGACTCAAACCTGTTGGACCTGAATCTGTCCCTCGGTGCTGCAGAGGGACAGGGGCTCTGGCACGAGGCGCAGTTTGGAGAGAGGCCGGAGGGGCTCCGAGGAGGCCCAGGCGGGCAAAGCCGCAGAAGCCAGGCAGCTGGCAGGAGGTGGGACGCCCTGCTGGGCACCCACTGGTGCAGGTGACCCTCAGGGCTGGGAGCGTGCTGTACCCAAGCTCCTGAGGAGGGGAAACCGAGTCTCGATTTTCCTCACGGCTCTGCCACTTGCGAGGGATAGGAAGGCTGCGAAGGACACTGGAGCAGAACGGGAGCATCTCTGGCTCAGGGAGCTGGGAGGCTGCACGGGCCTGTCCCGCGCACTGTGAGAATGCAGGCAGAGTCCTCAGAAGCGAAGCCCTCAGCTCCTGCCTGCTCTTCCCCCCGCAGACACCTGCAGAGGGGAGGCAACATGGAGGGGGTTCATGTTGGTCTGCCGTCAGCCCTGGGGCTGTCCCTGTCCTGCCAGGAGGGGCACCAGGGCCGCCCAGGCCTGCGGCACTAATGCAGGCACTAATGCAGCCTCCTCAGAACCTCGAGACTGGAAGGGCGCTGCCCACCCAGTCAGGTTCTGTCTTACCCGGTGGGCCGAGGTGCCGGGAGGAGGAACACTAGAGTCCCGTGACTCATGGGGTTTCCAGGGTTGCTCAGACCCCAGGGACCCTGCTGATGCCAGGGCCACGCTTGCAAAGGGCCCGGCTGGGCAGGTCTGGGCCGCACGGGCAAGGCAGGAGTGGAAGGTCATGGACGAGGGCCGAGTGGGCACCTTTGCTGCTGGTGAGCACACGGCGTGCTCTCATTTCCCAAACAGTGTGTTTGCTTTCCCTCACTGGGTTGAAATACCCGACAACAGAAACTTGAAGGAGGAGGGGTTTATTTGGGTTCGTGGTTTTCAGAGGGTTAGATCAGTCCGTGGCTGCCTGACTCTAGGCAGAAACAGCATGGTGGACAGGCGTGGGGTAAGAAAGCTGCTCGCATGGTGGTGGCCAGGAGGCAGAGTGAGAAGGGAGGAGCCAGGGACTAGAATCCACCCTTCTGGGTCACCGCTGTAGTGGCCACCTCTAGCCAGGCCCCACCTATGCACAGGAGAGGCTGGGGACACTTTAGGTCCCAGCATGCATCACCCTCGTCTTACAGGCGAGGAGGCGAAGGACAGAGACGCTCCCACACCCTTCCAAAATCGCAGGAGGCTGGTGGGGCGGGCAGGGGCCTCTGCGCCCTGCAGTGGGGAAAATCCTGTGTTCCGTGGGCTCTTTCCAAAGCTCAAAACGAAGCCAGGCGTCTTCTCTTTGGCCTCTATCTTTGAGAAGGGGATGTGGCGCTACTGACACAGACAAAGGCAACAGACTGGGGCAAAGCTGATGTCTACGCTGCTGACCCTCACTGGATCCCCAGCCAAATGACCCAGCATTCAGCTCTCGAGCTTCAAACAGACGCCCCGCAGAATCAGGGTCAGCTGGAAAGCAGAGGCCGGGATGAGCCCGTGTCACACACCCTGACTCCAGCCTCTCACCGATGCCTCGAGGCAGCACCACCTCAGGGCCCTCACTGCCAGCGAAGGGGCCCCATTTGTCTTTAAATGCACAGAGAGGGCATAGCCTTGCCCACACCCAGGCTCCCGCCTCCCAGCCCCGTGGGCAGACACTTTCCTGACAGCCCCTGTGGTGTCTCACCGTGGACTCCAACCGGAAGGAAGGGAGAGCCCCACAGGGCCAGGCTTGGGGCAAAAGGCCCAGGCAAGGGGGCTGAAGGGCCACTCAGACCCAACCACAAGATGAACCAGCAGAGGAGGGCAGCAGAGGAAAAAGGGGGCAGGAGGGAGCCAGGGGCAGTGTGGAAGGAGAGCAGACAGCCAGAGGCTCCCCTCCCACAGCGGTGCCCCAAGCCTGCACCTCTCTCCCCTCGTGAGGGAGGAGGTAAGGGTCCTCTCCCTGCTTCCCCAGTATTCCAAAGCCACAGCCAGACTCACAGCAAGATGACTGCACAATTAGCCTGCACCTCTTAGCCCTAGCTAATTACCCCTTTTATCAATTAAAAATATTTCCCATTAAGCGGAGGAGCCGCGAGGGAGAGTGGAGTCGCTCCTCTATTTCTAAACCCCCTGAAACCCAGCAGGATAATGTCACCCACTTGGTTAATTTCAGGTGCACATCGGGCTATTCAACCTGGGTGAATTTAATGACTCAGGACAGGACAGGCGATGAACGGCCCTGTAAATCATTCCTAATTGCAAACATAAAAATTAAAACTCAGTCTGAAGAGCCAGATAACACAGGGCTCATCTGAAGTTGGAGCTTCCCTGGCCGGCCAGGCCCGTCTGGGGACCGAGGCTGTAGGAACAGAAGGCTGGGATCTACTTCCGTCCTTTGTGCTCGCCTCGACAGAGGAAATTCCGGAATTTCCACGTCTAGTGACTTCTCCCCTTCTCACTCTGTTTCCCCCAGTCTCCTCTCCTGCCAAGGATGGCTGCAAAGCCAGTGAGGCCCGAAGCCCAGCTCAGAGCTCTGTGCCGGAGGGGCCGTCTGTGCAGGCCCGAGGAGCCTTCACCTCGGTTCTGTGCTGTACGATGCTGCACCCACGCAGCACCACCTCCATGCCTGTGTTTGCAGGCCACAGTGGAACGTCCTTCTGCCTCGGCCCCCCGGCCTGTGGGCCCAACCCTGTTTCCAAGGCTAATCCAGCAGAACATCCCTCCCTGATTACCCCACCCTTCCCCTTTCCATCCTCAGAACTTCCCCACCCACAGCTCCCCACACACAGCCTCTGGGATTCCTCAGAGCATCGCACCCAGCTCAGTCCCGGCCCTACCACACTGGGCGGGGAGGTTTGGTCGTAAGACACTGTGTTCTCCCACAAAACCATCAGTGCTTTGTGGGGAGACCGTCAGGGACAGGGACCTGCGGAGCCCAGGCAGGCTCAGCGCTTGTCGGGGATGGAGATCCATGCTGACTCCAGGGCACCAGGGACTCGGCGGAGAATGACCGGGCGAAGTGCAGAGCTCAGCTCTGAGGAAGGCGAGGAGAGGCGGCCGAGGGCATTTTGTGGGCAGCTGAACTGCTCTAAACAGACACGCAGATGTGGTGTGCGCTCTTGGGAATGAGATCAAAACTGCCGTGTTTCCTCAGGAGCTTTTAAATATTCCCAAGAGCCCTCAATGAAATGATAGTCTTTTCTTGAGCATCCGGGTGAAACACTGCTCTGTGTAATTTCCTGTCTGCATGAACTGTGTGTAGTCATCTTTAAAATGGATGAGTAGGACGACGCATGACTTCAGTCAACCTAAGGAGCAAAAATGTCAGGGTTTGAGCAGGTTGAGGTGGCACATGCCTTTAATCCCAGCACTCAGGAGGCTGAGACAGGAGGATCCTTGTGAATTCGAGGTCAGCCTGGGCTACACAGTGAGTTCAAGTTCAGCCTAAATTGCATAGTGAGATCCTGTCTAAAAAACAAAAAGTAGAAGTTGATTTCATTCTTAGGGGCTAGCAGTAGCTCACTGAACCCAGGGGCAGCAGCAGGAGGGAGTTGGAAGCCTGCTGTCCACCTGGCCCCGCTGCCCTGGCCATCAGCCTCCGTACTAATGCCAGTGGGCGTCAGGATCACGGGGCACTCAGTAAGACCAGCTGCTCTTTGGGGCTTCAGAACGGCAGATCTGGGTGGGCTGAACGCCACCCTGCTGACCCCCGACCTAGGCTCCCCCTCTGAGAGCCCTGCTCCGTCCCTGTCATGCACGGGGCAGAAAGGGATGCAGTTCAGAGCCGTCGTGTTTGTCGTCACAGCGTGGGCGAGTGGGACTCAGCCTGACCCTGCTCAGCACCGCTGTGGGAGGACCCAGGCCACCCCAGGAGTGAGGCAGGCAGTGCCCAGGGAGGAGCGGCTGGGCAAGCAGCCCCACGGGGCAGCAGAGACCCTTGGTGGAGTCCCCCCTTCTTCTGGGCGGGGGAACCTGGATACTCCGGTCCCAGTAAATGCAGGATTTAGGAAGCCAACTCTCGGGTTACCTCACCGCAGACGGGTCGGGCTGGAGATGTGCGGCAGTTTCAGGAAAGAGCTCTGATTCTCACAGCCCGGGCGGCCCTCACCATCCAGCCTTCTGCAGCTCAACATGTCGGTGGCTGGTACTGAGGTTGAGAAATCCTGATCCAGAGCCTGAAAGATCCTAAATCAAAAAAACCCCAACACACAAACCCTAAGAAGACCCTCCTCAGCCTCCTGGGAGCAGGCCTGTCTGTGGGGCAGAATCCCAGGCCCTGGGGGTGGGCTCAGCCCAGGGAGGGGGTGTCGGGAGCCCCAACTCCAAGGAGACCTCGGCCAGTGCCGCGTCGCAGAGGCTGCCTGCACCACGGTGCATGCTGCATCCCACGGCAGGGCTGGGTCTTCCTGCTTGGAATGCGGAGGAGCTCAGCCACAAGGGATTCGGGAGTCTGTGTGCGGCTGGAAAAGAATAAACGGGGCTGGGGTCGGAGGAAGCTAGCAGTTGTGTGTGGCACCATCCTCCCTCCTTGTTCCATCTCGTGGCAAAGTGTTCTTAACTTGGAATTTTTCACACTGAGTCAGGGAGGGCAGATCTGGATCTGGGTGGATACTGATCACCCAGGACAGGAAGTTCCGGCTCTGGTCAAACTTTCATAACTGATGAGTGCTGGGCCGTCTTCACAGCATCATGGGCAGCGGGATCAAGCATCTGTCCCTCTCCCAAGGGCTCCTGAACCCAGGCTGGCACCAGCACGACCATCAGGAGGGCATCCTAGACCTTAGGTGCCCAAGCGAGGGGGCCAGCTCCCACCGTGGTCAGCAGTGGCCACCATGCCCCAGTGGTCCTGAGGGCCCGTGGGAAGCTCAGCCCACAGGATGCCACCTGGAGGGAGGCACAAGCCTGGGAGTTTAGAGTTGGAGAGGGCTCTGATGACCCCAGTGGAGCACAATCAGTTCATGGGAAGGACTACAGATGCACTTGCAAGACTGCGTCCCATAAGCATGTGGTAAACGGAAAGACCCTTAAGTTGAAAGCGCATGGAACATCCCAGCCTAGAGCCCACAGTGTAGGCTCCAGCCGTGTCCCAGAGAGCAAGATCTCCAGGGTGTTGGGCCACAAACCGAGCCCATAGCCCAGGAAGACTGGCATCCCCTGAATGGTTTCCACTGGAGGGTCTACGTCAGGCCCTTGCACGGGGACTTGACCCCCATAAATCTGCAGCTGCACAGGAGGCTGGGAGAGGAACAATCCGATGTCCTCAGCTTTTAAGGTGGTTGTGGACATCCCTCCTTCAGGAGGGATCTGGGCCCAGCTGGAGCTGTGCTTTGTGGTATCTGCTCGGTTCTGTCTTGATTTGACCCAGTTTAACAGTCGTGTTATTTAACGGATTGATTGCATTTCTGGAGGTGGTGGGTTATTTCTGCCTTCTTATTTTGTGTGCTTCTCTTGGTTGTTCACCTCTTGGCCTCCTTATTCCCCTCTGCCTCTGACAAACATTTAGATTTGCAGTGTTCTGTAATTTCTCTGTTTGGGCACTGCAGAGTTATTCCTACTCTTCGGACCCTTAATACTTAGCCTACCCTACCCACTTAATCATACACAACATTTGTGCAGCAGAGTCTCAAGACACTCGTTCCTCCTTTCTCCCACACGTGCTATCTTGAGTCTGGCAGTGACTGTGCTGCGAAGCCTGGGCGTTTACCCTCCAGCCCTTTGAGGAGCCTGTGAGGGCTGCATGCTAGCCTAGCAGCTTTATGGGGCAGAGACTGTCTCAGCGACGGCTGTTTTCCCCCATCCGCTCAGCTTGTCCCCTCCAAACGCGCCGGTGTGGAATACACTGACCGACCAGAGGCGATGGCGCATGTCCCGTTGCTTCATTGGTGCGTGTCGGCTGCGGGCGTGCAGCTTGGCACATGCTTTCTAAGGGGTCACAACATCTCTCTTCAGTTCTTGCCACCCACTGTCTGTCTGCCACCTCCTGTCTTGGGGTCTTTGACCTGTCCTCCTGTCCCCACTGTTTTTATTTTTAAAATTTAAACACTATTGTGTTTTGTTAAATATCCTCTCGGTCACTGCTGCATTCTGAGTTAATTCAGTGCTGTCTGCCATTCACTAATTCCTTCTCTAACTGGACTATTACTTACTGTGTTGATGGTCAGTGACTACATTTTTATCTCCAAGATTTCTAATGGTCTGTCATTTCATCTGTCAGTTTATTTTGCCTCCCATCGACGGCTCATCTTCCCTTGGTTGACCGTGCTGCAGTTCTCCTAGAAGCTCACCCCACTGGGCTCTCAACCGTGTTTCCTCCAGGCCCCACGGCACGTGTTGCTCACCCCCAGCCTCCGGCACATCCTCCTGTTCTCTCGGGGACATGTGGCCATGCCTGGGGGGTTCATGGTGGGCCTGGCTAGCTCTGTCGCCCCTGTGCTGCTCAGGGAGCCCAGCCTGGTCCCCTCCATCCAGCAGGGGAGGTGGCAGGCAGTGTGTGGACCCTTCTGCCCTCATGGGGATTGCCTGTCCTCCTCTGTGGCTCCCACACGAGTCCCAGGCACCAGCTCCCTGGGCTCTTTGGCCAAGCCAAGCTCTCAAGGAGGTGAGCCTGTGATTCAACCATTTCTTTTCATTTCTTGTTGAGATAAAATTATGGGATGTTTTGAGACACAAGATGATCCATTCCAGACAGAACTTTTTGGGGTGACCTTGGCGGAGCATCTCCCAGAGGCCTCTAGGCTCAGCTGGAAGCTGTGGCAGGGTGAAGGGATCCTCGATGGCACCATCCCTGGGGCACCACCACACAGAAGGACCCGGGTGCCCCGGACAGAGACTCCCACATGGTCCTCCCTCCCTTGTGTCCTGGTGACCTGTGGACGCCACTGTGAGGGGTCAGATGAAATGCCTGGGTAAGAGGCTCAGGCCCAGAGGAGAGGGCTGTGGAGAGCCGAGGCCACAGCAGGCCTGAGGGCTCCCTGGTGAATACCACAGGGGGAGCTCTGCCACCAGCATCTTTGACTGCCAGGCCTGGCGCTTGGGGCGCAGGCCAGGATTCGGGTCTAGGTAGCAACCCACACAGCAGCGCTGGATCCAGGGTGTCTGCCCTCAGGGACGCCCGCCAGAGTCAGGCTGACTCCACCCCGTGAGTACCACACACCCAGGGGGATGAAGAGGGACACAGCCCTGCCCGCTTCCCTCCTCCAGGGGACTGAGCTGGTGAGGGAGGAGCCGAGGTCACCCCGGGGCATCCTCGCTCCAAGTCCCACTGAGCCACACTCAGGTGCCCGGAGACGTCGTCTTGAGGGCCGGGCCACTGTCTGCCGGGCACCCAGCTGAGGCCCTGTGAGGGCTAAGGCCGCGTCGGCAGTGGCTGCAGGGCACAGAGCAGGTGGCCCTGCAGGCATGCGGGGACAGGGGCCCAGGAGAGGAGGGCAGCGGAGAGAAGCTACCGTGCCCTGGATGGGACAGGCCCTGCGACCTGGGCCTCAGCCCCGGGCTGATTCCACCTGGGTGGCTGACAGGGGCTGACCGTGTGCGCGTGTGTGTGCCACAGGGCCCTGCCCTGCCCAAGCCAGGCTTGTCTGCCACGGTGAGCTCAGAGCTGGTGCTGGGGCATCCAGTAGGTGCTTGTAAAGGCTCACAAGCGGCCATGTGGATGATGACCCTGGGACATGGGTGGCAGGAGGCAGTGGCAGCATTTGGGACTCCCAGGCAAGACGAGGCTCGCTGTGGGGCTGCACGGGAGCACTTTCACCAGAGCCCGGCGGCCTAACAACACGGGGGCCGTACAGTACGAGCCTCAGTACCCAGCTGCAGCTCCTTTGGTAAAAGGAAATTTTCCTCTGTGGTGAATAAAACCCTTGATTAGAAAAAGATCCTAAAATGCTTTGCAAAGTTGAGCTTTTTATAAAGGAAAGTTTTGAATTTTTGCTGAAATGATGGGGTCCATAACCGAGACGACCTACGAGAGGTCAGTCCATCGGCACAGGTGGATGCAGTGGCTCAGAGAGGTTCAGCAGCTTGCAGGAGGCCGCACAGCAAGGAAGGGGAAAGGAGCCGGGGGGTGGGGAGGAGTGTCTGCCTCGCCAGCCGGGTTACTGCTGTCGTCAGTGGCCCACAGAGAAGGGTCTCGGCCCGGCCACGTGGTGGACTAAGGACTGCCTTTGTGCGCTTATAAACCAAGCGCACAGTCATGAACAACAACCCACCGAAAATATCAGTCTCCCTGCAGCGCCGTGAAAAAAGTTTTAAACAGGTGACCGAGCTGAGTGCTGTTCCGCTGCATGGATGGCCTGTGGAGTGTGACTTGTGCAAAGCCTGGTCACTTTGGTGCTGCTTCTGACATCACGTTGGGGAGTTCCAACAAGTCCCGCGGTGCGCCCGACGCGGGAGGAGGGGCCCAGCCCTCGGCCCAGATGTTGACCCTGCGACATCAGCACACGCACCTCCTGTTTGCTCCTTTCCCAATTAAGCCCCAGAGAATCCTCTTTATCTAAGCACAGAATCATTTCAGGCACTAAGAACTTTCCTCCCCCTATTTTCCTTCTTAATCATCACCAAATCCCCATCTGCTATTAAAACGCACTCCATGAACACTGGCAAGCGAGCTAATCGGGCCACACTATGCCAGCGCTAACGCCCTCGTACGAGAAGAAAATGCGCGCAGTGCGCTGTGTGGCGGATTAGCCACCTTCACGTGGAGCAAACGCAGTAATAACTTCCAGCAACCTTCAGAGGCCAGTGATTTGCTTTCGAAAGTTCAGAAGATTTAAAACGATGCAAAAACCAGCCTCCCACACACTTAAGCTCTGCAAAATATGCAGAAACCACCATGTGCAGAAGCTGTATCCAGCCGATGTTGCTGGAAACGTCCGGAAGGGAACCCCCGTGTGCAGGTGAATTTCCAATAATTGCTTTTCTGCTGAAACAAAAGGTTCTATCCTTAGTTCACTCTCACTGAGCTCTGTTCAAAATTAGCTGCAAAGATTTTTGTAACTTAAATGCAGAAGTGAGTTGTCAATAGAGCTCAGCTTTCTGATGGAATTCTGTAGAAATTGAAGTTTTGAGGCTGGAAATGCTTCACCATGGAGGATTTCATCCATTTGCTGCAACTCAGCAGCCTTTTGGAGCCACATTTCCAGCTCAGAAGCAGTATGGTCAGTCACTGGACCTTATGAATCTCTGCCTCCTCGCTATCTTAGGTAGAAAACCATCCCTCAGGCTGCGATTCCATCTGGAAGATGGAATTAATAAACACCCAGTTCCTCACACCCTGAAGAGAAACCATGGGAAACAGGGCCTCTGCACCCCACTCATCCTGGGGCATGCCTCCCCGGGACACTGGCTCCAGGAGTCGGGGCTCCGACCCCACTGGGAGCTCAGCCTTCCACAGCTGAGCTGGGTCCAGGGAGGGGAGCCCAGGCCAGAAGCCAAAGGCAGAGGGGATGCACAGGGCACAGGCTGCATGGCCCCCAGAACAGGGCCCCTGCTCCCTGACTTCGGGCGCTCGCCAGAGTGGACCACCTGGAAATGTGTAACAGAACAAGTGCTGCTCTCAGAATCCTACACAGAACCCAAACCTTCAGACTTCAGAACCCTCACAGGCTCTACTCCAGCTACGCCAAGAAGGGGAAATGTTTAATTTAAGTGATAAAAACAGTTAAAAGACTCTGATAGTAGTTGACATAGCAATTTAAGTATGAAGATGAAAATAGCCAATTGAGAAATTCCCAAATATGAGCCTAAATAAAAACTTTAAAAATCAGGCTTCTGCTATTTGTGTTAATCTAAAACTCACAGGGACAATTATGTTCTGCTCTCTATGAAAACATTTCTGCTACCTTAGAAATCACAATGACCTTGAAATTATGATCTAGAGTGAAACACTGTGTAGTTTGCGAGTTATTTTAAAAGACTACATATGGCACTAAAAGGCATCTATGGAAGTAAATAAATTGCACAGAGAAAACAAATTATGTAGCAGTTCTTGGCATTTTTATTAGCTAAAAAATGATTTCAGCATTGACATTTTGCACAGTGTAATGAAACATAAATAATAATTAGGAGATATCTTCATGTTCATTCTCAAATTCATCTTTCGCAATTTCCCGTTTTCTGACAACTGCGCGCTACTGGAGACAGGGACAAGGTCAGGCCACCACGCCCCACCTTGGCCTGCAGCCCCCACAGCCCTCATCTGGCCATTGCCACCCAAACTCAGGGTCCTTTGCCGGCTGAGGCCCCTTCTAAGTGCAGGGGCCTTTCCAAAAGCAAAACCAGCGAGATGGCAAACCTGTCCCTGGGTAGCAGCCGGGCTGAGGCCTGGGTGGCAGAGTCCTGGCTGCACCCTTCCCCTGAGACCCATGAGGCTGGCACCACGGCCAGCCCTGCGTCTCCACGGCCCACGCAGCCACCCCCGCTCCTCAGCGGGGCACTGAGGGCCGCGTTGGAACCTTCATGAGTGGAGCCCTGTAGGGGCCTCAGGGCCCTGGGGGACAGGGGATCCACCCACAGCCACCGGGATGCCCTGCCTCACTGTGGGCCCCGAGCAGTGGGGCTGACGGACCACAGCCTGGCCCCTGGAACGTGGTGCTGGTTATAAGCTGACTGCGAGGTGTGTCCCTGACTGTGGTGAGCGCTTTTAAAATGCCGTGCAGTAAAGCACATAGGCATATAGTGTCTATAGTTGTGCTGCTGTGGCTGCCATGATGTGAGGTCCCTCTCATGGACCTTTTGACTTTGGGGCAGAAGTGAAGGCGCACGTGCAGACCCAGGGACTGAGGTGGAGGAGGACACGCGCCATGCTGTTACCAGCCTGCCTGTCCATGGGTGGCGCTCGGCAGCGGCGCACACTGTCGTTTTGGTCACACTCGGGAGAGGGGGCTCCAGAGCCACCCCAGAAAGCAGCCAGGACCACGGATGAGTGTGTTCACAGCGAGGAGAGGATTTGAGGGGCTTCATGGCAATGCATCTTTCACTGCAATACATTTTTTAAAACATTCGCCATAGGTTTTGACCAGCCCTGGAGTCCGGTGTTGGTGACTGAAGCAGAAGGCTGCCTGACGCCGACATCTCACCCGGGCACTGAGCGCGGACATGGCAGACACAGGTCGGCGGTGACTGTCCTTGTACAGGGTGGGCAGAGACTGCAGTACAAGCTGGTTGGATATGATTGCTTTTAAAAAGTGAAGCACATTATCAACACATCGCCAGCCCTTCTTTTCCATACAAAATGAAATGCTGGGTGTGGTGGTACAGTCCTGTAATCCCACACTCTGGGAGGCTGAGGCAGGAGGATCCCAAGTTCTAGTCCAGCCCGGGCAACTTAGCAACTTAGTGAAACTCTGTCCCAAAATAAAGCATAAAAAGGACTGGGGATGTAGCTCAGTGTGCAGGCCCTGGGTTCAATCCCTAGTACCATACACACATAAAAAAGTGCAGGGACCTCTGAAATGAGTCTTAGCATTCAGAAACAGTGACTCCTTCCAACTTTGAGCAAGTCAGCAGGTCTTTTAAGAAAAGATTGAACGTACAGAATGGTTCATAGCTTGCCTTTTTATCTAGGCATGTAAAATTTCAAAGAAATTCCACTTCTAATTTTACTTTGATTTAAAATTTTAATTTATGTAGCCCATGTCAATGAAAAGTGCTTTGCAAACTCCATAAAATTATCTAATGCGGCTTCCTTTGCATTTCCTTTCAACTCAGAAATCAAAAGCCCACAGGTTTCACAAAGTAATTATTTCTGTAATGACTGAAAGTTTTTCTTTTTTGCTGCTGTGTATTTTATGAGAATGTTTTATGAATACAGCACTAAGAAAATGGGCGAAAAGATCTAATTTTATGGATCACATAGATTTTCCCAGTAATTTACTAGTGTGAAGCTAAATAAATCTTAGAATGATCCCATGAGATAGAGACCATTATCTTCATTTACAGTTGTGGAAATGCAGAGGTTCACAGACACCAAATACCTAGCCTCAGTGAGTCATGGAGCAGACCAGGAGCTAAACAGCAGAGTCAGCCCTGTTTCACACAGAGCCATCCCGACTCTCAGGAGCAGGGGGAGAAACGCTAAGAGATGCGTGGGATCCATCACCGATCCATACTTCCAAGCAAACGCAGCTTGACATCTCCAGAACAAACTGAGAGCATAGCAGGATAAAGAACTCTCAGTCAAGATTATAAATGGCGTGAACATTTCATAGCTCTGCACTTGCACTTCTAGTAGTGTGGCAAACAAATTGTCAGGAGTCTTAGGGAGAAGAACAAAAAATCCTTTTTAAGAAAAGGTCGTAGGTAGACCTGGATCAGGGTTACCCAGTCCTGAATCCTGGGAAAAGAACGAGACACTGGAGCTCTGGACAGCATTCGAGACCCGGACCCGGGGCGCCCCCTCGGGAAGGGCCCTGCGCTCCTGGCCAGCTGGTGGGTCACAGTTAGTGCAGGCCACCCCTCCTGGGGTAGGCAGGACACCAGCTCAGAGGTCAGGTTAGGGTGCAGAGGGGCGAAGGCCTCCGCTCCAGAGAGCATCGCTGAGGTTTCCCCATGGGGGCCTCACTGTCCTGAAACCACAGACTGACGGACGGCGCAGGGGACAGAAGCCAGGACACCAGGCCAGGAGGACAGATGGTCTTTGGTGCGGTGCAGGGGGCTCTGCAGTGAATCTGGCCAGCGTTGACGTCAGGTCTTGAGCACGGGTGGGGAAGGACAGCGGCACTTGGTCTGACAGTGACAGTTGGTGCCGGGTCCGTGGTAAGCTGTCAGTCTCCTCCGCGTCACCCCAGAAGGCCTGACCGGTGCTCGAACCAGTGAACCAGAGAGCTGCAGTCACCAGAAGTGACGCCTGGCTTGCTGCACAGGACAATGTGTAGGAACAGCCAGTCCTGAAAACTGCATTTATACAAACAGCAGACGCTGACTTCCATAGAGGACCCAACCAACCAAAGCCTTTCGCTCCTCCCCGGCCCCCCAGTCCCCTCCCCCAGGACACTGGCAATTGCTGCTCTGGCCAGCTGGAAATTTGTGAGGCTGATAAAAACCAATCAGTTCTTCTCAGTCCTTTCTTGGCAAAAGGTAATTTCTGTGCCATCCATCCATGAGCTCTGCTGACTCTGGGGGAAGCCAGGAAAGGGCTCAAATCTAACCCCACTTTGGGGGAAACTGGGGAATCTCTCGGCCCCACAGCTCCCAGGACCAGGCAGAAACGGGGCCCTCGCTGGTCCACCCTGCGCTCCAAAGCACGGCGGGGGACAGTCAGTCCCAGGCAGGGGGGCGGAATCTGCCCTGCTCATCCAAAACACCACTGCCTCCGACGAGCCGGCCGAGAATGCAGCCCCTGGGCACCTATTCCAGATGTGGGCAGGGAAGACAGACAGCGTCGGGTGTCCTCCCTCCATCTCAGTGCCATGCTTCGTCCACAGGAACGGAAAGTCGGACGCAGGACACCGAGGACAATGGCCGGCCACACAGGGCGTCTGGGTCGTGGGCAGATGTGTGCCCCGCTGAGCACTTTATCCTCTCCCTTTGATCCCAGCCCTGGCACAGGGCCAGACACAGGCAAGGTGCTCAGTGAGGATCTGTGGAATCAATGGGAAAGGCTCTGGGAGGCTCCTCAGCGGGCCTCCGAGAGGTCAACGAAGAGTGAAGCCTGAGCTGGACTCAGGGACACCCTGCCTCTCCACGCCTGCTCCTGGGCCCTCACCTTGCCACCCACGTGCCACCTCTCGGTGAGAAACATAACTTGAACATGGGCTGCGTGCTGGGGGTTCCAGGGCCAGGCGCTGGGACAGTGGCCCTGAGGGCACAGGGTGGCAGAGGAGATGGGCCACTCACACCGCATTAGCAGACTGAGTTAGACGCAGGGTGGGGATGGCTGAGTCTCCCCCCGCCCAACGGGGTGGGCTGGGAACACCTGGAGACCACCAGCCCTGGGTCAGGCAAGTCCTGGAGCTCCCTCAGCGAGCAGGCTGAGCCACCTGGGCTACAGGGCATTTCTCCACCTCCCGATGGCTTTCCGGCTTCGCCAGTCTGGGCCGATGCTGGTAGACACACATCAGAGACAGTCGTTTGGAGAGGATTCCCATAAGCATCGGACCCTGGCTGGCTGAGGCTGTCACTCGCAAGTGTCTCTACACATAGGGCAGCCGGGCCCAGAGTTCCCTCCACTGAGGCCAGGCGGACTTGTGCGGAGAGGCCCTGCACAAGGAGATTCGCACAGAGCAACACCCACCAGGCCGTCTGGACCCTGCCCTTCCCTCTGTGGCAGAAGCCCGTCCGCGTGCTGCCCCAGTGTCTTTAGCTCTATCCCAGAACCCGCTTAGTGCCGATCCGAAGGGTGAGGCCCAGGGCAGGACAGGGCCTTCCCTGGCCTGCGCTGTCCCTTCTGTGTGAGGCCCCTCTTGGCCGAGCTGTGGCCTTCCTCATGGGTCGGGTACAAATGCTGCAGAACGGCCCCTCGCCCACGGGCCTGACGAATGCTGACGAGACTCACTTGCAAGTCCTGGTCACAATTCCTTCTCTCAGAACACTGGAAAACGTACCAGGTCAGACATTGGTGGACAAAGCAAATAAAACAATGTGATCTCGCTGTTCAGGGGGTGCTGTCTGGTAGAAATACAATGTCCTAGTCACTGTAGGTCACTGGGACAAAATTCCCTGCTCCTGCAACTTCAAAGGGGAAGGGTTTATTTGGCTCACAGTTCAGACGTTTCAGTCCATGGCTTGACCTGGGAAACAGCACAGTGGGGGCTCTGGAGGAGGGGAGCTGCTCAGAACACAGAAGCCAGGAAGCAGGGAGGAGGAGGGAGATGCACCCTGCAGGCCACGCCCCCAGTGACCTCCCTCAGCAGGCCCCGCCTCCTCACAGCAAGTCAGCTACAGCACCCCCATAATGCAATCCCCTCCACGAGGCTGTGAGCCGGGCATCCAGTATAAACACTGGCACAGCAATGAAAGCAAAAGGAAACAGCTGAAAGTAATGCCAAGAATATATTCTAATCCAATATACCTAAAATATTCCCATTTCAACGTGTAATTAATGTAAACAACTATGCAGGAGATGCACGGTAGCTCAGACAGTGTGGCCCCGTCCTCTGAGACCCATCCCAGGGCCCACGGAGAGGTGCCGTCAGTGCAGCTGGAGAGCTCCACAGGTGCCTCACTCCCGGCGCCCACACTGAGACGCCATCCTCTCCCCTGCTCAGGCCCCTGTGCATGGTCCCAGGCACCCTCTAGTCCAGTGGACCAGCTGCTGTGTGCAGGGCTGGAACAGGCCGGGAAGGCAGGGACGTTCAGGACCTGTGCCGGGTGTGGCCGGCACCCATCTGCCCATCCAGCCCCACCCCAGCCCAGGGTCCCACTACCGATGCTTCCTCACCAGAGTTAGGAAGAGGCCCTCTGTGTCCCCAGCCCCAAGCGGCTCTCCCCAAACGCTTCCCCAGCCGACTCTGCTAAGTGCTGCTCCACTTCTGGCCCCAGACCCGGACAATCGGTTCCGGTTCCGATGTAGAAGACACTTGGAGTCAGTAGAGCTATCGGAAACTTCTGCCAGTGACAGAAAAACCGATCACGGACGGTTACCCACTTACCAGTCCAATCATTTAAATACAGGATGATCAAAAATGGCCCATTTTGGTTACTTTTTATAAGATAATATAACAGGAAATATAAAGACAACAATTTCATCAAGTTTATCCAATACAAGAAATGGCTGAAATGGTGGAAGCGAGGCCTGCCCCAGCTGCCCTTGGGATCATCAGGGCATGGTTAGCCCCAGCCGCCGGCAAAGGCTGAGCACCAGTCACCCCATACCTGGAGCCCCCGGGGCACTGCGGGCCAAGTTTCACATGCCCTCCCATGCCCTGTGCGCTGGCCCTGCTCTGTGCCATCTTCACTCCAGGGAGCCGCCCTGGGCTCCGTGGCCTCAGCCCCACTGAGCCGTCCTCCAGAGGAGGAGAGACCACATCTTCCCCCAGCACTCCATCCGTCCTGGGAGTCCTTCTCTGCCATTGGCCAGAGCCGGTCACGTGTCCCCCTCTGAACCAACTCTGCCCCCGATTGCTAGCTTCTCCAACTGGGTTAGGGCGATCAGAGCCCAGCCTGGAAGCTAAGGAAGAGTCAGTTCCAGCCAAACAGTAGGGCTGGAACGAGAAGGATGAATCCCTAAAGGAAGACTCAAGGTCTGGGAGGAGCTGGAGAGTTCCTGACAAATGTCCACGTGATCAGAATGATGTGCCCAAGCTCGGTCCTCATCTTGCCTGATGTGTGGGTGTTCAACTGCTGAATTGCCGGGTTCTCTGGAAGCTCCAACCATGTCACTCAGAATTAATCTCAGTCTCTCCAGAGAACTGTCAGAGCTCGACTCCTCTGGCTGGAGGAATTCTCTGAGCACTCGGCCCTGGAGGAAACAGGCAAAGGACTTCCCCAGCCTGCTGTGTGGAAAGCCTGCCTACGTCCGAGGGATATTAAAACACACAAGCCTCAGAAGAGCTAAAAACTGCGGACAACTTCTCCAAACAAACCGCACGTCCCAGCATCCTGCACCCAGAGGTGAAGCAAGGAAAGCAGGTGGGAATGCTGCCTGCACATCTTTCCGCATCTAAGAAAACAGGAGCTGGTGGCGTCAAATTTCTGCGAGGGAGTCTTCAGGTGATTTTTCCTTAAACTCCTTCTGGTGGCAGCACTGTACCTTGTGCAGAAGGGACTCCAGGGCTCCTGAAGTTCAATTACTCTGGAAAAAGGAAACTTCTTCTACTAGAGCTCTTGGTAACTCTGATCCACGGGCTGCCGTGGGTCCTGTTCACTCGCAAGGCCGGATGTTTCTCCCAAGTTTAGAATCTGCATGGAGCAATCACTGGATTAGTCACCAGAGGCATCCACAGGGCAGGGCTGTGCCCGCCTGTTAGCGCCCTTGGCCTGCCCTGGAGCGCAGCAGGTACTCAGTAGATGGCGGAGGCAAGGAAATCAGGTTGGATCCATTCTGTAGAAGTCCACCAACCCTAACACAGACTCCCCACGACTCTTACACATGCTCTGCTCTGAAGCCTCTGGGGGTGCAGAGGTGGCAGCTGTCATTGAGAGGGGCACTTAAAGATGACCTGAAGACATGAGCTCTACCTCTCCGCCGGGGGCGGGGGGGCGGCAGCGCCAGGCTGCGGATGAAGAAGGCAGAAGCACTCTCTCAAACTCTGGGACGCCTGAGTAGCCACAGTGCAAGGCGGCCCTATTAACACAAGGACGATCAGTGTTGTGGACGGAGGTGAGGGGCGATTAACAGCCCCAGGATGGGGGACGCAGGGAAGAACTGCACTGCAGCAGGCCCCACCAGAAGCTCCCACGGGGACTCCAGAGACCTGGAGGAGGGAGCGGGGAACCCTGCCTGGGGGGCGGATGCTGCCTCCCCTTGCCCTCCCCTTGCTACCAGAGGGCTCAGCTGCTTGTCCTCTTCCCCAGCCCACAGGTCCCCCACGTGCTAGATCAGAGCCCGGCCAGGAGGAAACAGAGCGCCCAGGACGGGGCAGCCCAGTGGAGAGGGCCAGCCCCGCAGGCTGGAGCTGTGCTCGCTTCCTGGGTGCTGTTTTGTTGCTGTCCTCCCTGCCAGACACATCTGTGTGTTCCTCGAGGCTCAGAGTTCCTAATGAGCTGCTAACAAGCTGTCAATTACAGGCACAAATGAGGAGAGATGGCAGGAGGGCTCCACACCCCGGCACTCCAGGCCCTGAATTCGGGCTTCCCCAGGCACCTGGATCCACAAGGGGAGATGTCCGGGTGCTCCTGGTTTGGGGGCCGGGGATGGAATCAGAGACTTAAACTCAAAGTAAAATATTTGTACCTTCCTCTAAGTGCAGAAATCCTCCAGCAAACCAAACAGTTAATTCTTGACTGCAACTTATAAACCTGCACTGACAGAAGGCTTGATTCCCAGCGACTTTCCTTGTCATTTCTTTTCCAGCCAATTGGTTCTGTGGGCTTTCTGCTGTTTACCGGTCCCTGTCGGTCTGGGCATGGGGGTGGAGGGGCTCACACAAAGGAAGAAAACTGCATAAATGAAGAGCAAAGTTTCCAGGTGATTATCCCGCTGCTGCCAGCCTCCCCAGGGAGCCCCGGAAGCGGGCGGAAGAGAGCCCTCAGTCTCCTCCGAGGCTTGACTGGCAGCAGCTCCACAATGTGCCCAGGCCTGGAGAGCCATCAGCAGGGCTGGGGACGTGGAGCAGGCTGGCACATTCCCAGTGCCAGTGGGAGGTTCTCCAGGACACAAGGGGACATGAAAGGGACCCAAAGGAGAAAGGGAACAACAGCCAGAAGTGCTTGCTGGCTGACAATGGTGGGGAGGTCCCTGCCCAGAAGGGACAACAAAGGACCAGTTACTGGTTAACTGGAAGAGGGCTGAGCCCCAGCAGGGGGCGGCACTCAGCAGTGAATGAAGGGATACTTGGAGGTGCCCCTCCCCGTGAGTTGCTGAGGGGAGGCCACTGGGGGGGGGGCCCAGACACCCGGCTAAGGGGCAGCCTTTGTTCCTGCTCCACGCCCCCAAAGTCAATTATTTCCCTGGAGAAACCTGGAGCCTCTGGGGCGGGGGGCTCTCAGACTCACAGAGCCAGTTCCTGGCTAGCTCAGGCCTGGTGACTCAGTTTCCCTGGGGACTAAGATGTTGGTGGCAGTCCCCAAAGGGAAGAGATGCCTGGGTCCCTCCAGATGCAGAGAGGTGGAGTTGGAGCTTTGAGGCCCGGGCTGGCGGATGCCCTACCGGCTAGTAGAGCCCCTCCCTGGGGCGCAGCTGCCTCTTGCCCCGTGGCGACCATGCCCCCCTGCAGCCCTCTCTCCTGGGTCACCATGGGCACCCCCAAGCCAGGCCCCTCAGACTCTGGTCTCAGCCTCCACCTGCCCTGCTCTGGCCCTGCATTTAGAATCCAAAGGCCCAGGCTCAAGGCCACTTCCGACACTCCCTGGGTGACCCCAGATCCCTTCCTGCAGGGACAGAGTTTGTGTGGGGCTCAGATGAGATTGTGGGGTGCTCAGGAGACAGAAAGCCATGGTCCCCAGGCATGAACTCCTGCCCTGTCCCCCTTCCTCTCCTGGCAGGGGACCCTCTTAACCTAGTGAAACTTTCAGCAGAGCCCCCACCGGTACTGTGGACAGGCGGGGTGTCGGGGGCAGGGGTCCCCACCTCAGAGTTGGCCCCCACTGCCCTGGTGACAACAGTGTCAATCGTTACTCTCAAAAATAGTTGGACAGGACCACCCCATGCTATCTCAGATAAACGAGGGGAAGAGGGCAAACAGGGGCCTCAGAGCGCAGCCACACGAGGGCTCTCTGTCCCCGAAGGAGAAAACTCCTAGCTCCTCACAGGGACCCGGTGGCCTCTGGGTAGAGGGTAAGTTTCTTGGGAGTGGCCCGGGAAGGCTGCGGTCCAGACTGACCCACAGGGCCTCTGCGTCCGCTGGCCGGCGCCAGGCCCCCAAGAGTGACTGTGCACCCTGCGTCTGGGCAATTAGCAGGGTAGGGGGCGGCTGAGGACCCCCGCGGGACTCGCTGCCCATGGAGCTGCGCCCTTCCCGGCCTCTGCCCCCCGGGTCCAGGTGCCGCTTTGCGTCTTCCCTGCGATGTGCTCACGAAGCGCGGGCCTCCCCGCCCCACGCCCCAGCAGCAGGAGCATCCACAGCAAAGTCTCGGGGTGAGGAGCCACCATTCCGGGGAGCCTCAGGGCTGCCTCCTGCTACAGAGTCACGGTCCAGTCCGAGGAGACAGAGAGGGGATGAAGTACGGGGGGGCCGCAAAGGAAGACTGAGAGGCCTCAAGAAAAGAGCCCCACGTTTGCAGGAGAAAACATCAGTCATTTTTCTTTACAAAGAGGGCCTTGGTCCCTGGCCGCATCCGTGGCTTGCTTGTGCCCCCTAGTGGCCAGCGGTGGCCAGTGCCTCCGGGGAGTGAGAGCTGGCGGACTGGCTCTTATTCCACCATGAATTTTGATAAGCCCATTAGCCAGCCAGGCGGCCGGCCGGGAGGGGTGCCTCCTCTCTTGATGACTACACAATGAGGAGTAATATATTTTAATTTAAACACCATAAACCTATTGAGTGCTTAATTAACTTTAACCGTCTTTAGGGGAATGAAGCCAATTTGAGGGGGTCAAAAGGAGTTGTTTCAATATCAAACAGTTTTACATCGTCAATCCATTCATTCGGCCTAGAGCTACTGATTAACACACAAAATTAACATGTTAGTAAAAATTCATATTCAGGCCTCCGGGGAAATTAAGATGCGCATGCACAGGGCGTGATTAGCACAGCTATTGTTTTCTACCAACAATATCATTTAATGGGTTTTCAGAATTACAGAAAGAGAGACTCAGCGCTGGCTTGAATTGATTATTTACCACAAAGCTGTGAAATATAGAAACGATAGAAAACATCTCAAGCCAAGGGGTCGGGGCCCAGAGGCTGCGAGCTGCTCCCCCAGCGGCAGCGGATCCTCCTGCGTTTGGCCTGGATGTGGTGAGCAGGGCCAGCGCACACACAGGCTGGGCACGTGGACAAGCACAGCCGGGAGCTGCCTTCCGGAGGAGGGAGGGTCTCATCTGAGGCTCATTTAGATCCCAGGTCCGGCCCATTTCCCAGAAGCATCTGTAACAGATTGCATTATTCAAAAGAATAAATAAAAGAGGAATTTTTTTTAAGGGAAAGGCGTTCACGAGAAAGAGCAAAAGAGTCAGGTGTTACTATGTTCACCAAGCACATGCAGTTGGGAGCCTCCCAGCGGCCACGGGGAAAATGTCACTGGCCCTGGGCCTTGGATGTCGCTCAGTGGACAGAAGCGCTCCCATCTCGTGCTGAACTCGAGAGCCGCGGATTGTGTTGCTGCTGAGAGAAGGGCCACTGCGCTGGTTGGCAGAGTGAGTGCAAGCGCAGAGCCGCAGAGAGGAAGTGTTCTTCCCAAGTGCATCATCCGGTGTGTGGGCTCCGAGGGGCCAGCACAGGCTTCAGGGCGAACCAGCGAATCTGTCTGGGCGGGAATGAGCGCACCAGACCTGCCCTCCGCTCCAGCTGCCCGCCCAGGCCAGGAGGGAAGCCCAGAACAGCTGCTCACAGAGCGGCCTGCAGGGCACCAAGTGGCGGGCCTCCCGGGCAGGCCGTGAGCACCCACTTGGCTCCTTCTCCCCTGCAGTCTGTGGCCAGCCGCACCTGGCACCGCTGGGGCTCAGAGAACAGCGGAGAAGCCAAGCGCCCAGGTCCACACTCGGGCCAGGCCCCTTTGTGCCCATGCAGCTGCTGCACTGGCAGCAAGGGTTTAGCTGCTGCCTGCCTGCCTCCCCGGGCCTCACCACAGAGCCTGGGCATCCAGGGCATCTCCCCAGGGCACAGTGTGGGTGGGATAGGGTGGGAGGCAGAGACCAGCTGGCCAGGAGAACCCAGGAGCCATCTCTGTCCTTGGGGTGCTTTGACCCCGCGGGCCTGTCACTGTCACTGCTGGCCAAGGAGACCCAAGGTCAGTGTGAGCTTGCCTGGTCTTAGCAAGGAGAGCAAGCCGGAAGGCTGCAGGGGACAGGCAGCGGGGGCCAGGGCCGGATCAGGGCCAGAGGGTGGGAGCTGGCCGGGCAGGGCGCCCTCACAGGGGAGGAGGCCCAGCAGGTCCCCTCTCGCTGTGGCTGGGACCCAGCTGCCTCCCCTCCCGCAGGGCAGGCTCTGGTCCTCCATGAACCTCCGGTGCCCGCTCACTTCCTCCACAGCATTCAGAACACACACATGTGGGGCCGGACACGTGCATACGGCGGGCTGGGAGGGCAGGAGCTGCCCCCGGGCACATGAGGAGCTCAAGGGCACACAGCGTCCAGCCCCTGCTGCCTCTGCTCAGGGTCCGCACACTGCCCCTCCTGTCCCTAACCCTCTGCTGCCTGTGAGCTCACCACGGAACACACACGCACACATGCACGTGCACACACATGCACACACGCATGCATGCAGGCCCAGCGCCCTTGGGCAGCCCCGAGGGGACCACGGCGGAGGCACACAGTGGCCCTGGTCCTGCCAAGCCGACCACCCTGTGAGCTTCCTCAGCCCCAAGAGCCAGGGACCTTCTGGGGGACTCAGCACAACAAGCGAAAGTCTTCAAAACAAATGCATTCCTCGGGTTTCAACGGGCTTGGAAATCTACGCCAAAGAGCTAACCACACACAGCTCAGATACCAGCTCCAGGTACATGGACACTCATCACTGGTGGTTCAGTAAAAAGCTGGAAACTGGCTCCGCCATGGATCGATTAGCGACCCAAGTCTCAGCACATCGTCGGAGAAATGCTAGCGTCCAAAGCAGACTACAGGACCAAGGGAGGGAGCAAAATCCGCTCTGTGGTACAGAAGAGCACAGAACAAACAGTACCCACAGCACAATCCCGGTTTCTTTGAGTGTGTGCTTGTGCAGGGAACACGTTTGAGGAGGGCACCGGGGAAGACGTTCACAGGAGCTGTCACTGGGCAAATGCGTCGTGCTGCTTTGTACAGTAATCTTCCTGCTAATGTGCAACAGGAAGTTGCATTGCTTGCATAAAAGGAAAAAATAGGATTTATTTTTTAAAGTCACCTACTCTCCCCAAGCTTTCTACAATCATGGTCCTGATTCAGGAACCTTGTTGGGGTCCCCCCACCCCATGACAGCCCCTCTGGGACCCTGGCCGTCCTGGGTGGCTTCCTCCAAGATTCAACTTGGAAACAGTGCGGTTGGGGACTCAGGGGACATTGCCCCGGGGACCACCGTGGAGTCCACCTGCTCCTGAGGCACAGTGAGCGCAGCGGTGGAGAGGGTGCGGGCAGAGCCAGCAAGCGGTTCTGTCCTGGGGAGCAGACGGACGCGGAGCGGGACACAAGGACCCTGGGAGCCCAGCTCACATCTCCTCCCCAGGCTCTGGCTGCAGATAGCCTCTGAGACGCAGGGCGGGCCAGGCCAGTGACTTCCAGCGAGCCCAGGCGTCTCACCAGCAAGGTAGCGGCACAGTTACACCGAGTGGTACAGCAGCAGCAGAAGCACCGGCAGAGGACGGGAGACAAGACTCACTGGTGTGCAGCGTCACCCTTCCCTTCCTTGGGAGCAGAACCCCAGTGTTATCCTGAGCGGCAGTGAACTTGACCGGACGACATCCCCAGGGTCCCCTGCACAGAGCGTGGCCAGGACGCCAAGTGCCGCCCGCTGCCTGGTGGCTTCCGGGAAAACTCCTGGGAAGCTGCTCGGCCAGAAGTTGCCCTCCTGTCCTTGCTTCCTGCTTCCTGCTTCCTGCTTCCGTGATAGTCAAGTACCGGCAGCTTTCCTCAGGCATGGGTCACTTCCGGATGGAAGCCACGTGTCACAGTTTATATCTAGATGTCCCCCAAGGGCCTGGTGTGTGCGTGGGTGGGGCTTTTGGAGGCCTCTGGATCACGGGGCGCTGTAGCAGGTTGCTGTGAGGAGGCGGGGTTTGTGGGAAGAGGCAGGTCACGGGGCGTGGCCGGGAAGGGTTCACAGCCCCGCCTCCTGGCTTCCTGGCTGCCACGCTGTGAGCAGCCCTGCTCGCCAGAGCCTCCCGCCAGGCGGCCTAACCTTGGAGCAGCCCGCTACGGACTGAACCCGCTGAGATCACCTCTCCTCCTCTAAGTCTTGGGCCTTGGAGTTGTCTCAGCACCGGAAAAGGGACGAAGACACCGCGCCGTGCAGTGGGGGAGCAGAAAGAGAGCAGCCACGTCCGCTGCCCTTGGGCCCCTCCTACATGAAGACACTGCGGTCCGGTCCGATCCGGTTCAGGAGTTTCTGCCGTGCGCAGCCGCCTCCTGCTCAGAGCTGGCGCGGGTCAGCAGCCACCCAGGAGAGAGTTGGAGGCCCTGCGGTTCCCAAACGAGGGGCAAGGAGAGCCGGCGAGCACTCGGAAACCATCCCCTCTGGGCGTTTTCTCGCCGTTACTTAAATGATAAGCGCTGGCGTTCATGCGACAGAGGGAGCAGGTGCCACTATGCCAAGCGTTGGCGGTGCAGAGCCACGAGAGCCACTTCACCTAGCAGATGTTAAACACAGCAGCGTAGTTGTCCCTCAGCGGGTCAGCACCGAGAGCCTGTTTGTGTGTGAGGCCCCTTCTCCACCTTCCAGGCCGCGGAGAGGCAAGTGTGTCGGCCGCAAATCACAAGCCCACACGACCGCCAGCTCATCGAGTCGAGTCTGCTGCACTGGCCTTTCTTTACTTCACAAACACCGAGGCCCCGAAACGCACAGCTCAGCCCTCAGGCCCTTCAGGGTTGTGTGCTGGGGAACAGGGCTCCTAAGGCATCCTTTGCCTCCACCTTCCTGAGTGGGGCTCTCAGCCAGCTTCCCTTGCCCACTTCTTTCCTACTGTTTAAAGTATCTAACCATTATCTATCTATCTTTCTATCCATCTGTGATGCTGTGGATTAAACCCAGGGAGTGCTGAGTTTCTCATTTTTTATTATGAAACAAGGTCTGAGTTGCAAGGCTGGCCTTGAATTCATGATCCTCCTGCCTCAGCCTCCCGAACAGCTGGGATTTGGGGTGTGCCTCACCGCGCTGGCTTTCCTACTGAGCCTTTAAGATTCAGGTCGGATGTTTCCTCCCCTGGCAAAGCGGGCTTGGGGCCCGTCTGGCCTCCCACGGGACTGAGGGCCAGCTCTCCCGGAGCAGGAGTGGCTTGGTCCTTGCGGGCCATGGGCGCCGAGCTGGCCGCTGCTCACGTGGTGGCCTTGCTGTCCTTGTGTAGCTGGGGCCCCTCCTTGGTAAACCGGCCTTCGGGAAGCTCACACCTGGCTTCGGCCTGTCGGTTAGTGAGGAAGCAGTGGCTCAGCTGAGGTCCCGGTGCGGAGGCCGTCACCCGCCGTGTGCGTCCTGCTTCTGGACCCCGGAAGGGCAGTGGGTGCCTGGCGGCCCAGCACCACTCCTTGGGCTGAGCAGCCGCTCCGTGCAGTTGAGATGGGCTGAGGTGCCGTTTGGCTCCCGGGCCAGGACGCAGCCAGCTGAGAAAGGAGGAGGAGCCAGGGCGGTGGCTCCAAGCAGAGACCGGGCAAGGTCAGGAGGGCCCCAGCCTCCCAGGTGGCCTCCTGTGCAGGGAGGAAGGGGAGGCGGCAGGAGAAGTGGCTGGGTCCTGAGGAGCGGGTCAGCCCTCCGAGGGCACCGGACACCCCTCCGTTCTCCCTTCTCCTCTGCAAGCCTTGGAGCCCTGGCTGGGTCACCCTCTGGGCACAGGGCCCCCAGCGCAGGCCTGGGCAGTAGCTGCCATGCGGGGGCCCGTGCCAAGCAGTGGCTTCCAGCAGCCGCACCTGGCTCCTGGCAGCGCCTCCCGGGCTTGGAGCAGAGCCGAGCTGCTCTGCCCACTGCAGCGACAGCCCCACACCCACCCTCACGCATTTCCCACACAGCCTCCGCTCCAGGGCCCCCTGTGTGGCCCAGGGTGGGGGGTACTGTCCTGTACCGCCAGCCTGTGGGCTGCAGAAGTCACCCCGACTTCTTAGCCCGCAGGAGCTGCAGTCCCGCCTCCCTGAAAGCACAGGGCAGGTTTGCGGCAGGGAATGCAACCTCCTCCCTGGGGCTCCCAAGGCTGCTCTAGGGCCCTGTACGGGGCCCAGTGGGCTCCGAGGGACGCTAGACCCCGTCGCCCTCAGTCCAGTGAGTGCGCTGGGGAGGCAGCAGGAGCATAGGGGCCTGTCCACCCCCGGGCCACCCCCCAGCTTCCTTCCCCTCTCCCTGTGCCAGTGGGACCCCTGCCCTCAGGAGCTGCTCTGTGGCCTCTTCCGGGGCCCAGCACCACCAGCCCGGTTCCTCCCTCTGGGCCCCACTGACCCCGTCCTCAAAGCTCTTCCTTCCCCTCCCAAGGGCTGCGCCCACCCCACTGTCTGGCCTGTCTGCTCCCCACAGTCCTCCTTCACCACCTGGGACCCCTCACCTTCAGGGCCGACCCCCCGTGCCACCCCAGGCTGGGCCACAGGCCCCGCTGAGCTCGGGACCTGCAGTGTCTGCCTCTCCCCTCCCCCTCCCCGCTTCTCGCAGTCTCCAGAGCCCAGGGCCGGGGCCGAATTCACATTCCGCATCCCTGGCACCGAGCACAGAACCCTGGGTAGAGGTGTCAGCAGCTTTGGGCGCTGAGTAAGAGCAGAGGGAAGACAGAATGTGCTGCACAGGGACGCAGGTGCCAGCTCGGGTGGGGCGAGGCATGGACTTTGTAGGCGCCCAAAAGCTGCACTCCCCTGAGCACCCCTGCCAGACCCAGGTCCAGTGCCCCAGGCTCCCCTGTGGGCCTGGCCCGGGCCAGATCTCCCACGCCGGGCTCCGCACCCTGACCTGCGCGTGACCCTTTCCAGTCTCTGCCCAGCGAGTGATTTGCTGCCGGTCAGACTGGCCTCCGTCTCTGCTGGGCCTCTGCCTAACGCACCTTCGGGGACCAACAGCCTGGATCCGCCCCATCTTCCAAAGACAGAATGAATCGGAAATGTGGAGCTCATGCCTGTAATCTCATCTCCTTGGGAGGCTGAGGCTGGAGGATCGAAAACGTGAGGCCAGCCTGGGCAATTTAGCAAGACTTGGTCTTAAAATTTAAAAAACGTTTAAAGACTCAAAAAGGCTGGGGACGGAGCTCATGGTGCAGCGCACTGGGAGGGATCCCAGGTAGCTCAGCACACAGCAGCGGGGCCATGGGGCTGCAGGGCTGCAGGCGCGGGACACCTCCTGGCCTTGTCACGTAAACCCGAGCTCATGGAAGCCCCTCAGTTCCTCCCTCTGGGTCTCACGGACAGTGGTCAGCAGCCAGGCCACACCCAGAGCCGGGTCTCTCTCCCCTCGGCCCCCCCCAGTGGGCAGGGGCAGGCCAACCTCCCGCGAGCGCTGTCTCCCTGAGTGCCGGCTGACTCACTCTCCTTGGTGCCCTGAACGCAGCAGAGCAGGACACCCAAGGGCAGCAGCAGGGCCAGTGGTGGGTCTGAAGGAGGGAAGACAGGCCCCCGCAGGGTGGGAGCGGCCTGGAGCGCCCTGACCCAGGGCTTGGGTGGGATTGAGCTTGGCTCTGAGGTCTGACTCCTGCCAGGAGCTGCTTGACTTGCCCTCTCCGACCTTTTGTGGCCCTTGGAGGAACTGTCATGGTGCCCAAAGCCCACGGGATCAGATCTGCACAGCCGAGGACATGGGGTCCGGGCTGGGGTCTCCGAGGCCTGGGGGAGCCCCGGGCACACACCTGGGGGCCACTGCGCATGAGCCGAGTCCTGGTCCCTCCCAGATGCAGACCCGGGGACCCTGGTTCCTGCCCAGCGCCCCCTTGCACCCCCTGCCACAGCCTAGGGACAGGGCCGCACTCCCTCCTCTGTGTCCAGGGAGGGCCCTGCCCCTTCCGCCGAGGACCGAGGACCGAGGACCCTGCCTGTCCTGGGGGAGCCCGGAGCACCCCGCCCTTCCCTTCCCAGTGGTCCAGACAAGTGCTCCCTTCTCTCGGCTGCAGCCCACCGCTCACGCCCAAGCTGGGGCCTCAGTGGCCTCCTGGCAGCTGTCCTGCTGTCTGGCCCTGCAGGGTGGCCGCTCCGCACATCCTGGCCCTGCATCCCCCACCAGCGATGCTCCCGGCCGAGAAGTGCAGGGGGCACCAACGAGTCTGGAGGTCCGAGTCCTCGTGCACGGGGAGGAGTTCCAGGGATTTCAGTTCACCGGGGGCGGCGCCCAGACACTGAATGAGCCAAGAAAGAGAAACGACGACGTTGCAGAGCTGGGCGCACAGGAAGCCACGGCTGCTCCCTATCTTAGCGTCCTCTACCGACTCACCCAGCCCCTGGGATTGAACACTTTGCCCTGGCTTGGGAGGCAGCAGCACTGGAAGTCTTCACAGTGCTGCCTGTGACCCAGTCTGTGTCCTCACCTCTGGTCAGCAAGGGGCGCTCCTGAGCCAGCACAACCTCCCGGTGGGAGCTGGGGCCTGGGTTCGAATCCCAGCTCCACCACTTGCATGACCTGGGGCAAATACGTAACCTCTGTGCCTCTTTCTATTTCACCCATAAATGAAGAAAATAGTAATGCTCATCTCATTGAATCTTTAGAAGTCACTGAATAATATGCAAAGTGCTTAGAATATAAAGTTCACCTTGCTATTATTTCCAACTCTACTGACCCTTCAGAGAGGGACCGAGCCCGCCCTGCCGAGGCCCGCACAGTCACGCTGCGTGGGGGGTCCCTGCTGGCTCCATAGCTCAGCGTCACCTCCGGATGGTGGCTGTCCTGGTGCGAGTCGGGACCGCGCGACCCAGGCGGTGACCAGGTCGCTCCTCGGAGGATGCGCGTGGTCAGCACAGGGGCCTCAGCTCCCGCCGACTCCCTGTTTAGGGAGCTGCCTCTCCACGCTAGGTATTTTACTTGTTTGAAGTGGCCGCCTCCCTGAGGGGTCGCTCTTTTCAGCGCACACATCGTTGAGTGGCAGCCTCAGAAGCAGCGGCAGCCAGCTCAGAGATCTCAGCTCTGGCGAAGCTGCCTGGGCCTCCCGTGGGTTGTGCTCTGCGACCGGAGCATCGCCGTCACAGCCTCCTTGGGCCTCAGGAAGCAGCTGCCCCCTCTGGCTCCTCACTGCGGCAGGATTGGTGAGTCACGTAGGCGAAGCCCTCAGAACCAACTCGGGAGCTGCCAGGGCCCAGCGTGTGCACCCCTTCTTGTGCAGGAGGCAGGTACCCTGGGCCTACTGTGCGCCGGGCTCTGCAGGAAGCTGGGGGCAGCCGGGCAAGAGCAAGGTGGGCCCTACGACTGCCATCTTCAGCCTCCAGCCGAGGCTTCAAGGAGGCAGATCTGCCGGGAGCTGCCTGCTGATGAGTGGGCAGCTGGGCTTTCTGTTCGGCTCTGTTTGAGACAGGGTCTCACCGTGTACCCCAGCCTGGCCTTGAATCCTCGGCACTCCTGCCTCAGCCTGCCAAGTGCTGGGATGACAGGTGCACGCCCCACGCCAGGCTGCCAGGTGGGGTTTGAGCCCGGCGGGTTCTGGGCGGGGGGGCGTGATCTGCTGGGTCGGCTTCTGCTATCCGAACCTGGCGACACACACGAAGTCCACAGACCGACTCCTGCTGCTGTCACCCCAAACTCCGTGGCAACCGTGCCCCATCATGGCCACACCCCCGGGTGTGGGAGGGGACCCAAGGCTGACATGCACAAGAAGGAGCCAAGAGGGAGCGCCTGGGCCGGCAGCAGCCTGGCCTTGCAGGCCTCTGCCAGTGAGCACAGAGGCCCTATTCAGTCCACCAGAAGCCTCCACTGGAACGGAAGCAGCGGAGGGAAGAATCGGCCAGGGGGCGTGGGAGTGCGCGGGCGTCAGAAGGAACAGTTCCAGCCGCTGGCTGCAGGGACAGCGAGGGGAGTCACGGCCTCTTCTGCCACCTAGAGCAAGACGCCCTGCATGCGGAGGCCTCTCCTGAGGGTCCCAGTGTGCAGCCACCTCAGACAGCCCAGGCCTGGCCTAGCATCCCGTCCTCCCCACGCCCAACACTCCGGGCCCCGCAGGACCTCGAGAGCGCGCTTCCCCGTCCTTCTGTGCCCCAGGCCCAGCTGCGCCGCCCTGTGGGGGAGACCTCGGCTCTCCTCACACCTGGGGACCTGACAACTGATCCCCAGGGACAAATCCCACCCGGCCCGGGGCCATGGGCTGGGAGGGACGCGTCCTGGTGTCCAGCGGGTGGAGCCCAGGGCAGCTGGATGTGCTGCAGGGTGGGGGACAGTCCCACCCAGAGAGCTCTCAGGCCCGAAATGCCAGCATGCTGAGGCTGCCGACCAGGCTGGAGCCATAAAAATGGCGAGGGACCAGGTTTGGGGGAGCAGCTGCAAAGATGATTCATTCCGAGAACCAGAGCCACTGTCCCCGTGGGCTCTCGGCTCCAGCTGGAGCTCAGCGGTGGCTCCGCACTTCCTAGCTGTGCAGCTTGAAGCTTGCTGCCCATCTGCAGAGCAGCCGCGGGGCACCCGCCATCTGGGGCAGAACTGCTCCTCCAGCCCTCGCCCGCTGCCCTCCAGACCCCAGGACCTCAGGCGGAGATGCGCAGGGTCTTCCCAGAGCTGAGCAAGCTGAAGGAGGTGCCTCAGAGGGCCCTTCTCGAATAGGACGAGTGTCCCGGGAACGGAGTGGTGGAGACAGCGCCACCCAGGGCTGTGTGTCAGGGGAGAGGCAGAGAGGAGCGAGCTTTCTGCGGCCAAGGCCACCTCGATGGCTCACACAGCCCAGTGCAGGCGCTGGGGGCACACGGCCCCTCCTGGCCCCAAAGGCACTGGCGCCCTGCCCTCCTGGCCTCAGCTTCTACCGCTCGGGAAAGCAGTGTCTTGCTTTTAAGCTGCCCGGGTTGGGTTTTGTTACATAGCCCTAAGGAATACATCAGCCTGCGGGGTGGTGGTGAGGAAGGAAGAACAAGTTTAGAGAACGGAAAATACACCTTCTGCAGGGCACACCAGGGAGGCAGAGCTTGTAGCTGCTGCCACAGCTTTCTAAGCCCTGAGTGTGCCATAGCTCTAAGACAGACGGGTCCGAGGAGCGGCGAGTAGCATCTTGTCGGGATCGGAAGGAGAACGTCTCCCGAGCTGTCAGAGATGCAGACTCCGAGTCTGTGTAGGACACTAACAAAATTCCATCCCAAAGCACGCGTCTTCTTCACACACCACGGCAGCGGCGAGGCTCTTCATGTGTGCACACTCGGGGTCTCCCCTGCCCCACTGCTCACCCTCACAGGACTGCTACAGAGTGTGCCTCCCTTTTCCTTGCTGGTGTGTGTTTGCAACACTTCACCGTCAGCTCCGTCCTGGGGAGCTGGTGCATAAACATGGCACAAACTGCCTCTCGATCAGTGTACCTCCCCGCTCCCTCCCAGATCTCTTTCTCAGGGCCACAAATTCTACCTTCTTGCTTCTTGCCATCTATCTTTTATTTAGCTTTTAAATTTTATATATTTTGGGTTTCTCATATAGAACCATGTGATATTTGAGTGGCTGTGTCTGACTTATTCTGCTTATTATGGTTTCAAAGTGCATCCATTTTCCTACAAATGATTCACGTTTGTCCTTGTTGAGGGCAGCATAGTACTCCACTGTGTGTAAATACCACCTTTTCTTTATTGGAGATTTAGCTATTGTGAATTGTGTTGCTATAAACTTGGGTATGCATGGATCACTGTGATGTGATATCTTTAACTCCTTTGGGCAGATGCCTAGAAGGGGAATAACATGATTTCTAAAATGCCCATTCACAATAAAATCTAACGGTTTCCATTTTGAATTGTGCTCAAAGAAAATTGTTGTTCCTAAATCAGCACTAGGAACCTCTGATCACTGAAACTCAGGTCGATGCAGATTCTTTCAGGTGAATGAGATTTTTCACAACCGAGCAGCTGAGAGGGAATCACCTGCTCAGAGGGCAGCTGTGGTGACCCTGTCACCGTGGCCTGCGGTGGCTTCTCTGTGTGCCGCTGCTCACCCGCAAGGACAAGGTCAGGCTCACTCCCTGAAGTGCCCACCTGGCTTCGCTGGGGCTCTGAGGCCAAGTCCCAGCCTGGGCATCCCCGCCCCCACCCACTTTGCGCACGGGGTTCCATTTCTCTCACATGGATGAAGGGATGACTTGATGCTTCCTCACAATTAGAACGCAGTGTGCATTTATCGTAAGAAGCTCAAATCTGGGAGGGCGCTTTGAGAATAAAGTATGTCTTCTGAGGCCACTCCACTCCCAGACTTCTGGTGTGTGGCTTCCAGAATCTGAACCTCATGCACCAACCCGTGGGTGAACGCACACCCTCGCCATCCAGATGCATTGTAAACAGATAAGAAGCAGACCACACATGCCATCGCGAGGCTGCTCTCTACCTCCTTGACAAAGCAACCTGCCTGTGTAAAGAAATGTAGTTTTACAGTATCATTTTGGATGGCAGTGCAGCATTAGAATATCAGAATTTACTCAGTCGTGCACCTGCTGGTGAAGCTTGAAGCTGTTTTGCAATGATGTTTTTCATCATAGCAAGCAAGCCCACAGTGAAAAGCCTGGAACTCACCACTGAGGAGCATCGGGGATTCCTGAGCACAAACTGAGCGCACCCTGTGGGGAGCAAGGGGCGTCTCTGCCTGAGCTGCTCCCAGCTCAGAACCGAAGGGCCCCCTCCCTGTTCCTCCTCCACACTGTGCCCTTCATCTGCTTTATCTTGGCCCACAAGAAAGGACAGAAGAGGAGCGGGCATGGTTTTTATCCCCATTGTTATTACACTGAGCTTGGACATCTTTTTGGTGAAGCCAAGGGTCCAGCTGTGGGAGACTGCAGTACTGATCATGCCCAAAGCAGGCTGTAAGCAGTGTAGGCTGTGAGGAGCTAACCCCACAACTGGCTTGTTTATAGCAGTGAGTCCAGCCGAAGCCTATGTGCTGAGGTCAGAGTGAGTCACATCCAAATTCCATTCCCACAACTAAAACCTTCTAACTAGAAGGGCAGTGTTCTAATTATAACCATCTAGTTTGTCTATTCTGTTCCTAATTTGAGAACGCTTTGTCTTTTCCTTTACGAGTCTTATTTATCTCCATTAGTTTCCATAGAAGCTGCACTATTGTACATCCTCACCCATAGTTCTGCCTTTGCATGTAGCTCACCTTTACCCCAATCAATTACTAATAAAAATCAGTGGCTTGGACAGACCAGTGCCTTTTGCTAAAGCAGCATTGGCCATCCTGGCTCCCTTCTTTGTGTCTCTCTTAGTTCTGTTTTTCAGGGTTTTTTTTTCCTCAGCCTTGCATTGTACACTGAGCAGGAGACTGGAGCCTACTGCAGAGATTTCTGGTAATGTTTCAGGGGTCTCCAGTACAGCTGTTCATTGTACAATGCAGCATAATACAATTAGTGGTATTCTAGTATCTGAGTAATAGAATATATAGAATTAATTGCATTCTACAGTATTGGGATACACGATTACCTATGAAGCTCCTAATAATGATTTGCCAAATAACAATACCTAATACTAGTTCTGAGCAAGGCACTTGTCTTAAGTCACTTCCCTCATCAATGGGATAAAATATCCAACACCCACAACCTGAAGGAAGAGAGGTTTCCTTCTGACTCACGGTTTAGAAGTTTCAGCCCTTGTGTGATCAGCAGCACGGTGGGAGGGCCTGGTAGAGGGTGTCTGCTGGCATCATGGTAGACAGGAAGAGGTGTGGAGGGAGGGAGATGCATCCTTCCAGGCCATGCCCCAGGGATCCCTTCCTCCCACCAGGCCCTGCCTCCTAACAGCAATCAGCTCTAAGCCCCAGGATCAATCACCTGCCACACACATGAGGCTAGGGGAGTCATTTCAGATCTAAACCACAGAAGCACTGCTCCCAGCACCCAGTGGCACCCCCCAGCGATCTAGGAGCTGTCTCCCCACCACTGGGCTCCACCTATGAGGAATCTAATGAGTATGTTTGAAATATGATTAGATTTTGAAAGAATAACCATTTAAGAAACTACATCCCTTTTCTACATCCCTTTTCTCCTTTATTCGCACCTTAATAGTGTGAAGTTGCTCTGTTACTGTTATAATTCCCTCTGCACAGATGAGGCATGCGGTGCCCAGGGACTTGGTCAGGGACACACATCCAAGAGGGGTGCTCACAATGTGAACCCACGGGATACCAAAGCTCCTATCCTTAGCCACTACAAGAGCCACTAATGTCAGGGATGCTAAAGTCCCCTGCCGAAGTAGTGGCTGGGACACAAGGCCCACCAAGGAGGGATTGATCTGTAAGTGAGTTAAGATAGTTAAACCTTCAAATTAAAGCAGAGTCAGAGGTATGTCCCCAGGGGCACTGGGACCCACACACGTCAGCCCCTTGGCCCAACACAGAAGAGTCTCTGGCCACAAAAGAGCTGGACAGTGTCACTGTGGGAGGTGGGACCCCTGCCACAGAGACCAGAGAGGAGGCCATTGGCCCCTCCGTGGGGGACACCTAGCTACTAACTCCTGTCAGCCAAGTGGGGGGGGGTGAGAGTAACAGAAGCATGAGGAAGAGACGTAAGTAAGATGGCGGCACTTCCTGGGTGTTTCCAGGACACCCGGCGCTGCACTGTGTGTCTAGAAAGTCACCTTACTAATCCCACGCAGGGAGACAATCACAGCGGAGCAACACCCGTTTGGAACACTTAGAGTGAAGCCGGGAGGCCTTGTTACATCTGGTCTCAGACACGCACACGGTGGAGTCTTGGAAGTGTGCTGGGATGCCCACCCGGCATGCGCTGACCTGGGCTCCCTGGGACGCCTTTGCCACCTCTGCTGCCTCTGTACAGTCAAACCCTTCCCCAAACTATGCAGGGACAAAGGCCACACCAGGCCCCTCCTCCGAGGCACCTCGACTTCAGCAGCACCAATCTGAATTCCTAACAAGTAATGTCATTTCCACCCTCCTCATGACGGAAAGTTATAAAGACAATGCCTTTCTGCAAACTCTCAGAGTGCATTTTCAAGACTCAATCTGGGTTGAAACCCTAAATGGTCCCCAGCTGATGTAATTTTCTTGTGCTCAGCTGGGATGATTCTGTTCTTAGTCAACAGCCCTACGTCCATCCTGGGAGGTGGGAATTAGCAGGACACTTGTGAGTGCCACACAGCAGGGCAGGGCAGAGTACAAAGCAGGGCTTCCCATCCGCTCCAGGAAGGCCCCAGGGGCTCCATGGAAGCCCTCGTGTGGGCTAAAGATCGGCTGGGCCGGGCCGAGGCTCTGGGCTTCCCGTCTTGCGTCAAACAGAGCTGCTCTCTAATGAGGCTCATTGAAATGAAAGCGTCTCTTGCTTTTAAAAGCCCACATGTGGAAGCACAGTACCCTGCCATGCCCAGTTCCTACCTACTTCCAGCCGTCCAGCACTTCGTGCCCAGCGCCCCAGCGCGGCTGCTGCTGGGTGATGTCAAGGACCAGCATTTATTATGCCAACTGCACACAGCTTGTGCCAAGGGCCTTCCGCTAATCTCATCTCGTCCTTCAACAACGGGGGGAGCAGGGGCCATTATTCATTTTAAGGACGAGGAACCAGAGGCTTGGAGACAGGAGCCCACTCGCAGGGCTGGCAGGCCAGGGCTGGCTCCAGTTCTGTTTCTGAAGCCTCCGCCTTCTCATCTGTTCCCTCCTGTCCTTGCCGGGGACTGAAGTGTGAATGTTCACCAAGAATCCCTGAGCAGACTGAGGCTCCCAGGGTAGGATGGAAGCCTCCACCCTGAAAGTCAACAGAGAGAGGAAACAGGTGTTACCTGTGAAAATCAAACAAATTACACTAAGAGCAAAGGCAAGATGGTTCTGCAGAGGTGACAGATATGCTGATTAGCTTGACTGTGGCGATGGTCTCACCACATGCGCAGGTATCAAAACATGGTGCCGTGGCCTGCAGATTCCTATAGGTTTCGGTTGCCAACTATACCCTCAATAAACAGGAAAATTAAATTTTTAAAGCAAAAAATATAGTACTCAGAACTCACCGCTTCTTAAGCAATCTACTTCATTTTACAAGCTGCAGTCTTACGCCGGGCTGGAGGAAGCAGTGTCTGGCTGCACTGCCCTGCCCGCCTCTGCGTGGGGGACCCTGGGTGTCAGCGGGAAGCTGGTGCTGGCCAGAGCCCTGGCACCGTGCATGCTGGCAGTGCTCAACGCACGGTTCCGCTGATTGTTTCCGCTTAGTACAGTGGTGGGGATGTTAATAATATGGATTGGGCTGAACCTGTACTGTCTTTGTGGCTGCTGCACAAAACACCGAGGACCCGTCCTACAGAGTGGAAAGCTCTCACCTGCTCCACCAAGGGCGCTTCCGCGGTTGGCCCAGTTCAGATGTCAGTGCCATGCATGCTGGAACGGAGCCCATTCATGGATGGTGAGAGCAACTCGTTTGCTGAATCAGTTTGTCATCAAGCATTCATTGGCAGCCCAGTTTTGCCAAATTACAGCTGAATTGAAGGCAGGTTGGCCATAGGTACATGGGTTAGGTAAAGATCAATGAGCGCATCCTGTGATAATTGATTACAAGAGTTTACACAGAAAGCGTGGCGTGTAAGTTGTGAGCTACACCTCCTTCATATCAGGAAGATTTAGACACAGTTTTCTTTCTCCTGCAGAGCTGGCTGTCAGACACATTAGACCACACTGCTGGACAGAGCCAGTTGGCCTCCCTCACTTTCCTGGTGGCAGACTCTCGGAGCGGTAAGGACAAGGTCCTCCGTGACCCAGGACCCCCAGCAGGAGTGAAGTTTCAGACCCAGAGCCCTCTCCAAAACACGTGTTGATTCCCGGCATCTTACAGTCCACCGCCATCTGGCCTCTTCCATAAAGTGGACTGCAGACCTCTCTGTAGACTGAGGGACCGCGCAGGGCATGAGCTCAAAAGCAAACAAGCCTTGTGGGTGGCAGAGCGCCAGAGAACTCTAGTCACCATCTCCTCGTGGCTACGCTCAGGAGTGACACTGGAGACACAATCCCTTCCTAAACACGGGACCACGAGGGACACGGGAACAGGAGTCTCTCATTTCCCCTCACCCAGCCAGAGTTCGCTCAAAGTCCTGAGGAGAGGGAGGCTGGCAGGCAACAGGAGGAAGGACGCTGAGTTGGTCCTGTGTCACGCTGTTGTGCTTGGGCTGTGCTGTCTAAAGGTCATCCAGATGCTTAAAAATGTACAATGTGTATTTTTATGCCTACTTTTTAAGGTTCATGGCCATGTGGTCAATGAACAACATTCGGGGAGTCCATGCATACACATGAGCTGCCAGACCCCTAAAAATATGGGCTACAGGAAGTGCACAAGTCTACTCTGGAAACCTGGCTCTTCCCTTGTGTCCGCAGAGAGCAGAGGGGGACCAGCCTGTCCTCAGCCACATGGCTGTGCGAGGTGACGGTGACAGTGCCCAGAGGTGTCCTCGTTCCTGAGGCCTGGGAGTGGGGCAACCATCACTCTCCACACCCCAGCTGGTGCTGAGAGCAGCAGCGGCCCATGCTCGGACCCCCACTGCTGCAGAGCCCGGCACACGTACGCAGGCTCCTACGCTGCGCCCAGAACTGAAAACACAGCATGGAGGGCCCTTCCGGATAACCAGGTCAGCACTTAACTTGACCGTGCAAAGACAAACCTCGGTGCAGGCCTGGAATCTCCTTTGGCCGCCGGGAGGGGTGGCCACCTTCCTGACTCCCACGCATCACAGGGCCTCTGACCCCTGCTTCCTCGCCCGGACCCCACATACCCAGATGCCCCCCTGAACGCGCTCTGGCTGGGCAGCGGGCTGCTCTGCGCGGGGGCTGAAAACACTGCAGTGGCACCGCGAGGGCAGCCAGGGGGTAACCGCTGTGTCCCCGTCCCCTTCGAGGGGCAGGCTCTGCCTTCCTGGGACCAGGCCGCATCTTCTGAGCACAACAGTTGAAAAAACTCCCAAGGCATGCAAATGGAGAGGAACGGAGGCGGGAGGTAATTAAAAATGTATTTTCCATCTCCCCGTAATTGAATTGTGAACAAGCTGCAAGTTAATGAGGTCATCTACCCTCGAGCACTGACAGGAAAGCAGGAATAATTATCTTTCAGCTTCTTCTTATGTAGCAATTAATTTTAACCATTCGCCTCCACCCCATCCCGCTCCCCTTGCCCCAGTCAGTCAAAGCCATTGCTAAGCCGAATCGACAAGTCATTGATCGGCAGGGCGCAGCCACCGAGGCAGGCGAGGCAGTCACAGAGTGGCAGCTGTCCAGGGCTGAGCGCTTCCAGGTGAACGGTGCCCGAGATTTCCCATTCTGCCACTCGGAGGGCCCAGGACGCGCACAGTGGCTGTCAGAACATCTGGTGCCAGGTGGGCCGGGAAGGGGCACTGCTTTCTAGGGAAGGCGACAGAAGGATGGACCGGGTTGATGGATGGACAGCACAGCGAGGCAAAATGTCACTTGCAAACATTGAACCAGCACCGGGGGGGGGGACGCAGCGGTGCACCCAGCCGCCACCCGCTCGGGTGTCCCTGGCGGCCGGTGACCTCGGGTGGGGTCCACAGCCGGTTCCCGAAGCCGCAGGTGCAGGACGCTCCCCGCTGGTCCGGCGCCTCAGAGCCCACAGCCGCCTCTCACTAGCCCATTCTCGGGTGCGGAGTGGCCGTCTCGGCCCGGGCCACCCCATGTCCGTGGCCCCTGGGGTGTTTCTCAGCCCGACAGAGGAGGCTCCAGGCACGGGACCCCCACTGGTCTTCCAGGGAGGAGACATTGGGGAAACATCACTTCCAGCTACTTTAACCCAGCAGAGAAGCATCTAGGAGGAAGAGGGGGATGGCACCGGCGGTGGGTGACGTGGGTGTCCACGTGCCTGCATTAAGGGGCACCCAGGAGGCCGGCGAAGTCCCCTTTCCAGGGGTCTCTGTGAGGAACCACAGAGACTGGTGCTCCAGTCGGGGCTGAGTACCCAGGCTGCCCTCCCCAGTGTGGCGGCTACCACCGGACCCCCTGGGACCCACGGAGGACAGGAGCAGGACAGCTGTCTGCTGTCTCTCCTGGCCGGGGACACCCATGTCCTCTTACCTGTGACATCGCAGCACCAGGTTCCGGGGCCCTCAGACGCCAGGGCTGACACTGGCGCCCCAACCTGGCTCTCAGGCCCTTGGGCCCAGCCGGCATTGCACCTGACTTCTGGGTCCTCCTGCCTTCGCGGTCACAGATGCTGGCTGATTCTACCGCAGCAATTTGTCTTGGATGCCGACCCACACCGGGCTTCCATTCCAGAGCCCATCCAGCCTTAGCATCTCGCTGACACTCAAGCTCCTAACAGTAGGTTCCACCAGCAGAGCACACTTCACATCAGAGAGGCTGGGGCAGGAGGGTCACAGGCTGGAGCTCAGCCTGGCAACTTAGTGATTTAGCAAGACTTTGTCTCATAATTAAAAACACGAAGAGGGCTGGGGATGTAGCTTGGTGTGAAGGGCCTGGGTCTGACCCCCAGAGCCCCCCACACACAGAATGCTTAACCCTAAGTGCTGCACTCAGTACTAAGAAGCAGCAAGTGAGCACCTCGCGTGGCCCACGCCTGCTGTCCCTGGACAGTACGGATGGCCTCTCGAGTGTCCTACACCAACAGTGACTGCGTGGCCTCCTGGTCGGGGTATCACGGGGTGAAGGGCAGGACCCCTCCGAGCTTGGAGGGCAGTGGCTGCCCGTATAACTCGTCCCTGGATGCCCACAGCCATCCAGGACATCGCTCCCTCTTGCTAAGGCCCTGTGGCCATGGGGCCTCACAGGAGCCGCGAGGTCGGTACAGGAAGCTGCTGCTGGCCAAGTGCGGCATGGCAGAGCCGAACTGCGGGCACCAGGGGACCAGGGCATCTCTCGCTCTTGAGTCCTTGGCAGCTCGGTGAGCAATGCCAGGCTGTGCAGAACATGGCAGAAATCTTTACATTTCACAGGGAGGGAGCAGGCTTTGGAGCAGAGCAAAGCCCATCGGAAGGGGACAGCAGCACAAGCTGGGGGGGGGCGGTCCCAGGCTTCTGAGGGAGGGCAGACGTGGAGGCTTCACTGTGTCCTTGATGCTTTCCTTGAGGCCAGGGCACCGGGCCTCATTTTAGCTCCTCCCAAGACCAGAAGCTCACACGGTCTCTGCTGTCTTCAAAGCCATCGTGTGCAGCACTAAGCCCCAGTTTCGGGACAGGAAGCTGAGGCTCTGAGCAGTTCAGGGATTTGCCCAAAGACAAGGGATTTAAGCCCAAGCCCAGCAGACACCAAAGCCCATGTCGGCAGGGTCACGCCAGCAGCCGGGAAGGGAGTGCTCTGTCCTGTCCCTGTCCTGGGGCAGCTCTTTCTAGCACCTCCTCCTGGCACCAAGTCCACCTGTCCATCGAGGGGCAGTGCCGTCCTCCTCGGGGCCAGAGGCCTCTGCTGTGACTTCTGTGCAGACGATGGGCCCGGCCTCCTGCATGGCCAGTGCCATGGGGAGAGGACGCGTACCTGTCCCCTGCCTGGTGTGGCTGAGGTCACCAGCTTGTCCCTTGGCACGGCTGTGGAGAAGGAGGCGCCCGAGAGGAGCAGCAGTGGAACTATGGGAGGGTGCAGCAGTTGGGTTTCTCCAGAGAGAGAACCAACAGGAGGGTGTATGTGTGTGTATGTGTGTGCATATGTGTGTTCCGCCCACACTAGAGGGAAAGATGATTTTTCCCCTCAATGTCTCCTCTCCATGGTCAGTCGAGTCTGTGAGTGTAGACCCCACGACTGTGGGAAGCCAACTGCGCATATGAATGTAGGTCTATGGATGTCTGGAGGGAGACAGGGAGGTTAATTTGAAGCCTTGAGTCCATGGGATTGAAGGGAGGGGCTTGCCAAGCCCAAAGTCTGGTGGGGAAGGTGGGCATGATGAGACCCGAGCAGAGGTCCAGTTCAAGCCCAAGATGCAGCACCAGCCCCAGTGGCTGCAGAATCCCTCACTCGGAGCGGCTGATCTTTGAGCTACTAGGCCTTCACCTGATTGCATGAGGCCCACACACACTGCAGATTAGCCCGCTGTTCTCCGAGTCTACCTGCTGAAATGCAGACCTCACCGACCACAGCTCCTGGCAGAGTTTAAATAAGCCTGACTGAGTGTAGGCACCAAGGCTCAGCCACACCGACGATGCAGCGACCTGTCCCCAGCGGGGAGGCTGGGGCTGTGGCCATCCCACACGTCTGCCGGCCAGGCTGGAGGAAGTGAGGCCATGCATGGTCCCTGCCCGTCCTGCCCTGCGGGGCACCGAGGTGAGGTGGCACAGAAGGCTTCTCACCTCAGTCACAGCACAAGGACCGGGTGCTATGGTTTAGGACTATGGGCCCTTGCGTCTCACGTGTTGGGAAGGTGGCCGGCGAGCGGTGTGGAGCTGACTTCCGTCGGGAGCTGAGGCAGTCACTAGGGTGACTAGAAGGGCGAGTGTGTCCCCTTCCCAGCTCCTCCCTTCTCTCTCTTGCACCATGACACGAGCAAGCCTGCTCCTCCACACCCTCTGATGCGCTGGAGCTGCCCACAGGATTCCCTGAGCCTCGCAGGCCAGGCGCCCGCCCAGCGCTCTCCAGCACCGCCCCCCCCGGGTCTACATCGCAGTTCCGAGCAGGAAATGGCCAGGCTGGAACTCCCTGCCCAGGAACCCCTCACTAGTCAGGGGGCAGCGGCAGTCACACCCGAGTCTGCCTGATCCCGGAGCCCAGGCCCTTAGCATGTGTTTGTGTTTTGTGCACGAGTGTGTGTGTGCGTGCATATGTGCATGTGTGTGTGGCCAAGCATAAAAAGTCAAGCACTGAGAGCAGCTAACTGCAAGAAGGCAGAGGGACACCAAGGCACAGGCAGACAGCCTCGCTTCCCTCACGGCCGGCCTTGTGCAGCTGAGCTACAGTGTCTGAGAGGCCAGTGCACTTTAGACTTGCACTATTTTCAACGTACAGTGGGCTATCTGGGTGTAACCCCACTGCAAGCCAAGAAGCACTGTATCACTGTGTCAGTCAGCTTTTCATGGCTGGGAAAAAATACCTGACATCCACTGCTCAGAGGAGAGCGGTTTGTTTTGGCTCTTTGTTTCAGGGAGTTCAGTTCATGGTAGGCTGGCTGCAAGGCAGAAAGAGCATGGTAGAAGGGCCTGTGGGAGGCAAGTTGCTCACACCAGGGCAGCCAGGAGGGAGGGAGGGAGGGAGAGAGAGAGGGAGGATGCACAAGTGCCAGGGCAAGAGGTACACCCTTCAGTGCCACCTCCTAACAGTGAGTCCACTGTGGATGTGGCTAGTGTCCCACGCATGATCCAGGGACCTTCCACAAGCCTTACCTTGGAACGCATGAGGCTTGGGGACATTTTTTCTTCATTTTAGCATTGTAATGGCTTTATTCAAAACACAGTTGCACAAAAGAATTAACTTCAAAGTTTTTAAGGAGAGGTTCTTGAGGAATTTAACGCATTATATACATACTGCCATACAAAGAGCATTAAAATAGGACCCAAAACTTCTACAAAATATAAAACCCACCCTTACTTATTTGCAAGAAAGTACCACTCACAAAGCTACATAAGTCTTAAAAGTTATCTGGAGGCTCTAAGTGTTGTTTTCCAACCAAAGAACTCTAATTACGATTGCACGATGAAATGATTGATAAGAAAGTCAATATATAGATTTAATTTTAAAAATTTGTATTTTCTAAGATGCCATAGTATGCAATGAGAAATCTTTAAGGACTCAAGAGGGCATTCCAATTGTTAAATTAGGGGGAAAATGTTAGGAGATTCCAGGCCCTGATAAACTTATCCCCAGTGTTTTCGGCCAGTTGTGTAGCTTTTTGTTTCTCTACAAATAACTTCATAATTTTTACTTTAAAATGTCAAGTCCTCCATTTTAAACTAAGAAAGCAGCAGCAATACCATACTGGTTTGAATGGGTCCCAGTAGAGAACCATAACTTCAATTTGCTGACACTTTTAAAAAACTTACAAATATTCAAAATGAAGAGAAAAAAATTTAGACGGCCACAATTAAAACCATGATGCGTTGCACATGGCACCTCCTTGACGAAAAGGGAGACAGACTTGTCCCTCGTCAGGGTCTGCTTAGTAGCCGTATAAGCACACACGCACACTTATCTCAAATATCGTTCTACTGTAATGAACATCAGCTTGAAAATAAACCTTAATGTTGATTTAGTTTCAAAATTTTTTTCACAACTCCCATACTCCAAAAGTGTTATATCTGGTAATGCATTACAACTATGGGAAGAATAATTAAAGTTCTACTGAGAAAAACTATAAATACTTCTCAGGGTTGGTACCCAAATCCTCTGGGAAGCCAATTTAAATGTAATTATCAACAGGCAAAGGTTCAGAGTTTTGAGAAACATTAATGCTACTTCCAAGAGCCTCCTTCGTTTCTCCTTTCTTCATCCTAATAATGGTCTCCCACGTTGCCAACCCTAAACATTTACAGTAAGTAGAACCTGGACTAAAACTGTATCAACACTATCCAGATCTCAAAAACTACTCCATTTCTTCCTCACTTATTTAAAGCCTGGACAGGCCTGAAAAGGCGACTGAGGTGTGAGGCTGAGGTTTTCTGGGAATCCACAAGGTGCCCGATCTTCTGCTGGGACAGGAAGACGAGTGAAACGAGAAGCGAGGGGAGCACAGAGGTTGCGGAGAGGAGAGAGAGCACGAGCCTGGAACAAACGGGCAGCAGCTGGCCTCCCAGGAAAGGGCTCGCTGCGTGCCGCGGACTCAGTACAGGCAATTTTCCCTTCAAAAGTAACATCTTCTCGGGCATCACAAAATCCACGACCTACATTAATTACTGAATAGCACCCCAAGAAGTCCACGGAATACACTGCTGAGCAGGACCTGTATTATCCTGCGTCTGCTTTCCAGCTTAACTCTTGTAACAAGCATCCAGATACCCTTAGCAAATAAGTCACTGCCTTCAAACCAAGGGTTTCTGCATCCCTGCTCAAAAAGTAATGAACTTATCCTTCAAGAGACTAGTGTCGCTTCATATTAGAGCTCATTTCAGTTGATTTATAAATAACTTTAAAACCTTATGAATGAAATGCACCAAACTACACCTGTATAAAAGCGATGTTTAATTATGGGCTAAAATGACTAATAGTGTGCTTGAATTAGAAAGATTAAGATCCTAAATAAATTGCTAGAGAATTTCACAATGGTGGGGGGCAATGAAAATTTTTGTCTTCCCACAATGTGATCATTAACAGACTAGTAAATCTTAACTGGAACGATAAGGCAAAAATAGCAACAGCTTTTCCTATGGAAGGCGCACGTTATCTTCTGCAGGGAGCAGCTATCACACGGGGAGGAGCAAAGACGTGATCCCGCTATGCACACCCAGGAACACGAGGGGATGCGGCCTCAGGGTGACCTAGTGCCGTCGTCATCGGCATCTGGTTTCCTCTCCCCGAAGACCCTCTTCGTCCTCTTCCTCCTCTCCTTCTTCAACATAGCCATCATCATCTTCATTGTCCTGAATTTCTTCTTTCATTAAGTGTGAGAGGCCCACTTCTCCTCCCTCTCCCGGCTCGGAGGCTGCTTCATCTTCCGCTGCTCCTCCTCTTCGTACCCTTCAGGGGGGCCAGCTTCATCTTCATCTTCCCCATCTCCGCCCTTATCGTCCTCCTCTTCCGAGCCTGAGCTCCAAAGGGCCTCACAGCACTTCCCACAGCAAAACTTCCCATCCTTCCTCCTGACCTCTGTGTTGTCCTCTCCAAGGAAGCCGATGGCTAAGCCAACCCGATAAACCTGTGCTAAACGTGCACGACTGCGTGTTTCCTGCGTCTTTCCCTTTTGGAGGCGATTCCAGGAGCCTCGGGGCTTCCAAAGGGATTTTGAGTGCTGTGAGGTACGGAGGAGGTGGGCTGCTTAGCGAGGAGGTCCTTGACTGATGACTGCTCTTCGGCAGACACCTCGGACATGCTGTCCCCAACCCCGCTTCGGCCTTGGCCTCATGGCTTTCCCACCCTTTGTCTGACCCCGCACCCTCTAGGCCCTGCCACCCACTCTCAGGTGGCATTTCCACCTGCAGTCGAAGAGTGAGATGCCTACAGGCGTGATCAACTTCCCAACTTTGCCAAGAATCTGGCAAACAGGTACGACCAGACCCAGCTCTGTCTTCTAACCAAGCGCTGCTTCCTTTCTGTGACTCCTGCTGCCCTGTACTGGTGGAGAAAAGTCCCGGTGGTGTCAGAGAATAAAGGAAGAGGAGCCAGTCCCAGGAGGCAGGAGAGGGCAGGGAGCAGACGCAGCTTGGGACTAGTGAGACCCCTCCATCCCAGCCACTTTCACTCGGTGTCACTCGCATGTTTCGAATGCACTCTGAGTCAAAACACTTACATTCACCAGGAAGATGGAGTAAAATTACTTCCTTTGAACACTGGAAAAATGAGGGGATGTCCAACAGCACAGAAGGGATTCGGGCCTGGGGGCGGGGTTCCGCAAAACCTGTGAGCCTCTGCAGCCGCCTTGAGGGGAGGGCGCAGCTCGGGGTTAGAGCCACTGCGGGTGTCCAGCCACTGTCCTGCCCCTTCCCCAAGAGCCCTGTGCCCGGATTTCTCAGCCGGCTTGGGCAGTGACTGCCTGCCTCCCCGGGCTCCGAGCGGAGAGCTGAGCGCGTGCTACGGGGACTGGACGGAGCTCTCGCAGGGCTGCTGAGCGGCCGACACGGCAGGCATCCAGAGACCCGGCTCCCTCACCCGTTCCCACACCGCCCCGGGTCCCCGCCACCAGGGCAGCCACTTCTCTTCCTCCAGTGCCGCTATGCACCTGCAGACCGCTGCCCTGCCACTGCTCCTGGGAGTCAGCCCAGCCCATCCCCAGGGTGGGGTGCGTGAACCTCCAGAGGAGACGAAGACGACAGGGCCTGGGGCTCCAGCGAGATTTCCAGCAGAAACGCTGCTCACCGCTGATCCTGTTAGGAGCGTCACTGTGCCGCGCAGGGACCCGCCAGCGCCTCACGCTGGGCCATGAGGTTGGGGGCACAGGGCCCACACACGGGAGGCAGGGCAGACGGGCTCTGGAGGCCGAGGAGAGTGCACTGTCAGCGGGCGGCCTCCAGGGACCAAGCCCCGGGTTCTGGTGCGTCCTCACTTTACCCTCGGTCAGGCCATGCTCACTCCACTCAGCTCCCTCCTCCCCTCCTCTGGGGTACGCCTCTCGTCCGTCCGTTCCCAGCCTTGGCCGCTGGAGGAGGCCGTGTGGCTGCCCCTCCTGGGTCTGCCCCAAACCTCCCGAAGGCCGCTGCTCTCTCCCCTGCTCACTGACAATGGAGAAGGCGCCTGTGAATCGGAGCAATGGCTGGAGAGTGTTCTCACTGGGTGGCTGTGCCATTGCATCTACCAAGCAGAGGCTGGGGAGCGGTGAGCATCCTGCAAAGCACAGAGCAGGGGTGCAGGCTCAGCAGTCTGGCCTGGACCGAGCAGAGGCCACGGTGGGAGGCCCAGTGCTGTGAAGGCAGCAGGTGCTGAGCTCCTTGCTCCCGATGGCCGGCAGTGTCACCTCTGGGGAGAATCTTCAGCAGCTCAGCCCAGCACTGGGCGGGGAGCCCAGCCCCCCAGGAGAAGCATCGGACACTGGCGGCAGAGCCAGGCTCACTTGCTGGCTTCGCTCCCCTTGCGCTGTGTGCGGCCTGGCCTGCTGTGATGAATGAGCGGATGGGCTGTGTGTGCGCAGACGGTCGTTCATCACCCTGACTTAGCCATTAATTCCGGTGGGAAGTTCGGGTGTCTCCAACCGAACTGATGGTGCGCCGGCCGTAAGATTCCCAGAGGGAGATTTGCTCACAGGAGACCGCTGACCGGCAGCCGGACTTTCACACCATGAGTTCACCTGACAGCCCCTTCCAGCTCCCTGGCTCCGTGTCTTTCGGAGCCTGTGTGTCACAGAGCACCGCAATGAGATCCCTTTCTTTACTCTGAGACTTCCCCAGTTCCCAGGCCTCAAGTCTGTCACAGGACTTCCTGTGGGGCTCTCAGCCTCCCCCTGGCTCTGGTGTGGGATGCAAGGTGCCCAGAGCCAGCAGGCTGCTGGGGCCCTGGGAGGAACAGACAGAGCTGCATGAGACGCCATAAGTGACTACGCTGGGGGGCCCAGCAGGGACGGCTCCCACCACCGACACCGAGACACTGGCGGAGGCCACAGGAAGGGCCTGCTCCCCGCTCCCAGGGCGGCAAAGGGGACCGGAGAGGCTGGCAGGGTCAGGCTGACACTGAGCAAGCGGGGGCACAGACCTGAGCTGGTTCCCCAGCACTGGCCACAGCGCAAGTCACTCCCTTAGGCCGGTCGGTCGCTGGAGGCGGACGCTGGTTCTTAGGGCTCGGCTCTCACCCTTCCTTCATCCATCCACCCAGTGTCCCTGTGCCAAAGCCGCTCCCCGCCCAGACTCACAGGCACCTGTGTTCTCCAGGCTGCATCATTCAAGGCTCCTCAAGAGTTTCTTTTCCATTTCTCTTAGAATTTAAAGTAAGAAAAACGTTTACGTCGTCGGAAGAAGTAACGTTTTCTTTTTATCAACAAATGAGATTACGGGGCTCATCTTGTCTCCCTTTCTTTCTTGGGTATCATGAGGCTCAGAGATCCAGGTCAAGCTCAGTGGTGGTAGCGACACAAGGTTAATGCTTGGTGTCTTTTCTCTGATTTTCTATTTTCTTATTTTGTTACTTCTTGCAAAAAAAGATTTGTTTAAATGAATTGTATTTTCTAAGTCACTTCGAGTTCAGTTTGGAAACAGCATATTTATTATTTAAAAAAAACAAAGGTAGAAGTCTGTTTTTACAAAAGGCCACTGTTAAACTCCTCTACAAGGAGTTAGTTAAGCGCTTATTAATGCTCACCCCCCAGGCAGGGGCCCCATCTTTCCACAGCAGGGGCTCTGGACAGCCCCTTGGGGTTTATAATCTCCTCAGTAAGAGACGAGGGAATGAGGCAACAGGAACACTGCACAGTTTGCCTACGATGCTGCCTGCAGTGGAGTGGAATCGGGACAGAAGCCCACGTGGCCTGGTGACCAGGGCTGCCCTCTTTCACTGCCGCTTCTCAGGATGTGCATGTGCTGTGCCAGGCAACCAACGATGCATGTGACGGGAAGAGACACCTCCTCCAGCTGCCTCATCCCCAGCCCACCCTGACACCTAATCCTTGTGTAGCCACCAGCCCAGGAGCATGCGCTGAGAGCACCCGCTGAGCTAAGGGCTCCCTCTTCCCATCCTGCGGGCAGAGAATTTTAAGACGCATTCTTGGGGATCCCCAAGGACCACAGCCTTCTTGCCCCACTGCTGATGAGCTCATGAACATTAGGGTGGTGCTCCTCCTTCTAATTCACTTCTCCGGGGTGCCTGCTGCTCTTGCTCTAAAATACACTACCTGCATGCAAGGCTTGTCTCGGCTTTGCTTTTAGAGGGAGCAGGGCTGAACACTGCAGTTCCCAGCTTGAGAAGTTCAGTGTAGGATGCATGTCATCACAGGGGAAAAAATTCACAGGACACATAAGCACTGTATGTCAGACTTGATGGGAGAAGAGGAGCCAGAAGGCTGACTTGAATGATAAAGACACAGAGCTCAATTTCCAGAGCCCTTGCCGCCCAGTCCCACTGCTGCATTCCTGAGATCTGCAGAGCTGTTCAGATCCTCATTTGCACAGAGTTCACAACTGGTACTTCCACTGTTTTCCTTTTTCTGTTTGGCTTTTGTTGTTTTGTTTTGTTGAGACAGGGTCTCACTATGTACTTCAGGCTGGCCTTGAACTCACTATGTAGCCCAGGCTGGCTGAGACTACAGGAATCCTCCTGCTTCAGCCTTCCTAGTGCTGGGATTACAGCTGTCACTCTTTAGGGACCCTAAACTTTGGAAATAGGTCCACTGGCTTGTGGGCAGAGTGAAAAGAGGAGAGACAAACAGTATTGGCTGAGAGGCTTCTACCTACTTCTTCGGCGTGACTAGCAGAATGCCTTGAACAGGAAGCACAAGAGATGTCCCAGGTGACAGGCACGGACCTGGAGGTCTGGGCCCACTGAATTGAGTAGGTCACACAGGTGATAAATACCAGAACGCAAGCAAAGCCAAGGCACATCACTGAGCAGCAGACATTAAATAAAGGGAGCTCCATGGTAGCAGCCAAGTCTTCTCTCTCTAATTTATCCTCAACCCTCGCACACAATACAATAGAAATATGAGAAAACAAGGGAATAAAATCCCTCCAAAAACTCCTCACTCCCCCAAAGCTGATCCAAGGGCACTGACTGGAAAGAAATTGAAAAACCACATGGTTGAATAATACGAACTGATAAAAGAAGAAATAAAAAAGAGATCAATTAGGTGCTCGGCAAGCTCAAAGCTATACAACTACACAGATAATGGACTTAATAAACAAAATTATCAGCAAGTTTAAAAAAGACACTAGTAAAAAGTTAGCTGAGCAAACCAAAATGACACCACATGTGAATAATCAGTTTATCAAATAACTAGAGTCCATGAAAAAGTACCAAACAGGAATCCAGGAGATAAAAATCCTACTGAAAGTAAGGGCAGCAGAAGTGACCAGCGTGAGGACAGAGCTCCAGGCCTGGAAGACAGGGATTGTGCAGGTGACCAAACACTCAGAGACACCTTAAAACAAGAGGTCATGGGAAATGGATCCAGCAACTCTACATGACCCAAAGAAGACTGATTTAAGATTAACTGGAATTCGAGAAAAGTTAGAAGATGGTCTGAATGGCATAAAAATCTATTTACAAAAATTGTAACAAAACTTTCCAAGCATGGGGAAAGAATTCTACGTACAGGTAACCAAGGCATGTAGAACCTCTCCACGACACATCATGGTCAAAATCTCAGAAGTCCAACACAAGCACAGAATTTTAAAAGCTGTTAGAGAAAAGCAACAAGTCACTTATAAATGTAAACCCATTAGAATTACAGTAGTCTTCTCAACACAAACCTTAAAAGCCAGGAGAACTTGGAATGAGGTGTTTCAAGGTTTAAAAGGAAACAACTTTAAACTCAGATTAACATATCCTGCTAAACACTCTTTCAAAACTGATGAATAAATTAAGGCTTTCCCCAACAAAGAGTACCTTAGGAAATCCATGACTACCAAACAAGCCCTACAAAAGCCACTCAGGAATATCCTAGACAAAGGCAAAGAGGACATCAATGCCAGAGGGCCTACTGGAACGTACAGCTGATAAGCAAAAGAGGAAAGCAAAGGAATCGGCAGCAGAAAAGGCAATGGCAGGAATCGCTCAATACCTTTCAGTAATAGCTCTCAATGTAAATGGCCCCAACTCTGTAACCAAAAGGCACAGATTGGCAGACTAGACTAATAAACAAAACTCAATGGTATACTGCGTACATTTAATAAAAAAAAAATTTCATAGACTAAAAATAAAAAGATAGAAAACAATATTCAATCCATGGGGACCTGAAAGGAAACGAGAGGGGCTTCCTATTTTAGACGTGGTAGACTTGACGGCAAAAGTAATCAGAAGAGTCAAAGAAGGTCATCACATTTTGGTTACGGGAACAGTTCAACAGGAAGAGATAACAATGGTAAATATATATGCATTGAACACTGGCACACCCAAACTCTTAAAAACCTCTATGGAACTTAAAAGATTAGATAAACAGCAACACAATCATAGTGAGGAACCTCAATACCTCACTATCACCAATAGGTCAATTACACAAAAAAATCAGCAAAGAAATATCAAGTTGAACCATGCCTTCAAACAGATGGACTTAACAGACATCTACACTGTTCTACCCAGTAACAACAGAATACACATACTTGTCAAGCAGTGAGTAGAACTTTCTCCAAGGTAGATGACATAGTAGCCCATAAAACATACTTAAGTCAATGCAAAAGAATCAAAATTATCCTGTGTGTATTATCAGATCATAGTGCAATGAAACTAGAAATCAATGGCAAAAGAAACCACAGAAATTATGTAAACATATGGATATTAAACAGTATACTCTTGCAAAATCAATAGGTTACAGAAGAAATTAGACAAATCCTAAAGTCAAATGATAATGCCAGTACAATATATCAGAACCTATGAGACACAATGAAAGCAGCCCTAAAAGGGAAGTTTATAGCTGTAAACACCCACGTCAGGAAATCAGACTGAGCCCAAATAAATAACCTAATGATGCACCTCGAGTCCTAGAAACAAGAACAAACAAGTCCAAAGCTAGTCCAAGGAAGGAAATTATAAAGATTGGAACAGAAATTAACGAAATTGAGACTAAAAAATACAAAGAATCAATGAATCTGAAAGCTGGTTCTTCAAAAGAATAACCAAAATTGACAATATTTTAGCCAAACTTATCAAAAAAAGAAAATAAAAGACCCAAATCAATGCAATTAGAAATTAAAAAGGTAAAATCACAACAGACACTCTTGAAATCCAAATTATTAGTAACTACTCCAAACATCTGTGCTCCAATAAACTGAAGAATCTAGAAGAAATAGATACTTAGACACATAAAATACCAAAACTGAACCAAGAAGATATAAAAATTTGCAACAGTCCAAAAGTAGGCAATGAAATTGAGGCAATAATAATAATTTAAAAACCTACTTTCTAAGGAAAGTCCAGGGCCCAGTGAGCTCACTGCTGAATTCTACACGAACTTCAGGAAGATCTACCACAAATACTCCTCAAACTTCGGGGAAAATAAATTAAACGGGAAGAAGCCCTGCCAAACTCTTTCTTGGAAGCTAGCATGACCTTGGTTTCAGTACCAGACAAGGACTCAACGAAAAAACTGCAGGCCGATCTCTTCAATGAACATAGACACCAAAATCCTCAGAAGACATTGGCATACAGAAGGCAACAAGTCATTCAAAAGACCATACATCACGACCGAGTCAGCTTCATCTCAGGGATGTCAGGATCATCAATACATCCAAATCAAGGGCCAGGAATCTAGCTCAGTGGGCTGTGCCTACCTCCCAAACACAAGGTCCTGAGTTTGATCCCCTGTACCAAATATATATGTGCATATTGATAAATGTAGTACACCACATAAAAGGGAGCAAGGACAAAAATCACATGATCACCTCAACAGAGGAAGAAAAAGCCTTTGACAAAGTTCAACATCCACTCATGATAAATGAAAAAAAAAACCCTGAAGAAAATAGGTATAGGGGATTTAATCTCAATTGGATAAAAGTCATTATGACAAATCTACTCCCACCATCATATTAAAGAGGGAAAATCTGAAAACTTTCCCTCTAAAATCAGAAACAAAACAAGGTTGTCCTCTATCACCACTCGTGTTCAACATAGTACTCAGAACTTTAGCCAGAGCAATCAGGCAAGAGAAAGAAATAAAGGGACACATACAAGACAGGAAGAAGTCCGACTGTCCTTATTCACACTTGACATGATTCTTTTTTTGGTACTGGGGATCGAACTGGGGTCCTTGTGCTTGTGCAGCAGGCAGCGAAACCACTGAGCTAAATCCCTGGCCTTGACATGATTCTTTACATAGAAGATCCCAAAAATTTCACCAAGACACTCCTGGAATTAATAAATAAATTCAACAACACAAAGATCAACGGTGTTCCTGAACACCAACAAGGAATTCAATGAAAAAAAATAGGAGAATGATATCATTCACAAGAAAAATTAAATACTTAGAAATTAACCTAACACAGGTGGTTAAAAACCTCTGTAATGGGGCCGGGGATTTAGCTCAGTGGTTCTGCTGCCTGCCTCACAAGCACAAAGTCCCGAGTTTGATCCCCTCTGTAGTGAAAACTATAGTATTCTGAAAAAGGAAATCAGTGAGGATATAGAAAATGAAAAGATATCCCATTCCTGGGTAGGCAGAACCTATATTGTCAAAATGATCATATTACCAAAACTGACATATAGATTCAATGCAATCCCAAGCAAATGCCAATAGCATTATTCTCAGAACTAGAAAGAAAAATCTAAAACGTATAGAGAACCAGAAGAGAGATAGAAAAGCAAAAGCAATCTTGGGCAACAGGAGCAGTTGGAGTCATCTCAATCCCAGATTTCAAATTGTATTACAAAGCTATTGTGGTGAAAACAGCATGGTACTACACAAAACCAGACATGTGGATCAGTGGAACAGACACAAGGATACAGAAACAACCCCAGGAGCATTCAGCCATCTGATCTTGGGCAGAGGCCAAAAGCATACACTGGAGGAAAATAGCACAAATGGTGCTGGAAAAACTGGCTACACATAAGCAGGAGATTGAATCTAGACTCACGTTTCTCACTATGTACTAAAATAAAATAAAAATATGCCAAAGACCTATACATTCCAGTGGAGATATTTAACCTCCTAGAAGATACGATAGGTAAAAATTCCTGAAGATACAGGCAATTGCACAAGAAATAGCATCGAGAGTCAACAAATGGGATCATATCAAATTAAAAAGCTTCTGCACAGCAAAGGAAACGGCCAACAGAGTGAAGAGACAACTTTTAGAACGGAAAAAATTTGCCAGCTGCTCCACAGACAAGGGACTAATATCTAGAATATATAAAGAACTTGAAAAAAATAGATGACCAAAAATAAAAGATCCAGTCAAAACAATGAGCAAGTGAAATGGGTAGACACTTCCCAGAAAAAGTACAAACGACCAATAAGCACAGGGGAAAATGTTCGACATCTCTGGATGAGGGAGAAATCCAAACTAAAGTAACACTGAGATTCCATCTTCCTCTAGAAAGAGTGGCCATCAAGAAATCAAATAACAGCAAATGCTAGCGAGGCTGCGGGGTTGGGGGGGGAGAACCTTTCTGCATTGTTGGTATGAATGTAAACTAGTACAATCACTGTGGAAATCAGTATGGGGCCTTCTCAAAAAAACTAAAACTAGAAATCCATTTGACTCACCTAATCCCCTTCTAGGCATCTTCCTGAAAGGACTAAAGACACCACATTACAGTGACATATGCACACCCCAGCAAGTTTATAGTAGCACAACTGATAATAACTAAATCTTGGAATCAGCCTAGAGTGTCCATCATCAGATGAATGGATAAAGGAAATGTGGTATTTATATACAACTCTGCCATAAAGAAGGATATATTTTAGTCATTTGTAGGAAAATGGATGCACACTGAGAGCATAATTTTAATTACATAAAATAAACCACAAATACACTCAAATATCACATGGTTTCTCTTTTATGAGAAACCCAAAGTATAAATAAATTAAAGAGCAAAATAAAAGATACAAAGTAGGAAACAGGGAAAGAGATCTTTAGCAAATGGGAAGGGGACCTAGGGATGGAGGAAAGAGGTTGGGAGGGGAGGGGAAGAAGTAAAAAGAAGTAAGATGTGCTATATACGTGTTAACTCCATATAATGAGTGCAATCATTATACACAGCAAACATGTACTGGTGAAAACCTTTTAAGGCCATTTAAAAATCTACAAGAGCTCTGGCAAAGTGGCATAAATAGGGAGCTGCAGTAAAAGGATGACTGGAGCGAGGTTACATTTGCTACTTTCCATGTCCTGGGTGCTGCTTTCCCCCTAATAGCAGAGCCCCAAATACTCGCTGGCTGTGGACTAAAAGGGTTGCGGACCCCTGATGGAGAAATTCCGGGGCCCTGTGGAAATGCAGAGAATGGGCATGTGTCTCCCTGAGAGGGTGGTGGTTGGGAGGTCGAGCCAGGCTGCAGAGGAGCGGGAGCAGCAGCACGAGCCTCGAGAGGAACTGATGCTTCCTGCTGCAGGGAGGAAGGGGCTGGGAATGACAGATGGCGCATGGGGCCGTAGCGCACACTCCTCATAAGTCTCTGTCACTGAGCTGCTGCAGGATGTTTCTTTCAGGAGACACACATCTACATGGGGAGGTACCCGGCGGTGAGCACCTTCCACTGAGGAGCTCTGTCAGGCTTGTCGCATGGAAACCCCACGCCCCAAGCCACCCTCAGTGCACCTGGGCATTCCTGGCATCAAAGAGCCACCCCACTGCCTTCCTCCACTGATACCGCGGGCAGGCCAGCTCCACTCTGCCACCCCTTTCCTGCTAAACCAGCCAAGCTGAGCTGTCACCCACGTCACCATGGGGCCAGTCCCGCTGGGAGCTAAGATCATGTCTCCCCAGCAGGCCTGTGTCGTGGCTTCCTGGTATAAGGGTTCAGCAACATTGTTATGGTTTAGATCTAAAATATCCCCCAAAGTCGCATGCATTTAGGTGACTGGATTATGGGGTGCTGTGCTCATGAGCGAATCATCCACTGATGAATTTGTAGCTCACTGTACTTTTAGGAGGTGGGGCCTGGTGACATGGAAGAGTGCATTCTTGTCCCCAACTCCTCCCTGCTCTTTTGCTTCCTGGCTTCCACAAGGAGAGCACCTTTCCTCTGCGAGTCCTTTCCACCATGCCACTTCTGCCCTGGAGCGAGCCAACTATGGACCGAAATGTGAACCAAAATAAACTCCTCCTCCTTCAAGTTTTGTGTGAAGGCTGTTTTATTCCAGCAACAGGAAAGTGACTACTACAGATTTTGGTACCAGAGAAGTGGGGTTGTTTCAATGACTGTATTGATCATGTGGTTTAGAAGCCTTTGGGACAGGTTTACAAGAGGAATTTGGAAAGGTTTGGAGATGCCAGCTAGAGAAGCCTTAGAATGCTGTAAGCAAAGATTGGTAAGAGATTATGATCAGTGCTCAGAAGCCCAGAATGCTGATAGGAAAGTTGTCTGTAAAGGTGAGGTTCACAGGGTTTCAGTTTGGTATGAGGACTCCATTGGAAACAGGACTCCAGGCCATGTATGTGTTTCATTTATGTAAAGAATTTATCTACATTTTGTCCATGTCCTAAGACTCTGTGAGGCTAAATTTAAAGGTGGCAGAAGATTGAGCTGGTGGGAGAAATTTCAAGGCAGCACAATGCTCAGGCTGTGGCATGGGCACTGCCTGATGCTTTTAGCCAGATCTACATGAGAACCAGGGGCAAAAGGCAGATTCAAAAGATATAAAAAATGTTCTAATTTTCCCAGAAGGAAATGCCTGTCCAGTTGGGACAAAGGAGAGCATGATTGCTAAAAATATTAGTATTATAAAGAAGCCAAGTACTTTGCATCAGGACAATAGGAAAGACAGCTTGAAGACATCTCATAAATTGACCAGACCCCACCCATTGCAGGCTTAAGTAAATACTTTTGAAAGATTTTGCTTTGAGAAGACAGCCCCAGGGTGCCCTGTTCATCAGGGCCACAAGGGACATGTTTTCTGGAGTTCCACCATCCAGGCACTCAGATGCCTCTGCAGCCATGTCCCAAGGGGCTTGGTTACTGCCAAAGCCAGCAGCAGACCTTAGCATCACCCATATGGTGCTGAGTTGCCAAGCATGTACGGGGGCTTCCACCCAGATGTCAGAAGGAGGCTTTGGAGGCCAGGAAAAAATGTCTGCCAGGAGCCCCTGAGAGGACAGTGAATAAAACCAAAGGGGCAGTGGCAACCCCAGGAAGTTGGAGATGCCAGAAATGTGGAAAGTTTGCTAAGGAAAGCTGCAGGCAGTGAGTGGAGCCAGTTCACGAGAAAGGCCACGTGGGTGGCAACAAGCAAGGCCGTGAAGGTGGGGCCACCTGAGCCCTCTGAAGCTCACGCCCTCCTCCTCCTTGGCCTGGGATCTGGACCCGGAGCCGAGGGATTTAAAGTTCACCCTGCTGGGCACTGCTTTGGCCCCACTGGTTTCCAACCTCCGTTTCTCCCTTTTGGAATGGGAATGCTTACCCCGGGCCACTGTATGTCTAAGTGTTAACTTTCTTTGTGGCTGTGTCTAGAGGCCTCCCAAAGCCTCATGCGGTCATAGCTGGGCTTTTCAGAGGAGGCTGGACCTCGGGTGTGTGACACTGGGACTCGGTGTGGGTGGCGGAGAGGGAGAGCCACGCTTACGTCACTAGAAAATGAAAGCCCTGGGTGACCCAACGTGGTTTAGTTCTTTCCAGGAGCATACAGGGGGTCACAGATGTGCGGGACAGGGTGATGCCCTCGGGAAACACACAGCACTGGCCTCGTCCTGCCCCCAGGGGCTCCCAGGCTAATAGGGGGACAGACTCCAAAGGGGACCACAGTGCCCCGCAGTGCCCACTCACGTGATAGGGAGAACGGAAGCAGCTGTGCCTGAGAGGGGGCCGGGGAGGCTTCCGGGGAGCAGGAGCACGAGCAGCTTCCGAGAGCCTAGGGCAGGTCAGGCCAGGAAGTCGTAGGGAAGGTGTCATGACCATCAAGCCGCCCACAGGGCTCTCAGGGTGATGGTTTGCTCACCCGAGCACCTCGGCTTCCGCACACATCCGTGGGTTTGCAAAGAACTGTAAGGCACTCAGGTGCCTGGCGCTGAAACCCAGTGGAGAATCTTACAGGGCCCCGGGTCATTACTGTGTGAGGCAGCAACAGTGAAATCAGTAACTTTCCCAGCTTCCAAAAGGCCACACTGGGTGACGGCGCATCCTCGGCTCCAGTGCTTTCTTGAGCTCATGGTTCTTAGGTTCAAAGCCTTGGAGCCCTCAGCCTCGGCTTCCCTGGGGCTTGGCCTGGCATGGAGCAAGCCGGCGCCTGTCCCTTGGGTCCACATGGACCCAGCGTGACTCTGGGACAAGATGCTAAGCTGCAGGACTCAGGCTGTGGTCTCTGATGACCCCCCAGGACGGGGAGTGTCCTCCAGCAGGCGACATGGGGCTGTGTTCCTCCCACATCCACTTCTCACCCTCGTGGTGAGGCTGGGTAACATCCTAAGGGAAGCAGTGCTGAGGCTGAGTCAGCAGCAGATGGCGTCATGAAGGTTATGGCAGCGACAGAGGGCAGAAGCCCCTCCGGAGACAGCCGGCAGAGAGCACCAGGGCCCTCCCACCCATCCTAACCTCGCAGCAGAGCCACCCTGGGCACTCAGGGGCGTAGCCACCTCCAGAGCTGCCCCACTCCTGCAGGCCCTGTCACCTCCAGGCCACCTCACTGAGGCACGGACAAAGGACCTGCTGAGCCATGGGAACCAGAGTCGGGCTGGCGGCCTTGTGAGGAATTGTGAAGGGCTCCGGACAGACTCCAGCTTGGGCTCAGAGGGAAGACTCTCAGACTCCCTTAAACAAATGAGGAAACTGAGGCAGAGGAAGGATAAGTAGCCAGGATCACACCACTAGTGAGAAAGCAGGGAAGACAGGCATCTGTGTGACACCAGCCAGTGTAAACTGCTACACAGTGCTGCTTTCTGCAGGTAAAACAGACTGGCATCCATTCATTCATTCACTCGTTTATTTATTGGTCTTTTGAGACAGGGTCTCACTATGTAGTCCAGGTTGGCCTCAAACTCATGGCGATCCTCTTGCCCCAGCCTCTTGAGTGCTGGGATTACAGGCATCTCCCAACATGCCCGGCTTCAGACTTGCTTCTACTCGTTTGCTTGTTGCCACCAAGTGAGAATAAATGTAGACCTGACCCTTGCTTTCTGGTGGTGGGGAGCAGTTCCTAAGGCCAAGGGTTGGCTGAAGCTGGGCTGTGGGGGTGGAGCCTGCCCTGTCTCAGAGTCCCTGGCTCAGCCCAGGAAGCCCACCCCACCGCTTCCTCCCTCCAGGACCCAGGGACAGCGCCAGAGAGCTAGGGCCCCACAGCGGAGGAAGGGATCCCTGCATGGCTGCTCCTCCGGGGGCGCCAGGACCCCACAAGCCACTTGCTAGCTGGCATCTGGCTTCAGAAGGCAGGAGCAGGGAAGGAAGCACATCCACAGCTGTGACTGCCACCCGCTGCGGCAGTCAGTCTTCTGTAGCCGGGAACCTCCTCCTCCATCCCAGCTCAGCACTTGCTGTCCTCGCCTCGCTCCCGGCACCAGCCTGACTCAGCCTTCTTCGGGGCCCTAGCAGCCAGTGAGGCTCCTGTGCTCACCGTGCTGGGCTGTGGTCTCCGCTCCTCCTTGGTGTTGCTTCCCAGCCCTGCAGGGCGGTGCAGCTGCTGCACCGTCATCCGATTTTGCTCCGAGTCCTCCCGGCACGCGTGGCAGCAGCCCCTGCCTGAGAGACCTGGCGAGGTTCCCTCTCCCCAACTAGAGCCCTGAGTGGTGCTGTGGCCCAGGTGGCAATGGCGAGGCCGGTCCCGGGGACAGCCTGGTCCCTCCTCGGCTCGGAGGTCATTGTACCTAGGACACAGCCCCAGCTTTCACCCTGCTGGTGACCGAGTCTGCACTTTCCTGATCACCTGCATTCTCAGCCAACGTCACACTTCAGTGTCACGCCCGACGCAGGTGCCAGGGGACCACTGTTAAAATTACCTGGAAATCCAGGGGCTGAGTCAGAACTGGCCTCGAGAGGCCGAGTCCTGACTCCTCGGCGCCCTCAGGCAGGAGCTCTCAAGCTCTCCAAGTCCTTGTCCCGGGACGCAGCCTCTCCCCAGCCCTGCCTCCCGGCCCTCCGGCCTCCTCCGCTGCACCCAGAGACAGCTGGCGCCACGGCCCTGGTGCAGGCATCGGGAGCGAGCATGCTGGATGGTGCGTAGCACACACCAAGGAAAGCCGCCCTCCTGCCTGTGTAGGAAGGAGCTGTTCACAGCAGCGGCCTGCGTGCGGACACGGACAGGGACACAGAACACCAGGGGACCATCCTGGGCTCGTTCCCCTTGGCAACACTGACTGCTCTGGGCTGGTTTGCTGAAACCTTTTGTACAAATAAAGCAAAGGTAAACTTCAGCCCTCAAAAGACAGAACTTAAACCCAATTCAGAAAACCAGCCCATAATGCCCAGTGGCTGGCGTCCAGAGCCCCGCCCTGGCTCTGACTGCCTCAGCTGTGGCTTCGAGGTGGAGCGGGAGAGGAAGCCGAGAGTGACTCCTTCCGGAGGAGGAAGGGGAGCTGGCGTCGCACACCCAGTGCGCGCATGGCGGGCACAGTGCTGCGGGCTCCAGTCACCGAATCTCACGCAACCCTCAGACTCCAGGCCGTCCTGGTCCTGCACAGCTTAGCCGGGTGCAGCCTCCCCTGGCGTCGCCTCCTCGGGCTCCTGCGTGCTGTGGCCCTGCTCCTCCTCCAGCCCTGATACGCAGGCCCGTCTCTGACAGCTGTTCCCCCGCTCCTCATCATCCCAACAATCAGTCGGCATCCAGAGCGCTTTTCCCTTTACAAAGGTGATAATTGGGTAACAAGCTGAGATTAAAGTAATTACAGTTAGGCAGCTGGCAGGGCGGCCGGTCCTGGGGAAGCGGGGTCGGTGCCTCAGCATCTGGTTCTACTCAGAGTGCGGGCTTCGGGCTTTGCATTCATCACAGATGTGGTTTAATACAAACATATTTAATTGCAATTGACGAGCAGCGATACACTGCTCCAGGATGCCTTAAGCCTTCCTCGGGTCACAGCAACGGCAGCTCTGGGTGGTGCACCCTGCTCGCCACCTCCCTCTGTCTCCCCACCCTCCCTGGAGAAAGCCCCTCAAGGGTTCCCAGCAAGGTTGGCTGTGGAGCCTGCGGCCGTCCTGTCGCCTCGTCTGCCTCCTCTGAGGACTGAGGCGACTGACTGCGACTTCTCCCTCCCTGCTGGCTCCCCCACATTCCAGACCCTACGGGGTCTCCTTCTGAGGGCCATGAGCCCCTGTGAAGGAGCCTCAGGCCACTCACAGAGCCGACAGGTCAACCCCCTCAGCACAAAAGCCTGACAGGAAGTCCCTGAGGCGAGTGAGCCTGTGCCCTGGGGAAAGACCTCGTGCTCGGTTCTCCCTCCCTCAAAGGCAGCGCAGGCCTGGGATGAGGCGGGCTGGGAAGCAATCACCCGGCAGGACTCGGGCTTAGCTGCAGCTGAGCCTTCACAGAAAGCAAACACTGAAAAGCCACAAAGCCGCCCCTGCCTGGACTTGGTCCCACCAGGGTCTGCAGAGCGGGCCCAGGAAGGCCCAGGCTGACCCTGCCTGAGGAGAGTGCACAGCCCGAGAGACTCGGAGAATTCACCTCACTCCAATTTCCCTATTTGGCAATCGATGGGAAGTTACACATTACCTCAGATTCTGTTTTCACCTTTTGCTGTGGATTTTAAAGTGTGAAGACAGAGATTCCTGAAAGCTGAAATGAGGCCTGAAGCAGCTGACTATTCTAAGAAAGTGTGACTGGCTTCTGGAAGAACCGCTGATGGGTGCAGACGCAGACAGGGGAAGATCCAGCAGGGGCAGCACAGGGAGAACGAACGGTCGCTCCCAACATGAAACGTGAGGAAGGAAATCTCAGCTCCCTCACAGCCAGTCTGCCCTGCACTGACGGGCTCCTGCAGACACCCTGAGAGTGGGTAAAGGGACAGGGAGGTCCCACGGCACCTGCTGTTTAAAAGCTGCAGCTCCTTCATCCAAACGAGAGCCTCGGAGCATCAGAGGAGACAGCAAGAAGTGAAGACCGCCCACAGGGCCGGAGGAGCACCCCAGATGCTGTGCGCCCTGGATCAGCGCCCAGGAGAGTTAAGAACTCTCAAACTCCGTTAAAAACGCCCCACGAAAGAGTGGCCCACGACGAGAGCAGATGAATTCCCAGGGAAGGGCGGCCACGGCTCAGTGAGCACCTGAGAAGACGCCTCGTGACCGGGAACGTTCCGAAGGCCCCAAATGCGAGGCCACTTCACGAGGGACAGCACGGCTATGAGGAAGAGGCGGGTATGGCAGGCGCTGGTGAGGTGGGGGAGCGGGAGCCCTCACTCACCTCACACAGAAATACAAACAGCACGGCTGCTGTGGGAAGCAGGCAAACATGGCGTCAACCCTGTCACCCAGCAATGATGCCCCCCAAGAGAATCGAAGACATCGACACAAAAACTTTCACCCAGAATGTTCACGCCAGTGTCATTTGTCATAGCCAAGAAGTGCAGCCAAACCAAACAGCCATCACCTGAGGAATGAATAAATAAAACAAGGCATCGCCTCCTACGGGACGGCTCTCAGTCAGTGAAGGAAGGCAGTGCTGGTGCACGCTGGAACAGCGGCTCTGACAGCATTGTGCGCAGGGCAGGACAGGAGACCCCGCAGGTCATGGGCGGTTCCGTCCCGCGGTAGGACAGGTGCCTGGGGAGAGCAGGGACACGTGAGGTGGACGGGGCGGGGGGGGCGGGTTGGCGGGTGGGGAGAGCGGCAGCGACGGGTGGCTGGCAGGTGCCTCTGGGGTTGCACAACAGTGGATACTAGAAAGCACTGAGTGCGCGCTTTCCGAAGGTTACAGTGTCGGATTATGTTATGTAAATTTACCTCAATTCTCTTTTTAAAAAGGCTGCCATTGGGTGACTCAGACTCCCTGGGGACCCCTGGAGCTCTGTGCAGTGTGGGCCCCACAGAGGGAGGGGGGAATCCACACACACCCTGGCCACCAGGCCCAAGCTCGTATCTAGCAGGGCAGGGACCCCGACGCTTCCGGGTGGGGCCCAGCTGGGGCTTTGGGCACCGGCACCCCAAGGGGCAGTGGGCAGAGCACAGCACCTCCGATGCACTCCAGTTGCCTGGGATAAACAAGAGACTCTGCCTGGTTCCGGCTCCAGAGATGCGGCTGCTTCACTCCCTGGGGTGCACAGCTGGATCCAGATGCGAAGCTCCTGCCCAGGGGCTGGGGTTTACGCTGATCTCCCGGGCAGCCCATGTTCACACGGAGAATTAAATCAGCCAAACCTCACGGCCCATCCTGCAGACGCAGTGATCAGGCAGCACTGGGGACCTGAGCTGCTCCTCCAGTGGCCCTGTCCCCTGGGCTGGAGGGATCAGAGAAAGGGGACATTGCTAGGACCTCTGCAGTTAAGTCCTGGTCTCCTGTGAGCCAGGGCAGCACAAGGCGAATTACAGGAAAGGTAGAAAAATTCAACTGAGAAGAAGCTGAGCTTTGGGTCTGATCAGTGCTGCTCTGGGGGGCAAAGACGAAATCCCCGGCTTACCGCACCTTTTATTCAGTACTCAGTACATCGGGAGAAACAAATGTAACAAATGACTTGCAGAGAGTTCAGTACGGCCGGATAAACAAGGTGTAACAATGCAAGAACAATGAGGAACAGAGTAGATGAAAATTTTGTTCCTCCTAGGATGTCTTCAGCTGGTGTAATCTTGTCCTGGAGAATCACAGCATCACTGGATCATTGAGGTCTCAGTTGTGACCAGAGGCCAAAATGGAGTTATGTCTCGGAATTCCATAGCTGGGCTGTAGGCAGAACTAGAGCTAACCAAATGGTTTTCCCCTAATATTATGTAGCGTTGCTCCCAACACCCGGCCTCTGCCAGAAGCAGCCTGGAGGGTGAGGCCAGCTCTGCCCAGGGGCCTCACCTGGTCTCCCAGTGCCTTCTGGGTGCCGGGCATCAAAGCTGCACCGAGCCCAGGACTTAGTGCACAGCACCCAGCACGCAAGCACCTGCGACCTGGGCATGGCCAGAAACAGGATCTGCCGAGAGAGGGCTGTGTGCTTTGGCAAGGAAATCGGGGCATCTCCCGGGCCCCGCTGCCTGGCCGGGCGGTGCTGAGGAGAGAGTGCAAGTGCCCAGGGCCCTGTGCCACCCGCCAGGCACAGCCCCCCGCTGACCACCGCCCAGACAGTTCCATCAAGGTGGGAAGCACGAAGCTGTCAGAGATTTGGCTTTTAAATCCATCTCTGTCTGAGCCGGGTGTGGTGGTGCAGGCCCATGCTCCTGTAGTCTGGAGGCTGAGGCAGGAGGATTGCTGCAAGTTCTAGATCAGCCTGGGCTACATAGTGAGTTCCAGGCCAGCCTGGCAGACCCTGTCTCAAAAAAAACAAAAAAAAACCCTGATTTTACAAAAGCAACTGCGCTAAATGTTGATTACTGGTTTCAAGGAACACTAAGTTTTCCCTGTAATCCAGGTCCGTCCCTGTCACAAACACAATTTACTCTTCCAATGGCCTCCTTACTAAAATGCTTCGGCACACACAACCAAAACTGGTGCGGCCTTTGTCTGCCTTTTGCTGAGGAAACGGAAAGAATGTTTATCTTGGTGTTTTTATTCACAAAATATTTTCAGCGAGGAAAACTCTGATGAAAACCATGAAATTCTTAAGATCATAAAAATAAAGCTTAAGCAATCAGCCTAAAATAAAATGTTTGCCAGAGAACATCAACGGAACCTGCCAACTATAGGGTGCTTTTTTGTTTATTTGTTTGTGTGTTTTATTTTGTTTTTTGAGACAGGGTCACAGTATGCAGCTCAGGCTGGCCTCAAACTCACGACAACCCTCCTGCCTCAGCCTCCTGAGTGCTGGGATGAAACAACTATTGGTTTTTAAAGTATATTTTTAAAACAAATCATGTCCTGTAGAAAAAAATTTACCGTGCACATAGCAAAGCAAGAAAATGGAGCCACTGACCATACCCACTCCTAACACTTCCCTGGATTAGTCTAACCTTACAGATCTGGTGTGGCTGTGAAACTGGGATCCTACGGATGTGTTGTGTCATCGTCTCTTGCACTTAACCGACAGGTCACACTGTGTTTAAATTTTCCCCGACACCTCTTGGAACAGTAAATTGCATGGACACACGGGAATCGATCAAATCCCTTATTACTGCATATTTAGGCTTTGATTCCAGTCTTGGTCATGAGATGAAAATCCTCACAGATAACGTGCACATGGACACAGGATCATCTTCTTAGGATAAAGTCCTAGAAGCCAAATTGCCAGGTCAAAGGGCAAGTGATTGTTGAGGGTTTTGACATAAACTAACACCTCCCTCGGAAAGGTGGAGGCGCTGTCCCCTCCTGCAGCCTGTGAGCAGTCAATTTCCCTGTCGGTTCTAAACTGCTCTGTCAGTCTGATGCATTCTCTCGCTGCCATGCAGATTTAATGAATGTGCTAAGTGGAAAGACCGCCACTACTAGCCGTGGTGGAATAACCAGAGCCAGAGTCACCGCTCTGTCTGAGGACAATGGAGGAGCCGGAGGAGCTGGAGGAAGCGCTGTGGGGGGTCTTGGAGTTCACCAAGGCAGGGGGACTTCGGGGGCTGCGACCTGGGGTTGGGGCGACCTGGAGGGGCCGCTGCTTTGCCTCAAGATATCTGCAGTTTACCTCAAAGCGAAGGAGGGCTGAGGGAGGGCTGTGGCCTCGCCTCACGTTGGAATCGCTGTGCTGGGGAGGGAGGTGGATCTCAAAGGCTGGGACACCCAGGCTGGAGGCCGGCAGCAGGCAGAGCAGAGGAGAACGCGGGCCAGAGGGCAGGGACTGGAGGGCTCCATCCGAAGGGACTCCTGGGGTCGCCTCGGTGTGGAGCTTGTGCTTCTGGCCATGACGCTAAACCAGTGCAGGGTGGGTCTGGAGTGGGATCGAACAGAAGCAGACAGCACTGCTGTGTCTCAGTGAATGTCAATCGCACCAAGGAAAAGCACCTTTTTTTAGGCCCCTCAGTCTCGGGAAGAAAGGCTGCAAACAGATCCCGAGCCCACTGTCAGCAGTGCGTCCTAGGCGACAGGTTTGCAGCTTTGAGCAGGGCAGGGGCACAGGACGTTGTGACAGTGTTTAACTGGGGACAATGCAGCCACAGACGCCTCGCCAGGACCGGCCACGCGCTCCGTGTGCAGGGCGGGCACAGGTGAGTATGGGGGTTCACGGCAATGTGTCCTTTACAGTGAGAAATCTTTAAACTTTAAACATTCACCGTATGTTTTAATCACACCTCACACACTGAGGAGAAGGCGACCATTTCTCAGATGGAGAAAGCACCAGAAACACTGCACAGAAGGGGGGGCAGAGGCGAGCCTCCCGGTGTCAGATTGAACTGGGGAGTACCCTGTGAGCTCGTGCAGGGAGAGGGAGAGAGAGCCCTCCACGTTGTTGGTGGAAATGTTAACTGGTACAACCACTGTGGAAATCAGCATGGAGAGCTCCCATAAAAGGGAAAACGAGAAATTCTGCTTGACCCGGCCATTCCCCTTCTAGGTATCTTCCTAAGAGTGGAAGACATCATATTACAGCTATACGGCTCACACATGTCTACGGCAGCACAGCTCATAGGAGCTAAAGCTTGGAAGCGGCCTATATGTTCATCAGCAGATGAATGGATAAAGAAAATGTGGCATTTACATACAGTGGAGCTCTACTCTGCCATAAAGAAGGATAGGCTTGAGTCATTTGTAGGAAAGCGGGTGCACCTTGAGACCATGATGTTAAGTGAAATCAGTCAGCACACAGCTCAAGCATCACAAGGTCTCTCTTATATGAGAAACCCAGAGTATAAATACAGAGCAAGATAAAGACAGATGGTAGAAAAGAGTGATACAACTTTGCAAATGGGAAAGGATCAAGAGATGAGGGCAGGGGAGGGAGGGGAGGGATGAGAAGGGAACCGAGACGTGTGAGGTCCGTGCACCAGGACTGTACTGTCAAAGTGGGCTAATAAAAATAAAACCCTGATGGAGCAAGCGAAAACAACGCACGATGGAGGGCTGGAACAAACCTGGCAATAGCTATGTTGTAACTAGATACTCCAGATAAAGGCAGACTTTTCAGAACCCGAATACCGGTTACTCAGACACATCTTAAGTGTACGAGTGCAGAAACACTGGGGCCAAGGGTGGGAAACGACATTAACACGAAAAAGGGCCGGTGCAGAGATGAGGGCAGACAAAGCAGATTTTAGGGTACAAAATACTGCATCGCTGCATTTGAGGAGGTTCAGTACAGATGATGATCAATACAGCAAGCAGCTCTCCTGACAAGCCTCAGGAGGTATGGAACCAAAATCAACAGAACGGAACATATAGCAGACAAATTCACAGTCACAATACGCAGTTGAACTCACCCCTCTCGGTGCGGCAGGGGAACAATCAGAAAATGAATTAGTTAAAACCCAGAAAGTTAGCTGGAGTGCTACACGCCTGTAATCCCAGTTCTCAGGAGGCTGAGGCAGGGGGATCACTACAAGTTTAAGGCCAGCCTGGGCTGCACAGTGAGACCCTGTCTAAAAAAAATAAATAAAACATAGAAAGAACAACGCAATTAACAAATGAATACAGCCAAGGCTGCAAAGCACACATGTGAGGGTGACTGGCAAAAGACTCTTCTCAGGCCATGGCCAAGGCTGGGTGATCCAAGGGCTTCAAGTCAAACAAGGTGTGTTCTCTGACCACAGCAGAATTAAGCTGAAAATCAAGGAAAACGACAGCAAAAGAACTTTTAAAAATCTCCAAGTGCCTGAAAATCAATCGTTCAAGTTGTAAATAATCATGAATTAAATTAATCACACAGAAATAAAATATTTCTATGCAGTGATAATAAAATATGAATGCAGCCAATCTGTGCTTCTGTAATAGAGAAATACAAAAGTATTAGGAAAGGCCAAAGTTTGGTTCATTGAAAAAATAATAATTAAAAATGATAAAACCCCAAGTAAGACTGTAAAAACAAAACAATAGCAACAACAACAAAAAACCAGAATAATATAAGAAGTGAAAAGAGAGACATCAGTCTGTCTTAAAGATCTTAAAGGCATAAAAAGCTAAGAGATGCCGTGGAGAACTCTAGAGCCGTAAACTTCATTAATTTAGATGAAATGGATGGATTCCTTTTTAGAAACACTAAGTTACCAAAACTGACACATGAATAAAAGAAAATTCAAACCTTTAATGTGTCCATTAAACACATAAATCATAATTAAAATCCTATCCACAAAGAAAGCTCACAGCCCTAATGGAATTCGTCAATAAATTACTTAAATATTTCAAGAATTAAAATCAATCTTTTACAAATTATTTCAAAAACAGATAAAATGAAATCACCTCTGAACTCATTTTATGACAGCCACATAACCTGGATACAAAACTTAATGATACAGGAAACTATTACCAGAAAGGAACAGTGTCCACCAAACTCTCATGAATAAAAATGCAAAAACCTGGCAAAGTCCAATAAAGATACTTGGAAATCAAATCTCATAATATATAAAAGAATAGATCTTAACCAACTTCACTTAGGATAGTAAGGCACAGCTGATTCAATATTTAAAAATCAATATATTTCACCCCCATTGACTAAATAAATTAAAAAAGCTATGTAGTAACTGAACAGATATAGAAAAAGCATCAATGAAATTCAATCACACTCACGATTTCTTACAATCTTTTTTTTTTTTTTATTTTGGTACCGGGGATCGAACTTGGGACCTTGCACTTGCAAGGCAGGCAGCAGAACTACTGAGCTAAATCCCCGGTCCGATTTCTTACAATCTTAACAACCTAGAAATAGAAGGGAACACCCTTAACTAATAAAAACGAGCTTTCTAAGATGGACAGTAAAAGCCTTAGTGGTGCAATCATGAGCTTTCCCCTGAGACTGAGAGAGGGACGAAGGTGTCCCCAGTCACGGCTTCTGTTAAGCACTGCACTGGAGCTCCGAGGAAAATAAAATAAAAATAAATTTAAAAAAGATAAAAATAGGCATTTTTTTAAAAAAAATCAGCAAATTAATGAACTTTCTGGTAGGAGTACAATACAGCCTCTTATCTTTTTTTTCTTTTTCTTTTTCATTTAGAATCTCTTTTTTTACAAAAATGACAATACGCACTTGGAGAGCATTTGAGCACTACGGAATACTGGGTAAAAAAGTCACCTCCTGGGGTTGCTTTACACATGGCCCTCGAGCTCAGGGCAGCAGTGCCTGAGCTATCGCGGGAGAAGCTGAGGTCGGTCCTCCCCCTCCTCCAACCGCAGCGATTCTGTCTGAGGCAGGATTATTCCACGACAACGTCTCCTGCTCCAGGCGGAGCTTGAGGGCAGGCCCAGGGTCACTGTTTTGCTGTACAGTACCTTCTCTTCCTGTCAGCTCTTGACAAGTATTGCATCTGGTGCATGGATGAATGAGTAGGCATTGAAGAGTACCGGAAGTAATGACGTTCCAATTTCAAGACAATAAGTTGTACATGATACATACATTAATTTTTTCTCTATAAATTTAAATAAATTGGAGTAGTGAAGTTCTGGAGAATGGAACCCAAACTGGTCTTTGCACTTTAGTGACCTCTGATGACAGCTGGGAAGACAGAACTGTCAGAGAGCGAGAGGGCCGTGCTCATGATCGGCATCACCCCGTGAGGGCATGGGTCCTCTCCACTTGCTCTTCTGAAATATTAAATTGGTTGTTGTCAACCAGCTACCCTACCTGCTACAGAACATGAGGAGCTATTTCTCCTGTCCAGCTGTGCCCCTATGCCCAGCACCCTCCTTCTCTCCATCCCCCCGCACTTCCCAAGTTACCGCTCTAGTTTCAACTTCTAAGAGATCAAGGGTTTAGCTTCCACATGAGAACATGCTGTATTTGTCTTTCTGTGCCCAGTTCATCTCACTTGACATAGCGTCCTTCAGCTCCAATCATGTTGCTGCAAATGACAGAATTCCATTTTATGGCCAAATAATATTGCCTTGTGTATCTAAACCACCTTTTTTATCCATTCATTCATCAGTGGACACCAAACCAATTTCCTATCTTGTTTCTTGTGAATGAATGTGTAGCAAACACAGAAATGTAGATGTCTCCTTGACATAATGATGTCAGTTCCTTTGGAACAGGTGCTCTGACAGGTAGGATGCATTGTCAACTTGATTGGTTGGGGGTCCACCCCTGGATTAGTAAAACACATGGCTGAGTGTGTCTGGGTGAGCCTTAGAGGGGTGACCTTGGATGCTATATCCAAGTGAAAGGGTTCCTGGCCCCTTTCACTCTGGTGCTGTTCCCCTGCTCTGGTTCCTGGCTGTGCTTTCCATGCCCTTCTGCCATGATGTTCCTGCCTTGGACTCAGCTAACCATGGACTGAATCCCCCAAAACCCTGAGCCAAATCAAACCTCTCCTTAATATTGTGGGTTCTGGGTATTTTGTTCAGCAACAGGAAAGCTGACTAGCACAGATGCCCAGTAGTGAGACTCCAGAGGACCTCCATACTGTTTTCCATAATAATGGGCCTCATTTACAGTCAAGAAATAGGGCTCAAAGGCGGTGATTGGACCATGTGGGTTCTACCACGATGGGTGAGTTTTGCTTTCTTAAGTGGCTTTTGGGAGTGTGCTTTCCATCTTTGCTCTTCTACTCCCACAACACATAAGGAGCAGTCTCCCTCCCCTCTGGAGGGTGCAGAGGTCACAGCTGTATCTTGGAAGCAGTGACTGGGCCCTTGACAAACACTAAACCTGGTGGTGCCTTATTTTGGACTTCCTGACCTCTATAACTTGGGGAAATAAATTTCCCAGTACCATCTGGTCAAGAACACAGTAAAATCAATCACTATACAGAGAGACAAAATGCTGAGAATCAGGTGCAAAGAAAGGAAAGGGTGGAACCTTTCATGCCCTAGTGACCTGACTCTTCAGACGCAGTGAGCAGACCCCAGCTCTGCACAGCAAGTCAGCTATGGCACCCTCATAGTAAGTCACCTTTCAGAGGCCCTGCCTATGACCACAAGAGGCCTGGGGGACATCTGGATATAAACCATTACATAAAGTAGGGACATCTCTTTTCCTTCTGTGTGTCTTTGAGGTGCAGCATTACAGTCTTAAGGGCAACCATTTAAATTCCTGAGGAAAACTACCAGCCTGCCAAAGGCCAAGAAAGCACAGCCCCTGGGATGATCCAGGCCCACTGAGAGGCAGAGCCAGCTGCCATGGTACACAGAAAGCCCAGCCTTTCTGACCGTCTCAGCTCAGGGCCTGTTAGGCTTTCTTTCTGGATGCACTTAGCGGTGGGGCCTGTGGACGGTGATTGGGTTAGGGGGCTACAGCAGGCTTGCTGTGAGGCAGTGAGGCCTGGTCAGAGGAGGTGGTCACTGGGGAGTTAATTTCTCTCCCCAGCTCCTCCCTTCTCTCTCTCCTTCTTATCCGCCATGACATAAGCAGCTCTCCTCCGCCAGACCCGCCCACCAGGCCTTCCTACCTTGCAGCAGCCGACCACGGAGTGGGACACGAGCCAGAATAAACTCCACCTTTATGTTACGAGTCTCAAGTACCGTGTCCCAGCAATGAGAAAGTGACTGACACAGTGCCTCGTTTCCTGTGTGCAAACCAGGCCATCACCGGCCTTTCCTCCTAAGGAAACACCCGCTCCTGATCTACCTCAGTGGATAACAAAGGACTCAGTCCTGGGGAGAGTCCATCTAGGGCTGTGTGTGCGAGTATTAGTGTGACATCCTGCCTCGTCCTAAGGGCCCAGGGTGGCTGACAGCGATGTGTACAAAGCATGCTGAAGGGAGCGCGGTGGTGCGGAGAGGGGGGGAACATCTTTCATCTACCCTTCTCTCCCCTGCACCCCATGTCTACCTGGGGCTCCCAAGTCACAAGTGCTCCAGCACCAGCACCCTGAGAGACACCCATGTTCAGCTCCTTCTCTGGCCCACTCCCCCCATAAGTACTTAACACCAGTACTTAGGCCCTGGAAGCACAACAGTGAGAAGAGAAGGCCCCGCCCCCACAGAACTCAGCCCCCAGCACGTGAGTTCTTCAGCAACCGAGGGAAAGTTAAAGAAACCGGCAAGGGGGCTCAGAAGGTGCAGGCACGGAGGAGACGGAATTACTGTTTCTAAGATGGCGAAGTGCTCCTCTATCATTCACCTTTTCATTTGGGTTTTTAGCCATGCTGCTTTATGGGCACTTCTGCTGAAGAGGATCCAAGTGAGCTATAAATTATTAGCGAGTCCGGACCAGGCAGCAGCGGGACAGGCTGCCTAACGTGGGGTCCACAGTGAGGGGCTTGGTTTCCAGTCCAGGCCCAGCGACGAGATGAGACCTTCGATTGCCTTCGTCCACTGAGGCTGGACTCTGGGCAAGTCACTTAGCCTCTGTGAGCATCGATTTCTTCATCTTGAAAATGACGAGATTCATGTGCTGAACGATTGAGAGACACGATGTATGCAAAACACTGTGAAGCACTTATCGAGGGGCCGCACACAGGAGGCCCCCGGGCCCATGGTTGCTCTCACCGAATACCCGGTGTTTGCAGAGAGGCTGTGTAGACAAAGACACCACAGCAGGCAGCCGAACTGTGATTTCATTGTCCTCACTCCCCGCAGCCACTGTAGTTTCCCTAAGTTGAAATTTGTTCTCACTAATACAAGGGCTACATTTCTAGCATCTAAAACACTTAGAAACTCCCAAATTAAGGCAGGCAGGGTGGTACACGGCTGTAATCCCAGCTCTTGGGAGGCTGAGGCAGGAGGATCACCATGAGTTTGAGGCCAGCCTGGGCTACACAGTGAGTTCAAGGACAGCCTGAAGTACAAAGTGAGACCCTGTCTCAAAAAAAAAAAAAAAGGAAAGAAAAAGAAATCTACTGTAGAGTAACGACAAAAGAATGCGTCAGCCCCAGACGGCCCTCAGTCAGCATGACCCCTGGAGACTAGATGAGGAGGGTCTGGCGCAGTTTCCTGGAGTGCTGCAGAGACAACAGATTCCAGAACCAAGGGAGATGCAGAGGGCCATTGCCCAAAATCCAGAGAGGTGGATTATTTTGCTTGGCTCCCCAAAACAGATGTCAATCTGCTCAGCAGTCAAACCGTGTCTATTGTGTCCAGGCCGTGAAAAGCCCTGTGGACTCTGGGCAGAGCAGACTGGGTCCCAGAATTAAGACCCAGGCAGCGGAGACAAGAGTGAGATGCCTAAGGCATGGAGGCAGCCAGCCTGCCTGTTCCTCCCAGGGGCTGGGCCAGGAAATACCAGACCTCCAGCCGGGACTCGCCAGCGCTTGATTCCAGGCAATCACTGCACTAGCTGAGCAAAGCTTTCCCAAAGGCCAGGAACCACGAGAAGCCAGAGCCGTGCACGGAGTGTGAAAGTTCACACTGCAGCTCTTAAAAGAGGAGTACATCAAAGCCACAGAGTAAAAGCAACATCTAAAACACACTTGGCTAAGCAGGTAATTTAAATCTTATTTTAAAAGCTCTTGGGCAGCTCCTTAGAGAGCAGTGTTAACTTTTGTTCCCAGTCGAAAGCTTCTGTTGCATTTGCTGCCACGTGGTCTACAAATTCTGCAAGAGGGCAGTTCAAGCCCCAGAGTAAACACAGCAAGTCCCAGGAACAGGGGCGCAGGAAGGCGACCAGCAGCAGGTACACGCTGTCTGTCGGCGTCTTCTGGCTCTCTCTGATTCATGCATTTATACTAATATGTGGACAAGAGGGTGGAAAATATTTTGCTACAAATAAAACCCTGAGGTTTCCGTGTTATCTAAGCATATCCCAGGGAAAGAAGCCACAATCTGTTTTCAGGCAGGACTGGAACACTTGCAATTCCCCTTGAAAAACATCCTCCAATCTTCTCTTAAATTGAGATGCCAGAGCACATAGATTGCGATTTAAATCAGAGAAGGAAATTAGCCCAGGTACACCCGGGTGGAAGCCAGGGAGCATGGCATCGTGGTAAATAGCCTATGAATGCAAAATGCACTCTGCACCCACCCCCGCGATCTTGACTCCCAACAAATTAGAGAAATAAATCGGCAGTCCACCTCCGACCCGCTGTAAACAAACATTTTCCAGCAGCCGCGCTATGACCATCGTCGGAGCAGAGCCTTTTTCCATTCCATAAAGGGCGAGGGAGTCACTGGTCTTTGAGTTTGAGACAGTCTCTGGCAGGGCTCTCATGAAAAAGCAAAAATTTCCACTGAGTTCCAGGGATTTGCCATAGTAATAGAAGCCTTCCCATTATTAATGTCACCCCACCCTGGGGGTGGAGATCAGACTTCTAAGGAGGGGACGGGACTGACAACAACAGCAAAAATATTTCCTCTCCAGGTAGAAGGCCGGGAGACCCAGATTGCAAGCTGGGTTCAATACTCACAAGCAAAGACCAACATCGAGGGAGGACTTGGCCAGGAACAGACAAACCCAGCTGACCACTCGAGATGGGCAGACAGGGCCAGCAGAGACACCTTGGGACCTCAGAAAACCAGGCCCTGTGCTGGTGCTTCTTCCAGCTGGGGTGGGGCTCAACCTCCGCTTTGTAACTCAGGGTGCCTCGGGGCGCCAGTCCCGGACCCTGGCACCATTCCGTCTGGGTTCCAAGACCTGGTCCCTCAGCGGGGAGTGGAGCTGTGGCGGGAGAGGAGACCTCCACCTGGACCGGACCAGCCTCCACCACAGAGGCGCCTTTGTCCTGCCAGCGCAGGGCCGGGGGGCCGGAAGCAGACCTGTGTCTCAAGGGAGGGCCGGGGCTCAGCCCCAGCTGGGATCTGGTTAGTCCAAGACTCTGCCGCCCACCCACCTGCCCCGAAGGGTTTGTGCAGCTGCTGTGAAGGCGTGGTCCCTGTCGAGGGGACGCACCAGAGATGAGGGGTCCCTCTGCAGCGTGAATCGCAAAAGCTCAGGGAGGGAGAAGGGGTGACGGAGGATTTCTGTTAGTCTAACATCTGCTATGAAACTCTGTCCAAGCGGGCTTTGGTCACAACGTAGCGACAGCCAGCTGACAGCAAAGCCGTCCTTCCTCGGAAAGAAGTTTCGTGGTCTCCATTGCCATCCTTGCTGGGTGCACAATCCAGCTGGTCGTGCCGTGGGTGTCTGCAAGGCAGTGGGCACCCGGATGTGCTGAGCCGGCCCTGTCCACGAACCTAGTCCCAGCCGGAAGTGGAGGGGACCCTGGGACTGAGGCACTCGCTGACCGGATGTGGAGGCGCTGGGGAGTGGGAGAGAACCCAAGCAGGAGGACTCTGAAGCCACAAGGTCTGCAGGTCGCAGGGGGCTGAAGGGATCTGACAAGCGATTGTGAGAATGAGAAGCATCTGAGGGCAGGCGGGGCGCCGGCCCTCAGATCGGCAAGACTTTGCTCCCGAGTGCGGGGCAGCGCAGCCTCAAGGCGCACAAGTCCATGTAAAGTCGATGGGATTACACTTTCCTAATTATTTTCCACCTGAGCCTTATGGATCGCACACAAGATGAGATCAGCCAGGCTCCCCGTCCCGAGCGAGCGGATGCTCCGATGTCAAGATGTCAGTGATGCAAACATTGCTCACAGCAACAAAGGGAAGCAGGGCGGGGAGAGGTGCAAGGCTGGGAAAGACAGAGGGCCTTCTTCAGTCGCAGTCTCAAGGAACCGAAACCGGAGGGGAGCATTGTTGGATGGCTACCAAGTCTCCCCCACCGGAGACAGAGCCATCTGTGAGGGCGGCCGCCTCAAAGTCACCACCGTCCTGCTCTGTCTCTGCAGAGCTGGAGGCCCGGCCGGCAGATGGACCCCACTCCTGGAGCCGCCGTGGTATTTGTTTAATAAATGTAATTAATATCCATACTGTATCCCACTGCTCCCAGAAAAGGGGCCAGAGTGCTCCCTTCCCCAAGAGCTAGGCCCCGAGTGATTTCCCAGAGAAGGGTGGATGACACCACCCCGGGCCCACTGAAAGATTAGAAGCCCCACGAGCTCCACTCATTACTGTGTGGGGGCTGAGCCCTGGGGCACCGACACGCCTTTGAGGGACATTTGAGCTTCAAAGCCAGCGTGACACCAGAGAGGCAGTCTTCTTTAGGGCCCTTAGATGTGCTGGAGTGTTTCTAGGAGAACCCAGTAGAGCTCCACATTCAACACTTTTGTCTACTTCCCCAAAAGGGAGGACCACAGAGGGTAGGAATATCCTCTGGCTAACAGCTAGCGCCACACAAAACGAAGAGAGTCCCGGTCACACAGAATTTGTATTATTTTCCTGAGCCGAAAAGTGTTGCAGTTGCAAACAATGGAAAGATCTTGGACCAGATCAAGGCAGCAACATGCTTGTCACTTCTTTTCAGAGCCTTGCTGTCCAGTGTCCCTGTCCCTCAAGGCAGAGGTTTCATCTTCAGCCAGATTCCCATCATTTATTCCAAGAAGGAGTGGTCCTCCGAGGATGGGAAAGGCGGTCTCTGCAGGCAGGGTCCTGTGGGAAACATGCTATCAAAGAAGGTTAAGCAGGCATCTTTACTACAACCCGAGGCATCCAGGTAGCAGCCAGCACAGGTGTGTTCCTGCAGAAGGGCTTTGGGATTCAGCGTGAGAGACACATTTCCCCACGTCCTGGTCTCCAAGGGCCTGGCACAGGGCTGGGGGATGGGAGGCCCCACTAGTGCTTGTTGAATGAATGAATGGGCAGGGAAGAAGCGACCCTAGGTGGCTGTGCTTTGGGGACACTCCACAGGCACCTGAACCTGGCACTAATGAGACTGAGGGAAAGAGAGGGAGCAAAGCCACTTCCACACCCAGGAAGAAGGCAAGGAGGCCGAATCCAGCGCTGACTCCAAGGCTTCCTCCAAGGTGCTATCTCCGCCTAACAGGCTTCTCTGCATTTAAACCCCTCTCACTGCCAGCATCCCACACAAGCGCACTTGCCCTCCCTTCTCACGTCAGGAAAAACCTGATTTCGGAGAATTTTTACACTCTTCAGGTCCTTGGCAATCCCCTAATTTATTTGTCTTTGACATCCTTAATCCCTTCCTGGAGTCTGAGTAATGAATTCAATTCCACTACAGGCACTGAACTGGTGAGATAAAAAATTACTCCTTTCACCTGATTGTTCAATGGCAAAAACTCACAAAGGCAGCTTATTTTGAGAAGGATTTTTTGTATGATCTCAATGCTGAACTTGCTAAGCTTGTTATTTGTGATAATAGGAAAACTTTCAAATTGATTTAACGTAGACCAACGCTCGTGCACTTTTTCTAGAACCATCTTCTGTTACTCCTGGACCTCGTGTGGTCTTTCTTCCCTACTTGCTTTTCCCCACCATGCCAGGCATCTGCAGTCCTTCCCACTTGCTTGGCACTAGGACCATCCACAGAATGGCCCTCCAGTCTTCACACCAAGGAGAACTACGTGGCACAACCTCCCTGGTCACTCATCTGGCTACCGACACCTTCTAAACCCAAAGAACACCTGCTGTTACCCGCTCAGTCCAAGCTACTGCCTGCAGTGTTGGCTGAAAGAACCCCAGGAAGAGGACTCCAGAACTGCTTCAGAAAGTGGCAAGAACAATGGGATAAATGTGTTCAAAGCGAGGGGGAGGATTCTGAGGAGGATTCATGGCAAGATGTCCTTTACTATAATGTTCCTTTAATTTAAACATTCTCTGTGTTCTTTGATCACATTTTTAGTTGTTAGAAATGAGTAACTAATGAGACTAGGAAGCCGAGCTCATTGGGGGCCAGCCTAGAAGGCGCTACCAAGGAAAGTCGGCAGCCATGCAGTTTCTATTTCCAAAGTTAGCACGCACGCACGCGTGAACATTTACAAAATCATTTGTGTCTCTCAACATTTCTGCCTCCAAGCCAAACGAACACATTCAGGAAAATGTACATCAGATTCTTTCATTCAACAAGTATTTACAGACATTGTTCGGGGACATCTGAAAAAAGAAGAAAATTGGAAAAATTCACCAGGACTGTGACCAAGATCCTCTCTCCTAACAGAGACACATGGAGGAGACTGCGTGGGGAACATGTTCTCAGCTGTGGCAGTGATGCAGGAACTCACCTGGCTGGAGATCTGGGACGCACTGTCTCTGACCGGCATTAACAATGGTCACAGGGCTTTCCATCTTTACGTGCCTCCTCTCCTGCTTTAGATTTTGATGGACTGGAGTTTGGGGGAGGAAGAGGGTCCTCAGACCCCATCACCTCAACTTGGGTCATGTGTGACAGCAGCGAGACACTTCCCTCCTGACTCTCGGAACATACCTCTGCCTGCAGAACAGCAGTGGCCTCAAGGAGAAAGGACAGGAAGGACCAAAGGAAAGTGCTCCTGGCCCATAGTACACTTCCCAAAAGGAACTGAGGACATCTAGAATTATCTGAATGTGTCCCGACTTGATAAGACTTCTTCTCCTTCCGTTGCCACCAATCAAACAAAACAAGGACCTGAGCGCTGAGTGCAGTTCAGTTACCAAGGAATAACTTTCCATTCTTGCACAACTGAGTTCCATGAAGATTTGCGCTCATGACACAGGCAAACAAATTCTTTACAACCTCTAATAAGTGCCAAGAGGAAAAGGAAGAAGGGCTCAAGGGCGAGGGAAGGTGGCTGGGATGAGCTCGGCTAAGGACTCTGCACAGCAGTGACAGGGAGCTGAGGTGGCCGGGAGGGGAGGGCCCCGCAGGCGAGGAGAACAGGGTGTTTCCCGGTGGGAGGCAGGCTTGGCACACTGCAGGAGCTGCAGAGGCGTGCCCAGGAGACACGGCTCAGAGGAGGTCACACTGGGTGCCACGGCACATGGGGAGGTGGAGGCCCGGCTGGGGACAACTTAGGGAGAAGAGGGCTGCACTCAGGTTCTGGGAGCGCCGAGGGGCTGGAGGCCAGGAGCGCTTAGGGGGTAGGAAGGGAGGTGAATTCAGACAGGGGTGGGAAGAAGCTGGGGAAAGAAATGGAAAGGGCAGCTCAAGGAGGGGGAGACAGACGGAGACAGATGCTTAACAAGCTGAGGGCCATGGCATCACCTGGGCCCACCTCGCTGGCTTTGAGGAAGGGGCTTCCCAGGTCCCTTGAAAAGCTGCAGAACTGAACGTCCGTTCCTTTTCATTCCATCAGCCACAAAAGAAATCCTTCAGTAGTATGGAGATCATACACAAAGCCAACGAATGCGAACTATGCCCAGAAAGAAGCCCAGGACACAGAGTACACGCAGCATCCAGACAGGGACTTTACTGAGTGTCACCTTCAGCTACTTCCACTCACCAGACAGGAGAGACTCAGAGAGGTTACGGAGTCATGACCCAAGGTCCAGCACAGCCCGGTCTAAAATCCAGCTCCTCCAATGGAATCGAACTGGCATGGAGCAGCACGCCCCACGGATGTGGCGATTGCAGCCCTGTGTTAGGGTTTTCCTTTCTTCTGGTCTTTGGCGAAAGAGGTACAGCATTGAATGCCAATCCAGTTAAAGCTTTGGGCCAACCTTAGAAGACAGACTGCTAAACACAGGCCCTGGGACACTCAACTACCATACAGCTTAAATGTTACTTCAGAAAGAGAAGGAAGGAAAGAAGGAACAAAATAAAGGAAAAAGAAAAATTTAACCTCAGATTATGTTGTTGAAAATAAGCAAATTTGGGTCCTAAGTAAACCTTAACTGAGAAATCACAGTGATGCCTACTTTGATCTACTAAGCTAAAAATGACAATGAAATCCATTTTCTGTCTCAGTACATAAACGTTTGTGCTACTAGTCCAACGCTAGCTCTTTTCAACATGAAGAAGAACAGATCATGAATTCAGAAGGTCACAGGGATGAGGGACAGAGACCCATAGTGGCATCATGTCACCTCTGGTATTCAAATCGCAGATGAGATTTCAGCACCAAGGCTACAAGCAGCCCAATCAGCTGCGTCTGTGCTGAACTCTCCTTCCCAAACCCGTTCTGATCCAAATTCAAAGAGAAATCTATGTAAAACCTTTCACTCAGACTGTGACTCATCTCGGGAACGTGTTTGACTAAATTTTTGAGTTTTCGGGAAGAGAAAACTTCAACTCTTTCACGCTGACTTCCATTTCCAAGCTTTAAAAAAAGAGCTGCTTCTGTCGACAGACTCAGTTTTACAGGAGACACAAATAGCCTTCAAGTGCATTGACACACCAACAGGAAAGCAATCCAGCCTCGGAGCTCCCACTTCCCTAAAATGATGGGTAGCCCCCAAGTTGAACATGTCTGTGTGAAAGCCATGATGCCAGAATCAACTTTGTTTTAAGATCGCCACCAAATGTCTTTCCTCTTAACAGGAAGGTCAGTTCCTGGGCCAGGTAGCTTGCAAATGTGGCTGTGGAAGGACGGGCTGCTCTGGGGCTTGATCTGGGTAGCACTTTCCCACACACGCCCGGAGCACTGTGCAACTGCGCAGAGAGCTCGAGTCCTGGCAAAGCAGCTGGAGAGGCTTCATCCTCCCAACGAAATGAGAGCACTCGCTGCCAGCCTCAGGAGACAAAAGCTGCAGCGTTCTTTCCATGGGCAGCAAGTTGGGTCTATAACCTCCCGCGAGATCACTCTCAAACAATTTGCACTAAAGAACTGGCACAGCCTTCACCAACGGCCTTGGGAAATCGCCCCACTGTGCTCCTGTAATTTGCTGGTGAGTTCGTGAGAGTTGATCATTTTCTTGTCGACAGAGAGCTGCAGCTTCACTGAGCCCTCTCGGGTTTCAGGTTTAAGCGGCACCTTGCATTTTAAGCACTAACCCGTATCTGAGTGATGAAAGCAGGCAAGCCCTGGCGCTGCCTCATGCTGCGGACAGACAGGGTGGTGCAAATCCTGCCGCTGCCCCACTCAAACTCAGGACTGTGTGTGGGGACGCAGGCCACAGCTAGGGACGGCCGGGCTCCAGGGCCATTGCACTGGGCAGAAAAGGGCCAGGGGAAGATAAGAGGACCCAGGCCAACATCTGTGACCAATTTTTCTGCAAAAAAAGAAACAAAGTCTTAAGAATATTTTCATCACGGTGGTCTGCCAGCTACTCACAGGGTCTGTCAGAAGTTAGAGTCATGAGCATCTTTAAAATAAAGGCTGGTCATTGCTACAAGCCGCCACAAGGTGGATGCTCCCTTCGAGAGTGATGCACATGGAGCATCAGGTCCCAGGCTGCCTCTTGGGGCACCGCCCGCGCCGTGGCTCCCCAGGCCCCGGCGAACGCGGGTGACCAGCGCTCGCCAGCATCCTATCAGCTCACAGCCACACCTGCCGCCCACCTGGCAGGGGCACAGGTAGACAGGAGAGCAGAGCTGTGGGCATCTGAAAGTGCCGGGCCTTGCCAAGGCAACACAGGGTTTCAGACCAGCTGTGCCCACCTGAGAGGCCCTGAGAGCTCGAATTTCCATCACAGACACAGCGCCATCAGCACACACAGAGGATGCGTGGTCCGGCTCCACGCGTGGGCTCCTCTCTCTGACCCACCTGGGCCGCCTGGCCCTGGGGCACACACTGGCGGGGGCACACAGTGGGCAAGGCTGCTTGCCTCAGGGCCTGGGTGCAGGAGCAGAGAAGGCACTTGGACCCCAGGTCCCCTCCGCAAGCCAGTCCCAGGGACCCACTCCGCTCCCCTCCTCACCCCTCGAAGTCCCCCCGGTGCAAGCCAGGGACCAAGCTGGAACACGTGGGCGCTGGGGACATTCCAGGGCCAGCAAAAGCAGCCTCCAGTCCAAGGAAACCCTCAGGCTGGGGCAATGTGTGGGGTAAATGAATTGGTGGAAAATTTACAGGGACCTAAGCAGTGGGGACGAACCTGTGGCCCGCAGGCCGCAGTGGGCTGTTTGCATCATTGAAATCTCCGAAAGGTTCCCCTCATGGGCCTAGACTTTCCTGTGCCTGAACTTGCTGCAGCCTTCTCAGTTCTATGGAGGATTTTATTATCTGTGTTTTATTAAGATTCACTCATATGCCCAACAGCAGGGCACCTGCAGAGTCTTCAAAGAATCCTTCGAAAATGGCAGCTTTCTAAAATATCACAGCACTGTGCAGGGGTCATGGCTAACTATGGCTCCCTAGGATTTTGCATATACACACACACACACACACACACATACACACACACACATATACTCTTGCACATGTAATTTGCATATGTATTGTGCATGTGTTTTGCATATATTTCACATATTTGTGCATATATATATATATATATATCCATTCAGTTTTGAAAAATTGGCTATCTGAGGTCCAGATCTAGATTCCTTTTCCCAACCAGAAAAAGCAACAGAATTGGGAAGTGTGTGTGTAGGAAAGGATTGTCAGACTCTGCTGGGACTGGAAAACACCAACTCTGGCCAGCCCAGAGGGCGCTCCACATGGCCCGAGGAGTGCGTTGCCTGAGCGACGCTCCTTGCTTACATGGTGTCTGTTTCATGTCGGGGAACCTCACTCAGCCCGAACGTCAGGCTGCGCTTAATTTCCTCCAAAGTGAGCACAGAGCACGCCCGGAGTCCTGGCCTCCCTGCCATGTGCGCTTGGTGAGTGGACACCACATCCCCACGCTTCCGGGCTGGGAGAGGCTGGGGAGCCAGAAGACCCAAAGCTTGCCAGCGCGACAGCGGGCTCATCCTCAGACAAACGTCCAGCTGAGACCCTGGCAGCCACCAGCTGGGCACGGAGCACTGGACTGTGAGCAGGGCTTCCAGATAGCGTCCCACAGAGGGAGGGCCAGCAGTGGTCTGGTCCCCTCATCCTGCCAGCTGGGATCCTGGACGCGGAGACGTGGCCGTCTCTCTGGGCCTGAAGCCACCAGGCTGCTTTGCACGGGTCGCTGCACAGCCGTCAGCGGGAGGCTCCGGGGGTCGGTCCCCCAAGCAGATCCAAGCGGCCCGCGGGGAGGGAGAGGCCAGGGCTCCTGCGGCAATCTCCCTGCCAGCCATCCCTGCGCAGCGGGTATCAATGGAGGGACTGAGCGGACTGCTCGCCTGATTGTGCTCTGCAAGCTGCATAATTGCTCCCCTTCCAGGCCGGCTTTGTAACCAATGAGACGGCGCAGGCTCTGCCAAAACCCTCACCGGAAGCCAACATCCCCTCCGCTCTCTCATCACGGACTGGGGCAGGCCCGCTTAGGTTTCCAGAAAAGCCGAGACGCAGCAGAAACGTCAAAAATCATTCTTGCAACGTAGAAAAATCTCCATGGAGCTGCTCGCGCTGAGAACTGCTGCCTCCGTGTCTGCCCACGTGGAAGCCCTGGGGCAGTGGTGGGGACCTGTGGCACGTGCCACCGCGAGCTCTTTGTATCACTGAGCGCTCTCAAAGCTTCGCCATCGCTGATCTGGAGTCACAGACCCTGATTCCCCTCAGAACAGCCCACGTGTGCCTGGAGAATCTGCCTTGGGATGAGGGGTGTGGTCCATTTCCCAGGGGGTCACATTTGAGGAGGAGAAAGGGGAGTGAAAAATGACAGGAGGCCACGACTGTGTTCAAGATATCGAGTCATGCACAAGACCAGAAAGCCGGAGTCTGGAATATTACTTACTCGTCAAGAGTCTTTAGGGTGACAAAAATCAACTAAGGCCAAGACAGAAAACCCTGAACCAAGACAGGGTGAGTGAGAACGGAGACAGTGCTTACGGGCAACCGCTAGACTTCCGTCCGGGCAAAGAAACCTCGTGGTGTTTACATCAAAGAGAACAAAGCTAAATGAGACGCCTTTATAACTCTTCCATAAAACTTGGTTGAAACCTCTTTTAAAATTGGAAGCTCTGGAGTTGAAACACTTGCTGCTGGCGAAGGGATCGTTTGCAGCAGTTCCTCTTCATTGTGTTGTTTTAACGCCGTTATAGTGGAAGCGGTAATATACCCAAGGACGCAGGGACAGTGGCTGGGTGTGGTGGCTCACATCTGAAATTGCAGGTCCTCGGAGGCTGAGGCAGGAGGAGTGAAAGTCTGAGGGCAGGCTGGGCAAATTAGTAAGACCTTGTCTCAAAATCAAAGATAGAAGGGCTGAGGGTGTTGCTCAGTGCCAGAGCACTCTCCCGCCTGCACCTCCAGCCACCTTCCCCTCCCCAAAGGCCACCCTGTACCTATGGCCCCAACTTCAAATGTTCAACTCACAGTGGCTCAATTTGGGGCTCTTTAGCTTTACTGCGCCATGACAGCCACCTCCCTGCAGTAGAAACTACTCTGAAGTTTGCATTTTAATGTTTCCCAGGCTAGAGACAAACATCTTGACACCACGAAGCAGCGTGAGCAGCCCTCTCCAGCCAAGCCACACGATGGGGAATGAGCAGAGCTCCATGGGCCCCGGCGTCTCTGCCCTCGACGTCTGCACAGCCTGTTTCGAGTTCTCACAGCCCCGGTGCCCACTGAACTCACATCCGGGCACAAGCGGGAGACAGCACCCTTCCCAGGAAACAGGCTCTGAGTCAGGCGTCTTGCCCTGTTCATGCCGATGCACGTGTCCTGAGCGTGTCTGGTTTCTCAGGACCCTTCCAGGTCGCAAATCTCACTACTCCGCAAGCTCAAGTTGTTTTGTAAGAACTTCGGTTCTATGTGTTTTTCCCCATTACTCCTTTGACTTTATTTCTCATCAGGGGTTTTTTCATTAATAATAATCAGGATATTTTCTGTGGACCAGGGCTGTACTCACTCAGTCTCAGCTCCTCCGACTGGGAGTCCTGAGAGCCATGATTCCACAACTCGACGCAGACCCTCACGGGCAGGATGAGCACTTTGGAGGGGCCGAGAGCTCCTCAGAGCTGTCGAGAATAAGGTGCTATTTTATGCAAATATCCCTCTTTAAAACCAACAGAAAATGGCCCAGTTGCTGCCACACTGGCATCTGAAGTCGTCTGGCTGGGATCTGGATGCCCACCCCTGGTTTCGGGGTGAGACTGTCCCGCAGCAGCACTAGCCTGGAGCACCCCTCACCATGCGGGCACAGGGAGCCAGATGGAGTACCCAGGAGTCAGAGCAAGTTGGAGGCCCCTCCAGAGTCCTCAGACACCCAAAAGGAAAGAAATGTGCAAATTTCAAACATTATCACATCCATTTAAATCTTTTTTATCAACTCTATCTAAGGTTAAGGGATTTTTTTTTTTTTTTGGCAGACTCTGCTCTGGTCTTGGCTTTACCCAACCTCAGTTTACCCTTTGCCTAACCACCCATTACCGGGTTCCCTTTCTTATAAAACGAGGGCTGTGGCCCTGCACAATATTGAGCTTCCATGATCCCTGTGACTTCCATTTGCCAAATCCAAGTGGGATGGTCAGAGCCGCACGGTGCCTGTGAAATCGGAAACCCCGCTTCACACCCAGTGTGGGGCCGTAGAAGAACCTCACAGGGGAAACAAAGATTGCTCCTGGGCTCTCCACGCTTTTTTCAAAACATTACAAATTCTCATTATCGGGCCCAGAATTTAGCTCAGTGGTTCCGCCGCCTGCCTTGCAAACGCAAGGACCTGAGTGCGATCCCTGGTAACAAAAAAAAATTCTCATTATTGGTTATAAGTGTATGGAGAATGAAAAGTTCACTATGTTTGTCTGCTGTACCACCTCAAAGCACTACAGACGCTGAGAATAAAGAGTTTCACTCCACTGCAGAACACGACTCGGTTGAAGAGTGACTGCCCTCTCGCTGTCACCGTGTGCTGGAGGCAGGGAGCAGGCTGTCTCTTCCCGCACACTGCACACTGTCACCCTCCTTCCGAGCATGGATCCGCTTCAGCACAGCTGTGTTTCCCAGTGTTTCGAGCGCTCTCCGTGGAGCCAAGGCCGGACCCAGCCTGGGAAGACGGCCACAGTGACCTGACTGGTCACCGATGGTGTCACACACCCGTGCTTACCTGGGAACTTGTGGCTGACGTCTCCCAGCTCATGCCTGTGGTGACCACAGCTTAGGCTGCCCTGTCAGGGCTGGCGTTATGCAACTACACTGCTGTGACTGAAACCTGTGCGTGTCGGGGACTCGCCAAGCCGGGACCGCTGTGTGAGGCCGAATCACAGCCACCGCCATTACTGAGGAGGGAAGGCCCTACCTCATCTCCTCCCTGCTGTGTGGGAGGACAGGTCCAGTGCACTCTCATAGGCGTGGCTCTCAGCTTCCTCCCAAACTTCCTACCCACCCACGTCTTGATGAGACTTTTTTTTTGTTTGGCACCAGGAATCAAACTCAGGACCTTGCACTTGCCAGGCAGCCGCTGCGCACTGAGCTACATTCCCAGCCTCTGGATGTGGTTCTTGACCGATGGGGTAAATATTCTTTCTAGTCGAGGGAATTTCAGCCTTTAACCTTTGCACTCTTCCGTCCTTCTACACCATAAAGATCCCAATGAGGCAGAAACACAAGTGTAAAACAAACCCTTCCACCCAGGGCCAGGTATTAGAGGAAGGAAGCCACAGCTATTTGCAAAGGCCTACTTCAGATCCAAAGAGCTAAAACTCAGACACGGACCTGGCCTCAGCACCGTGTGGAAGGGAAAGAGGGGGTGAGGGCTCATCGTGGGGCTGGGTGTAAAAGGCATCTCCTGTGCTGAGAGCTGTGGGGGCGGCCACCCTAAGGGCCAAGCGGGATGAAGCTGCACCGTGAGAGTGTGCAGGGAGGCACCAGACGGGCCGCTGTCCCGGCTCAGAAGGGGCGTGGAGTGTGGAGCCAGGAGGAGGCTGAGGTGAGGGCAGCACAGGACTCAGCAGCCCACCTGAGAGGGGAGGGAGAAGTAACTCGGGCTGTGCAGGAGAGCACAGCGGGCCTGGCAAGGGTCTTGTAGAAGAGGGGTTTGCTTTCACCTGCATGGCTCCAAGCAGGAATGGGACCCATGACTCAGTGAAAATAAAGATCTCAACTTAGTAACGGGAAAATCCTCTGAGGATTCGAGCTGACCGCACTTGGGATGCGCTCATTGGTAAGGAAAGGGGAGTTACCTGACGCAGGGGTGAGTTTCCTGAAGTAGGGCCTAGAACAAAGTCAGAACCTCAGATTGGGCAAGGGAAACACTGCCGAGCTGGAAGGCCGTGGAAAATCCAAGTGGCTGTGAGTTGGTGATGTCAGTGAGGGAGGCGAAGGTGCATTGGCCGGGAGCTGGGCCAGCTCCTTGCAGGCCTAATCCCCGTACCCCATTTCCCATTAGGCATGAAGCTGTGTTTGGTGCCTATCACGCCCTGACCCAAGGGCTGACCAAATGCTACCTAGGAAACACAGTTACCCTCACATCGCCAGAATCTTTCAATGGCAAATGGAAGAGACTCCGAATAGTTTGAAGGAGAAAATTCAGAAACTCCATGGCAGAGGGAACTCTTACTTCAGCCATGGATGCTCAAACAACACGACCCCAAATCTTGCTGCTTCTCTTGGCTCTATTTCCTCTGCGCTGTCTGCAGCTGTCGGAGGACTTTTAGTAGGCGAAGGATCGCCTCTGTGGCCTTTGCATGTCACGCCCTAGCCCGGCAGTTTCAGTGGGCAGAGGGCTCCTCTCTCTGTCCAAACAACCTAGATGGGCTCAGCCTCAGACTCCAGCCCATGCTCAATGGCCGGGCGGGTCCCGTGTATCCCTCACAGCCGGGGCAGCTGCTCCCAGGAAAAGCAGGCTCTGTTACCACAATCAGGCACGGTGGGAGGATAAAAGTGACTCACGTGCACGGGATACCAGCAAGAGACATGGTAGATTTTTTTAATGGCAAATTCCATGGAATCCGGGCCTATTTTAAATCGCAAAATACAAAACAGAAACACAGTGTGTCATAAAATCCACTAAAAATGAGCTGCATTTTACGCTAAGCCTGAATCTAAAATTCTAACATTCAGACAAATAATAATTTTAACATGTCTGTCTCTTCACTAATTTCTTTTGTTTCTTACGTCTCTGTTCACAGACGGCCTCATCAGACAAAGCAATAGTAAACAGGAGAAAGCTAAAATGTTAATGAAGTGGAGGGAAGCCCAACATGGAGAGAAAAATTCTTCATTAGTAGCTGAAAAAAACCTTTCTCTATATTTAATATTTAGGTGACATATTTCTACTTCAGGAGTAAACATGAATAGCAAGCAGAAACACAAACTCCATTTATTTGTAAAATACACTCATTTTCTTTTCATATCAATGCAAAAAATGACCCAGTGCCATATGTTCCACTGGCTGCGATTCTAAGAGGGCAAAGCTATACAATTTCTAGGTCATTAGCTTGTCTTCCTGTTTCTCCATGTCTTACGGCTCTGTTAGGCAAGCTTGGCTCCTTCGCTTTGATAGCTAGTGCTGCCTTTCTGCCTTTGGTTCCTCGATCACTCGCTCAGTTGCTCCACTGGAAGCTGCAGGAGCCGGTGGGCGGGCCGGCGGACAGGCTGGGGCGGGGCGGGGCGGGGAGAGCCCAGGCAGTCTGCAGGAGCAAGGGCTCCTCCCTTTCTAACAAAGGGAGGTTTATCTCCTGTAGTCTCCGGTTGGAAGGAGGCCTCCGCACTCCTCCTCTTCCTCCTCAGAGCCAGCCTGAATGTCACCGTGCTCCTTGGAGCACAAGGCAGGCCCACCAGGTGGGCTCTGGAGGCGGCAGGAGGCCAGGCTGGAGGAGGGACAGGCACCCGCTGTCAGGTGGGACTCATGGAAGGGTCCGTGGAGGACAGGAAGACAATCGCCAGGCTTTAGGTTGTCTGCACAAGACCAGGTAAGTAAAATTCTGCAAATCAGTGCCCAGAGCAGGCCTGACAAATGTCGTCCAAGGTCACTGCAAGGGTACGAGAAGGACCGCTGACCGAAAGCAGCCACGTCGGCACAGCTCCCTGCACCGCCCAGGTGTCCCATGGCTCGCACCTTGTCCGAAGGGAGAGGAGGGCCAGCCTGACCCACCAGGGTGGGCTCCCGCTGAACTCGGCATCCACACACAGACAGACACACAGAATAGAAAGTGTGACGGGGCACCGTGACTTGCCACGCACGACAGAGAGTGTGCATGTCCCGCGTGGAGGGCCTCCCGGGCCCCCTCCTATGGCTCCCAAAGGCAGGCACCATTTACAGAGGAGGAAAGTAGGTCTCAGAGAATTTCGTGAGGCTTATCCAAGCCACAGAGCCAGCAAAAACAGAGCCAGGACTTTAACAGCCAGTCTGAGTCCCGGTTCTGGGCTCCTAACTACCAATGCATTTTCCTTAAGCACTTGGCTTCTAACTTGCACATTTATATTTCTTATAGTAACTTCACAGACAGAACTCATCCCCACTTTTCTAATGGGAAGCTTGAGAAGGTCAGTAATTTGTTCTGGGCTACAGTGGCAGAGCCAAATTGAAACTTACATCTGACTAATTCGGGAACCCGCAGTCCTAGATAATATGGTGCACACTGCGGTTGGTTCCCTCAAAGCCGTCTCCCTTTCCTGGAAACAGGCACCTAGACAAACACTGCTCTGAAGGCTCCTAGGCAGCTAGACAGGGCCACTGGATTAGGTTCTTACCACAGGACCGCAGGGCAAGCCTGGGAAACTTCTGAGTTAGAGAAATCCCTCACCCTGGGCTTGCTTTCCTCTCCCTGTGGCCTGCAGCTCAGAATGGCAAAGGCCCAGCTTCAATCCTATGCTCACCGAGATGCTCCAGGCTGACAGATTAAAAAGCCAAGGATCCAGGACTCCTGAATGGGTGTGTGGAGCACACACCTTGGAGCTGTTACTCGACAGAATAAACTTCTACCTCACTGAAGCCACTGGCCTCGGGAGTGGCTTTGTCACAGCCGCTTTGTCCAGTTGTAACTAATATTGCAGTCGCTGTCACTTTTCCTGTCACTGTGGACAATACCCACACCCACAACTTAAAGGAGGAAAGGTTTGTTTTGGCTCATGGTTACAGTCCATGGTCAGCTGGCTTCCAGGCGGGACGTGTGCACAAGGGCCTGGCGTAGGAGAGCTGCTTATGGCATGGTGGACAGGAAGCAGAGAAGGGGAGCAGAGGAAGGAGACAAACCCTTCTGGGTCACACCCACAGGGAACCGCCACTTCTGACCCGGCCCCACCTCCCATGGCCAGTCAGCTCTCAGCCCCCACAGTCCAACCCCCTTCCAAAGGTCCCACCTACGGGCACACGAGGTCCTGAGGGACCGCTGGATGGAAACCATGACAACAGCCAGCGAGTTCTACCAAGGGAGGGAGGAGGGAAGCAGGCAGACGTGAAGGATAGAGAAGCCAGTCTGGCTGCTGTTCTCATTACTGCTTCCTTTCTGTAAAATCACCTGCCAAGCGCCCTGCATTCCCAAAGATGACAAGTGTTCTGTACAAGAGTCGCCTGCAAAGCATCATCTAATGCGAAAAGCAAAGCCAGACCAATTGCCTGGGACATAACAGGCGACAGGGGCTGGGCAAAGAGGCAAGGTTTCCCCTTCTTGGTTTTCTTTTGCTTTATCACGTTTAAACTGACTTGGTCTCTTTTCAAAACAGAGGGAAAGTGGTGCTTAATAGACATCATTAGGAAACTAAGCTAAAATTCATTCAACAAACCAAAGCAAAGCTCCCCTGAAGCCAGGATTGCTGAATTAAGCACCAACCCTAACACTGCAACACCGAGGTCAGTCAGTCTGGATGTCACGGCCATTGTATTCAGCTAACCCACTTCTTGTGCTGTTCTGGATTGCACAATCCCAAGCTCCTTTGTCAGTTCCCCGGAAGATATCAGGAAAGACCTAGGGACAATGGCAATTCCAACTCCAGAGTCTCTGGGGACCAAAAGCTCCATGAGCTCTTCCAGTGGGGGCTGAGTAAGTTTGAGTTTTAGCTTTGCAATGTAGAGAAAATGCATTTCTAGGGAACCACTAAAGTGATCGTAACTTCCAACACTAACTCCGCATCAGGGAGTTACTCCACTGAAACAATAAAAAGCCTTGTATCTGCAAGGATATCTCCTGAAGTGCGAAAAAGAAAAAAAGCTACAAACAAACACAATCTAAAACAGCAGAGAAAATGTAGTTAAAGAAATGATGGTCCATTCCTATGGGAAATACAAGGTTGATACTTAAAAACAACTCCAAACAATCCACAGACAAAGCATTGAGAAATAAATTGAACCTTCTCTGGTATCTTTCATAGGGACAACAAGGACCTGCACTGCAGAGCCCAGCACGACACGCCCAAGAGTTGCCGTGCAGTGCTGGGTTAAATGAGCAGCTTGTGCGAGATCAATGACAGCATGGAGCCGCAGACACACACACCACAACTGGGGCCTCTGTGACCATAATGCTGAGTGAGACACAAGCTTAAGTATCCCATGGTTTCTCTTACGTGGGAAACCCAAAGTGCAAATGAAGAGCAAAATGAAAGATGAATAACAGGAAGTAGGGAGGCACGTCTTTCTCAAATGGGAAGGGGATGAAGAGATCAGGGAGGGGGAGGGAGGGGAGGGAACAGAGGTGGAAAAAGGAGTCAGGAAGTGTTACGCATGTGCACCGCCTCCACACTGGAAATGTGAGCATTACGCTCTGCACACATGGACTAATGATTAATTAATTAACTAACTAACTGACCCAGGCTAACTGACTGGGTTTCTCCACTGAGTTAAGGGCATTTTGAAGTGAATCTGTTCTAGAATAAAATAAGGTCAAGTAACATAACAATCATTGCCATGTAGAGGTCATTGTTGTAGCCTGATGTGTATGAATCCAAGACCAGAAAAGAGAATTTGAGACAACCAGAGAAATTTGAATATAATTGGGCTCTATGAAATATCAAGGAGTTACTGCTAATTGTGTTAGGAATCACAATGGCACTCTAGTTACAAATACTTCTGTTTTCTAGAAATGCATAATGGAATGTGTAGGAGTGAAGCAGCGCATGGTTGGATTTGCTTTTAAATGGTTGCATCACCGTAATGGCCACGAGACCCTCGAAGCTGCCCAGGGGCAAACCCCTCAGGGTCCAGTCCATGCCCACTGCCTGGCTCGGGCTCCCCGGCCTCAGCTGCCTCCTAGGGTTATGTCAGGGTCCTCGGAGGTGAGCTCTCCCTTGCCACATTTAGCTAGAATCGTGGGTATTAACCAGCATGGACCCCAAACCTCATTCACCAAAACCGTCCCACAAAACCTCTTTCTCCCAGCCCTCGGTTCCTTTTCTTTTCTTCACTCACTCACTTCACCCTCTTTCCTTCAGGATCTAGACCTCAGTTTTCACCTTTAGCAATGAACCCACCTTTCGTTAACTGTGAGGACTTGCTTGACAGCATGCCCAAAACAGAATCACATGCAGTCCTGGGGTTAGCCCGGAGGGTTAGGACCTGCCATTGTTCCTTTAAGTAGATTGTTTAGACTTAGAGCATGTTTTTCCAAAAAGAAAAATAGTTACCTATAAGGAAAGCAACCTCTGCAATGCTCATGCATAGGCTCATTCTGGGGGAGGTGAAGGTGCTGCATGCCCGTGCTCCCCTCCTTAGGCCCAGGGTGAGGGCCAGGTGGAAGCAGTTGTGGAGATGCCGACTGACAGTGAGATTTTCAGAACAGAAAACAGCCTCAGGGGACAGAGCCTGAGAAATCTGGGAAGCTCCTGTCTCCCCTTGGGCTTCCCCTCTCCTGTCTAGTTCTGCCCCTTGCCCAGTGCTAGAGAAACACACCCTCTGCTTCAGGAGGAGGCGCCCGGCTCAAGGCTAGGTGTCTGGAGAGCCAGAAGACCCACGTCAGAGATCTGCACCCATGGCTGCAGGCTGCCATCCTGCAGGGCAGCCTCATAATGTGCAGATTCTACATGGAAGGCCACGGGGCCACTGGAATAGAGTTGTGGGGAATGGTCCTAGATAGTTTCGATATTTCCTGTGTGATTCATATACACCAGCCCACACAGATGAGAAAACCAATTTTCTTGTTGTTGATTCTATTCTTCTCTGCTTTCTGGTCCTGGAGAATTGGACATGTAGCTGACCATGGAATTGACCACACTGCTATTGCCAAGGACCAGTGACAGCGAACAGCGCCCCCTCAGGACAGGAGGGTCAGTGCAGCTGTGATCAGTGAACCCAACCCAGGAGGAAAGAATATTTCAAGAACCAAGACTCAAGCTGTGAGACCCAATCCCGACCTGCCCAGAGCAGCTCTGGGTTAGTCTGTCTCACAGATTGTGTTTCTGTGTTCATTTGTCTGAAGGAGAGACTCCACTGTGGGGAGAACTTTGAAAGTGGAAAATAAGGCCCTTTGTAGAACTGTAACACATTTCTTCTTCAGCTACATTTTAAGCAAATAGAATTTTGTGGGCTACTCTGAAAATCTAAGTATTGTTTGTCCCTTGGATCCTTCTAGAAAGTTGCCATGAATGTGGGTTCAACATGGCAGAAACACACTGTGTCTCCCAGGAGGTGCTCTCTTGTCGTCACCTCCCTGAGGACTCCACTCCACCAAGACGACCATGGCCCCAGCTGGGAATAAAGGAAGCTGTCCGGGCCACCACGGAGGGCCCCATTCTGCCATCTTCCCTGAGCCAGCCCAGCACCCAACAGCTGGAGACCACTCAGTGGACAGGAATCACCAGGCACTCGATGGCACCAACTGTCTGGGGGAGGGAGTCCGTCCCACAGAGCCTGGCTGAGCCAAGTGCCGAGGAAACGCCAGACACATGAAGAGGAGCTTCTGATGTCGTCCTGTGGCAGCACGCGTGCTTTGGCCCACCCTGAGAAGCGAGGTGTGGATTGTTACGGTCAGCTCAGCCTGGTCAGCACTGTAACAACAGCAATAATAGTAACAGGGCCCTGCTAGCCTGGCTAGGCCCAGCATGTACACAAGTAGCCTTCATGTAGAGTCAGGCACAGGAAAGGGACCCACACGTTGACCTTGCCCCAGCTCATGATGACACTGCCTGAACAAGACACTGCCACGAAACCACCCCTTCATGAGCTGCAGGGCCCCGAATGCTTCATCTGCAGGCTGATACTTCTCTCTCTTCAACCTCAGTCCAATAAAACCACACTCTAGGAACGGCTGGGTCAGCAGGAGAAGCTGGAGCTCCCAGTCCTTCCCCTGAACAAAGATGTAACCCGCTCGCTCGAAAGAAGCACAGAGCCATTTCGTACAAGCACTTTTAAATGGCACTAACTAGTGAGTTGAACCAGTGAAATAATGTATAATTCATAGATCTAGCTTAGTTACAAACAAACCCATGCTCAGCACAAATGACCCGCATTTTACCACCTGCATCTCAGCTCCAGTCTCAAGCAATGATCTATAAAACTCTAATTTTTACTTAGGAGACCTGGAAGACCAGTGCTCTGGAAGGCTGAGGCAACTTAGTAACATCGAGAGATCCTGTGTTAGGAGAAGAAACTTTAAAAGGGCTGGGGCTATAGCTCAGTGCAAAGGCCCTGGGTACAATCCCCAGTCCAAGATGGGGGGGTTGGCTCCTAGAAGCATCTCCTGAGCAGTTCGGTAGCGTGCAGGTCAGCATGACCTCCCCACTGAGGGCCACGGCCGAAGACAGAGCACCGGCCTATGACGCTGTGGGGCTGACACGAGAGAAAACGTGTAGCTGAGGTCAGAGTAATGGCACCCGAACTCCATGCCCACAATTAGTGCCTTCGCAGCCTGAAGGGCAAAGCTCTAATCACAACCATGCATGTTGTCTGTCTTGCTTCTAATTTGAAACTGCTTTGACTTCTCTTTAAAGCCTCGCCTGCTTGGTTTCCATGGTAATTTCACACACTGCACCTTTTACCCCGATGGGTGGATAATAAAATTCGGTGGAGGAGACAGGCCAGTGCCTTTTGGCAAAGGAGCATGGGCCATTGCAGTTCACACTCTCTCTTTAACTCTGCCCCAAGTTTTTCTTCAACCTTGAGTGGCACACTGAGCAGGGGAGCCCAGAGGCTTACTGCAGGAGTCTCTGGTACATCCTCTTATTGACCAAATAACCATGACAGCCGGGCCGGTGCCGGGCCCTGCCCCAGCCTTGTTTTCACCCCACCTGAAATCCACCTGCTGCATCTTCCGAGCCACTCACGATGCCAGGCACACAGTGTGGCTGCAACCGCCAGGCCTGCATGCATGCTGCTCCCACTGCCTGGCAGGCCACCCCCAGGGAGCGCGTGAGCGTGAGTACACACACACACGCGTGTACGCACACACCGTTCTGTCCCGGAGCTCCCAGCACAAACGCCTCACCACCCTCCCCTGCACTCAAGGCCGCTTCTCCCACCAGCCCTCCCCAGCCCCCAGGCACAATGTGTCCTGACCGAGGGATGAGCGCTGTGCACGCTGCGGACTAGAGAAGGGGAGAAGACAGAGTGCCGGAGGGCGAAAGCAGGGCCAGAGCCTCCTGACACTTGGTGCAAACCACAGGAGCTCAAACTAAACGTTATTCCTGGCCACGGGCAGACAGTGGAAGTAGGTGCCCTGCCCAGACGCTGACACCGATGTGACCGCTGTCCTCGGGCCAGGGATCAAGGGCCGGAGAGCCAGGGCTCAGGCTGCTCTGCCGATCTCCTCTTTAAAGGGGACAGAGGACGTGCGGAGCACTCAGGTATGACGTGAGGTCTGGATCCTGTGGACCTGAGTTTCCAGAAACGTATTTTCCAAATGTTGTATGCATTCCTCAGTTAGATGTGACAAATGAATTTTAAACATAAGAGCAAGCAGTAGATAATTAATGCTTGCAGATATATTTCAAGAAACTGGGCATTTGACCGTCGAGGCTTCCTTGGCTGGCCAGGCAGACGGGGGGCGGGGGACAGATGCCAGGTATGTGGGTGGCTGGAGGGATCCAGTACCACAGGAAGCCAGCAGCGGCGAAGCCAGCAGCGGCGAAGCCGCTTCTCTATCTGTGAGATGGCAGGGTCCCGGGAGGCTGAAAGGCGCCGTGGAGGAGACGTGCTCAGCGTGGCAGGTGGGGTAGGCATGCTCACGGGACGTGGACACAGGTCCAGCCCAACGTCTCCTGACCACATCACCTGCGGAGGAGTGCAGCTTGGCGCTGGCTCCCCGTCAGCCTGCTGACCTGGCCACCGGAAGTCCCTAGCAGGCCCCAGAGTGGCCGCAGCACCAGCCTCAGGGAGTCAGTCCTGGGCCCCACAGCGCCTCAGGAGTGCTTGGGTCTTTCCACGCCCTGGAGCCCAGTCTGGCCCCATCCTCTGGGCAGCTTGGCCGGCTGGTCACACACGGGCTCGGGCAGGAAGCCAGGGGCCAGATCCCAGGCTCAGCTGTGTGCGGGCCCAGGCTGGTACCTGCATGGCATGGCTCCCACTGCATCCTCGGGGTCACCAGGCTCCACTTCCCCGGGCAGAGGCGTTTGGGGTTTCTTAGAAGATCTGCCAGGGCCTGGGCCACCAGCGGCAGACTGCACAGAACCTACAATTCAGTTCTTAAAAAAAAGAAAAAGCCCACAGTTACAAAGAAAAAGTTTGGAAACTACTGGAGTAAAACAAGGCCAGAAAGAGTGTGGGAATAGGAGTGGGGAGAGGCTCTTTTCTCCTGAAGACATCTTCATGGGGGAGAGCAGGTTCCGAGGAAAGGACAATTCTCATGGGCAGCCGTCAGGCGTGGATGTGGCCAGTGGGGCGGTCTTCCCTGGAAGACTGACAGGCGACGCTGGCCAGAGGGGTCTGAGGGAGACCAGCCAGTGGGGCAGGGGCTGTGGCACAGGAAGTGGCAATGGGGCGGTGGCTGGGCTTCGGGCCACCCTGGACTGCCAGGGTGAGGGGCTGAAAAGGAACCCAGAGCCTTCCCTTCCCTCTGCAAAGGCCACAGGGAAAATGAGAAGGTTTTGTCAAGATAGCAAAGCCATTTCCTTTTTGTTTTGTTTTGTTTTTGAAACGGTCTCACTGTGTAGTCCAGGCTGGCCTTGCACTCACTATCCAGCCCAGACTGGCCTTGAACCTGCCTGGATCCTCCTGCCTCAGCCTCCCCAGTGCTGGGGTTACAAGCGTGCACCACCACAACGCCCGGCAGAGAAGTCATTCAACATAGGAACTGGACACTAAGTCAGCAAGGAGAGACTCTGTCGTCCCCCTGACATCAAAAGAAGTGGATGTGGGAGAACAGAGACCAAGCGCAGCGGGAACTCGGGCCATGGCCAGCCGTCCTCCAGCCCTCTCTGCCCGCCGGGGGACGCGGGGCGCACTCGGATCCGTGGCTCCTAATGGGTCCTTTGACTCCGCATTAAAATGGTGAGTGATGCTCAGATTGTGCAGCAGCGTCCAAACAAAGCCCTGGTGAGGAACTGACTCCATACGAGCCCTAACTGCCCAGACCTGGAAGACCCAAGCCCGCCAGAACCCGGACTTCCTTCCCCGGCAGGGCCGGCTTCCTCGGGCTCCCCGCGCCCACCCTGAGCCCGAGCAGCGGGGTGAGGGGCCGTGCCGTGGGTGCGGCAGCTGCAGAGCACCGCTGCCCCACACCCCGCTCTGGGACCTCACCTTCCTGCCGACATCTCCACGAAGCTCCAGGTCCCTCTCCTGGTGCCTCGGCCCTGCATTGATTTCAGCAGCACCGAAGTCCACGTGCATCTCGGACCGTGCGTCCCAGGAACTGCAGAAAGGCTGCCGCTGTGTATCTTGAAGTGACTTTAGTCGGAGGTAAAGAAGCTTTTAAAAGCCAAGAATACTTCAAAATCCAGAGGGAGGAATTGCCAGAAAAGTAAACCCAGGAAGCCTGATTTATCAGTTTCTGCCACCTCGGCGGACGGAGATTTTCAACTCCAGTCATAAAGCGCCCCCGCGTGGACACCGTTAAAAGTTCATCACGGCCTGGCCGTGGTCTCGGCGACTGTCACCAAAGCCTTACAGGTGCTCCTGGGGTGCAGAAGCCTGGCTTCTCCCACCCTATCCATAATTCAGTGAGAGCGGCGTCTGGGGCCTGAAGTCTGTAAATGTTAAAGTGGGATCTGCACCAGATCTCCCGCGGACGGAGATCCAGCAAAACGGGTTTGCGGCTGCCGCAGTGGGCGCCCACAGGAAAGCTTCCTGGTCCCCTGAGTTGTGCTCCTGGTTCCCCTCTGTGCTGATTACACTGAGTTGCTGGGCTCCCTGTTACGCCTGTCACTTAGATTCCAGAACAAATTAAGTTTGCTGAAGGGCCTGCTCTTTCTTGCTACTAAAATATTCATATCCACTCTAACAACCTGATAAAAACTGGCTAAAAGCCTTGCTGGTATCCCCAACAGGGAGTGCCATTTTTAATGAACCCACAGGCATCATAAATAAAAAATAGCCGGGTTAATAAAGAATTGATAGAGCCGCTCTGGGCCCAGAGAGCCGTTGGTGTGAAAGCCACGCGCGGCCTCGGGAGACACCCAGGCCTGGCCCCACCCCAGCGTGGACTCCAGCCAGGCAGCCGGCAGACTCAGGCCCTCTGGAGGAGGTTTCCCTAGGACCCCCAACCGCGGGTCTGGATGCGGTGGATGTGAAGGGCCTGCGCGTGGTGCTGTGTGACTCCCGAGGACTCATCCCTCTCTGAGCCTCCAGACTCGTCCACTGCACAGCACATCCGCCTGGTCCTGTGAAGGACTCCAGAGGCTAAGGACACCACTTTCCTGCCTAGCTCCTGGTGACAACAGCCCTTGTCGTCATGGACTGGGCCTGTGGTGGGCAGACTGGCACAACCGTATGCCCCATGGAGCCCCTGGCCATGCACACATTGAGCCCTCGCCCCTGCCCAGGACCCGGTCCAGACGCTCCTCGCAGGCACAGCCCGCCTGTTCTCTCCAGCCTCAGCTCCGAAGGGGGTCTGGACCTTGACCCTGGCGAGTGGAGGGAGGCAGAAGAGGAAGGAGGATGAAAGGGCACACAGGCCCAGCACCGATCCCCTGTTCCGAGGTCCCTCCCGACCTCTAACCTCCCCAACGGCAGAGGCGGACAGACCCAGGGCTGCCGGGCTGGGCAGGCCGGTGTGTGACTTCCAGCAGAAGACTTCTAACAGAGGGATGGCCTGGAGCAGCCGCATGTCCTGAGCTGTCAGTACCAAGCCTTTGTCTTCCATCTCACCAGTTTCCTGTTCCTCCTGGTTTCATGGCCAGTTTTCAGACTCAGTTTTCTAGAATAGTAACATTCCAGCGTCCAGGGCGGGGTGCTAACGGGCGGGCGAGGGCCTGGAGCTGTTGTGGAAACAGATTTCTGGGGTTGGAGGGCCAGGATGGGCAGGTGGGAGCGAGCCAGGAGAAGGGGAAGCAGAGCATCGCCACACCCTGAGTGTATGCACCGCACCACTGCATCGCAAGCACACACTAAGAAAAACGGCGAGAAGAAAAAAGAAGCCCCACTTCCATATGTTACTAAAAAGGAAAGAAAAGAAACTGCCGTTCAAGTCTTCATCAGCTGTCTGTGTTAGAGGGAGACTTCATCTTGGAGCCAGTGCATATTCGTGGGGACAATGACGAGGTGGTGGCAGTGTGCGTTGTCCTTTTCTCCACCAGTCTGCCCTGTGTGATCACTGTGTTAGTAAACTTAAAAATGCCTGCCCCTCCCGTCACCAGGCCACATCCTGGGAGGCCAGGGTGTGAGGGGACCCGGGATACCCGTGACCTTTACCCCAAGCTGGTGCTGAACGCTTGGGGCATCGGGGTCTCCTTCAGCGAGAGACTCGAGGCTGCGGGGAGACGCAGGGTAGGAGGACAGCACTGCCTCCTCCTGCCGCCCGGGGGGAAGCAGACTGCCCAGCCCAGCCTCTCAGGCGGCAGACAGGACCGCCCAGGCTTCCTGGCGCTCGTGGGTCCTCACTACGATTCCACTCCTTCCCCCAGGGGGCCCACAAATTCCCTTTAAAAAATGAATATTTCCCCGAGAGGACTCAAGGGGATGCTCCACAGGGTGACCCCGACTTTCTCCCGGTCCAGGGTGGCAAGTGATGTCAGGGTTTCTCCTTTTTCACTTATCTGCATTTGCTATTCTTTCTGCAATGAGCACTGGAGAGTTTGTCTTCATTTTTAAAAGTCACGGTCTGAGAATCACCTTCAGCTAAAGGTGGAAGGGAGCGTCCTGTGAGCAGGAAACCAGACACCATTCCAGGCTCGGCCCGGGATGTGATTTCTTTAAGGTAAATAACAGAAGTTGACAACAAGGCGGGGACATCAGAGCCCCATGCAGAATGGAGCAGCCACCCTGCAAACCAGACAGCACTCCTCAATAAGCAGTCATGACGTCACCGCGAGGCCACTGAGGCTCCACTCAGGGCATTTACCAAGGGGAGGGAAGGACAACACACACAATGCTCAGACTCATGCACAGACGTTGGCGGCAGCATTATTCAGAGGATGAAAAAAATGAGATGTCCACAAGCAGATGAGTAAAATGTGGGCAAGCCACAGGGTGGAATATTATTTGACCATGAAAAAGAAAGAGGCCCTGAAACATGTTACCACAAGGGTAGAACATGGGTGAGCCTTCCACTAGGAGAAAGAAACCATCCCAAAAGATGGCACACAGGGCCACCTCATGCACAGGAACTGCGTAGAGCAGGTGAACGGATCAGGCTGGAGCGGTCAAGCTGCCTGGCTCTGGAAGCTGGGCAGAGGGCATGAGGATCCTCAGGGGTGAGGCTGTGCCCGGAAGCTGATTGTGGAGGTGGTTGTGAGGACTCAAAGCCACTGAGTCGGCCGCTTGTGGAGTGAGCAGCGTGGTGTGCAGATTGAATCCTAGTAAAGCCGCTGCCCCACGTAGGAGCACAGCCAAGGTCTGCCTCGTCCGAGGAGGGCATGGCCAAGGGCGGCCGGGGAAAGGGGGGCCCGGGACCAGGTGACACCAGCCAGCCAGTGGCTCTGCAGATGGAAGGGGAGGGCCAGGCCCCGGGCACCAGGAAGTCTGGGTGGGACAGGCGGGCCCCGGACCCCAGGACCTGGGCCTCGGTTCTGAAATGCAGGCTGCTAGGCCCCAGCCAGGCCCGCAGATTCTGGGGCTGTGAGAGAGCCCAGTCCTGCAGAAAGGTCTCCTCCAACCTCTGCTCCTAAGCCAGGCACGGGGCCCTGGCCGGGTGACTGCCCATCTAGAAGTAGCTTTGGAAGAAGATAAGAATGAAACACATTTTTCAATTTTAAAAACATTTTGATGTCATGCAAAGAACGTACAAAGCCACCCCTCAGTAATGCGCGTCCGGTGCCTAGTGTTGCCAGAAGCTCATGCCTTTGGACCAGAGCAGTCTCAGCTTCAAGTCCCCCTGGGCTCTCCTAACCTGTCCCGAATCCCTGCTGCTCTGGGATTTGAGCCCTGTGGAGCCTTGCTGCTGCAAGCCAGGCGCCCAGTCACAGCGAGGAAATGTCACGGTGGACACGGAGACTCCCGCCCTGGGATCAGAGCTCGACTCCACCGGGGCCCCTTGTCACCATGTCACACAGCATTCTGCAAAGCAGCCTGCACCGGGGTCACGGTTGCAGTGAAGTGAACACCTGCAGGCAGGGCAGGATTTAAGGAGGCTCAAACTCGGGGACTGCAGGTCTTGAAACTCCAACATCCAGTCACCTCCCCATAAACCGACCGGATGCAAACAACGTCAGGCCATCACCATGCCCTTGGCTCTCCTGCAAGGACTTCACCTGCCCCTTCTAGGCTGCCGCTCACAGCCTTCCAGCCTGGGGTGAGGAGCCTTCTCTGAGCCCAGCTGCGACACAACGCTGGGCTTGGGGTCTGGAGTGAGGCCCCCAGAAACATCAGTAACAAACCTGCCGGAGCCCCCAGCCTCCCCTCTGGACCCACAGCAATTCCCAACTGACTGAGTCCCAGAGCTTGGACACCAGCTGTGCCCGCAGGCTGGGGTCAGGAAGGCGGTGTTGGCGGCCCTGGACCCACACCCGGGGGACACTGGCTCGCAGGCAGCGTAGGAGGAGCTGTCCCTCGGAGACACGTCCTGGAGTAGCGGCCCGTCCCAAAGGCCATGATCCATCAGTGCCCGCCAGCCTCTGTCCGGTCCGCACTCACATCCCAAAGACAGGGCGGCACGTCTACCCCACCCTCCACTTCTGGCCGCACCCACTCTGCAGGAAGCGTGCTCGGGCTGGGTTCTGGCGGTGTCCCGAGTCACGGGGGCCGCAGCAGCAGTACCACACTGCCCAGCGCCCTGCCAGCTCTGCAGGTTTCCCACCCAGAAACGCGGAGGGAGGGAGGCTGTGCTGTTGTCCACGCCCCTGCCCCTCCCGATGGTGCGATGGGACACACTGTGAGTGTGGACCAATAAAGAAGAATGAAAGAGAAAGAGGCGTCTGATCACTGATTACACAGGGAAGACGGGCACAGAGACGACTCGGCTGGAGGCCAGCAGGGCTGGACTTGAGCTCGGCGATCCAACACCCCCAGGAGCAGCTGCCTTCCTGTTTCTAACTCCTGGAGGGGGCGCATCCAACGCACAGCTAACCCGGAGGGTGGGAGCTGTTTCGGGCTCTCGGGCTAAGGCAGAGGCTCCTTTGCCCTGCAGTTCTAAACAGCTAGGACGCTGTTCGCCGCTTCCTCTCCCAGGACTCTCTCCGGAAGCCGGCGCCTGCCCTGGCTTCCTGGCTGGCCCTGCCTCCGGGCACTGACACCAAACTTTAACCAAATTGGCAGCGGCTCAGCAGACCTGCTGGACGGGAAAGAGCAGGCTGCTCAGGTCTGAAACGCCTGAGAAGGAGCAGCTCATCTCCGGGACGCCGCCTCTCCTGGGCCTGCGCATCAGCTGCCTCTCCATCTGTCTCCCAGTCTCTGAAAATCTGTCCTGAGGTGCTGCTGCTCACCCGGGAGGCAGGCCCGAGGCGGTGGAGCAGGGTCAGCTGGCTGGACTGTAAGGCGGTCACCAGAGGTCGCAGTGGAAGGAGGTGCGAGCATAATCACACTGGTCCCAGAGTGGAGGGACAGGGCATTTATGCCGGCAGGCTCTGGATGCCCGACAGCCAGCGGGTATAGAAAGACTCTCCCCTTGCAGGGAAAGCGCCCAGTCGCTGAGCTGATGGAGGCCCAGGAGCCCACAGGACAAGCGCACCCCAAAGCCTGTCCTGGCCTCTGTTCTCTGGATCACAAAGCATCCTCAGCGATGCACCTCCTGGCAGTGGACAGTGGCTCGCTGGCCTGCACCAAGGCCCCTCCTGGCCCAGCCCCACTTACCCATCTCGGCTCTTTCCTCTCCCCAGCTCTGCACCTAAGCAAGGGGCCGTGGTGCAGGTAACCACTACGCTGTCTTTCCTGTGGACAAGAGTGGGCTTTGCGGCTCACCTCCCTCAGGAGGCCATCTGCGAGCTGCTTTAACAACACCTCTGAGGTTGCATTCCCAAGACTGCTGTCCCCTCTCGGGAGGCCGCCCATCCGCGTCAGGAGCCCAGCTGGGTCTGGGGCTCGGCGCTCCTCCTAGAACTCAGAAACGTGTACATCTTCCCAGAACATCACACGCTAATGGTGGCGCCACTTCTCCTGTGTCCATGAGTTCTGATCGCATCCAAACGTCAGGGCTGGGTCGTCCCTGGGATCATCTTACAGATGTGGGAACCAAGCGGGGCGCCAGCGGAGGTGAGGGTGTCCCAGCAACCAAGGGAGTTGGAGGCCTCAGTCCAGACTTTAATCCTTCCCCCTCACACGCAGAGAGAATCCAGCCAGCTCCTCCCGTGGCTGCCCCCTCTCCATTCCAAGTTTGGTTTTCACCTCTGCTTCACAAGCTCAGAACCGCATTCTGCTGGAAACGTGGAGAGGAGGCAGGCTGCTGTCGGCGCCCACACAGCCCTGTGAAGACGTGTGGCGTCCGCCGGGGGCCCAGTTACCTGAGGATCCTCCATGCCCGGGAAGGGGCTTCACCCAGTGTTCTCCAAGCAGCATGTGTGTCTGTCGGAGAGCCGCCTTTAACGTGTGCCTCCTTCTTTTCTTTAATTCACTTTTCCTAACTCTCTTGATAAAAAAAAATAAATAAACACTTGGTTCAATCTCAACCCAAGCAAAAGAAATAAATTATAATCCAAGAAAATATAGGTGTGGCATGTTCTTATATTCTTTCCTGGCACATCGAAGGTGAATGCATAATGTTCCTTCAAAGGTTCACATATCTCTCACAGTCGCTCCATGTGCTTTCTCACACGCACACAGCACAGCAGGAGACCGGGTTTTGTTCCAGAGCCTTCCCGATTCCCTCCCGGCGAGTCCCCGGTGCTCTCCCTCCTTGTGCGCCTATTTTTTCTGCAATGCCCATCAGCCATAGCACAAGCAGACCCCACACCACAGTGTCTCCTTACACAGGGCTTCTCTTTCGGCCCGAGATCCCTGTGCCTTTCACATGTCTGATCTGTGACTGTGTTTGAAAGAATCCTTTACCCTAATGCTCTCCACCGACTATTAATAAATTACCAACAAACAGCAAAAATAATTACCCTTTCACCTAGGAAAACACTGATGACTGCATCTTAATGGTCCACGGTGACAAACAGCTCCACCAGCGTAATGGATGCAAACGCGTAACAGGATTGGGTGAGTAGTTCCACACAAGGTGTCACTTGTCACATAAATTACACTGCTCCTATTAGCTGCTTAATTCATAGATTTAAAAATTACTTTCCTTTCATGATACCTGCCTCCTTCCTCCATCTCCTCAGGAAGGCAGAGCCGGCCCACAAAACCGCCAAGGAATGAAGGCCCCAGCAGCACATTTCCTGTAGGTCGAAGATTCGGCCACTCTTGATGGACTGAGGTCGGCCAAAGTCAGCCACAGACTCAGAGGAGGAGGGGCACCTGCGACGGCCCAAGGCCCGAGCGTGGACGCATGGTGGGCAGGACTGCAGCAAGTGTGCCGAGCCTGACGAGTGGTCAAGCTGGGTGCTGCCGGCCATGGGGAACCGAGAGGTGGGTGGCCTTTCACGTCCAGCCAGAAGGGGTCGAGCGGAGGCCGCACCTCTCCCTGTGCTCCAGGGTCTTGGGGCTGCTGTGGTCGTGTCGGGAGCTTGAGGTGCTGCAGGGTGACCTGGTTTGAGTCACAGCTCCTGCATCTTGGAGATGGTTTGTCCATTCCCTCTTCTTAGGGTAATAAACCAGAGCTGACCCAGTACCCGCCACTTACCCGGCCTTCTCCCAAGGTCTGACCCGGACGTCACCTTCCTTCCCCTGGGGAGCCTGGGCTCCTTTGCCCTGTTAGCTCCAAGAACTTGAGCAAGTTCTAGCTCTCCCCGGCCTGTTTCCCCCTTTGTTGAGTGGTGTGTCTCTCGGCTTTGTGTTGCTGTGACAAAATTCCTGGGAACAACAACTTACAGGCAAAGACTGCCCCTGCCTCACGGGGCTTTCAAGGCTGTGGTGAGGCGGAAATATCATGGCGGAAGGCGGGTGGAGCAAAGCCACACACCTCACCGTGGCCTGGAGCCAGTCAATGAGAGAGGCTGCGTAGGCCACCACCTGACAGCCAGGGACTGGGCCACCCCAGGCCCTGGTGCTCCTGTGACACCAGCTGTAGCCCAGGCACTGCACGTAGAGCTCGGGATTTACTGCTTCCCCTGCCAGGTTTCCATCTGGCCTTGTTCGAGTCCGCCTTGCAGTGCACCTCTCTGTCCTTTGGGATTGGGAATGTTTGCTCAGTGCAGTCATATGTGGGAAATATGCACTTGCTTTTGAATCTTACAGGGCTCACAGCTAAGAGTCATTGAGTCTCAGAGGAGACGTGGAATTGGCTCTTGAGCCACCCTGGAGCTGCGAGTCTTTGGTAATGTAGAGCCACTTCGCGTGCTTAGCACAGTGAGACAGATGTGGGCCTTTGGGAGCAAAGGACGAGTTCGGGGCTACACCTGGAGTGTGTGGATCCTGAGTGCCTGGCTTCATCAGGGATTGATGGATCCATGGCAGGCCTAGGAGACAACCAGGCGGCCTAATTCGAGGGAGCAGGCCACAGGGATGTGACCTTGGGGACCTTGTCTGGTCCCGTCCCTTCCTCTCTGATTTTCTTGCTCTCTCTGCTCCCTGGCTTCCAGCAGATGAGCTGCTTTCCTCCACCAACCCGTTCCGCAATGATGCTTCTGCCTTCCACAGGGTCCAGGGTAGCAGAGCCAGCTGACCATGGACTGGAACTTCTGAAACCGTGAGCCCAAATGAACGTCCCCTCTCAGGTTGTCCAGTTGTGGTGTCTCGTCATGGAGGGCACATGCTGGTGAGATGGACAAAGAATGATAAATCAGTTTCCACACACACGCCAGCCCTGAGCCGTCTGGGCCCTGTGTGCGTGGGTTCTGAGTGGCACTGGCCAGGGCCATCTGGGTCAATGATGCCTGCCACGGCAGACACAGAGCAGGAGCAGCCAGGCCAGCTCTGGATGGACGCGTCTCTACGTCCTCCTCCTGCTCGAACCATTTGAATTCATGGTTCTAGCAAAACTCTTCACTCAGTGCGTCTCCTCCTGGTAGAAAGAGAATGGGATCCGCTTTGGAGCAGGGATCTCACTTCTGCCACGGAGTGCATGTCCTCTGACAAGTGCTGTCATCCATGCTGTCGCGGTCATGTGCAGGTGCAACCGAAGGCCCGCTGGTTCTCTCTGCCCCGAGTCCTGGTGGATGTGGGCACCCGGCTCGCACTTGGTCAGCCCAAGGCGTCTGGGCATCCTCCTCCCCCTCAGCCACCAGCCCCAAACTGCGTTAACCACGTCTCCCCACTCCAGACTCATTGCTCAAATACATACTCATGATGAGGAGGAGTTACCATAATTTTCTCAAGGGACGAGCTTCTCCAAGAAATATCATTTAAAATTTGTATTGTAGAAAATCACAAAAATATGCACAGACGGGGCCTATGGTAATGAGCTCTCGAGGGTCCATCGCCAAGCTTCGGGGCCGACCCACATGCAGTGAGCTGGGCTTCACCCAGGCCCTCACCCACTGTTCCCTCTTCCAGCCAACCCGGATGCTTTTTAGAAGGGCATCCCAGGCGGGTGTGGCATCTGCCTGTGACCCCAGCACAGAGGGAGGCTGAGGCAGGAGGACTACTAGTTCCAGTCCCACCTAGGCAAGCTAGTAACGAGACCCTGTCTCAGAATTAATATTTTTAAAGAAGACTGGGGATGTAGCTCACTGGTACAGCATCCCAGTACCACCACCACCACAAGACAAAAAGCAGACCCTAGACTTTGTCTCATCTCGTCTGTTAATTTTTCAGACTCTATCTCTAAACACTAGAGATTCTCTTTTAGAGTATTTGCTTCTAATCAGATGATATGGCAACAGTGAAACACGAGTAGAACCTTTCTCCTTGCATTCCTGAATAACATTCTGGAGAAGTCACTAGCAAGTGTATGTATTAAAATAATAACAGGAGGCTGGCCGGGCGGCCACTGGGGGACTATGGTATGCGTGATTTATTGTAGCTACACAAAGCGAGTTACTTCATTCCTTCTGATATTTATGACACTGTTAAAACACTGAACACATCAACATCAAAATTAATCATGAATAATATTTAATTAGTGCTTGACAAGGGTCAATTTGGCAACTCTTTTTGTTCTCTCTCCTCCCCCCGCACAGAAAAATAGCCATAAACTAAAATGTTTTATTTTCCCATCTGCTCCTGGTAAAGCGCATCCCCGAACGGCTAGCTGAGTTGCCACCTCCTGAACTCTCCTCTGCCCAGGTAATTGGACTCAGATGCCGCCAGGACTGTGACGATAAATCAAGTCCCAGCGTCGCCAAGGGCCAGTTGCCCTTTCTTGGGACGGCCTGGAGCAGGCAAGACCCGGGTCCCCGCCCGCAGAGAGCCGCTTCGCCCGGCCGCACGGCCCCTCTTTCTGCCCACCCGCCCCCGAACGGCACTGAGGAAGCCTTCACTCTTTCTGGACAAAAGCAGCCCGTGGGTGCACGAGGACCAACTGTGTCCAGAGGTGTGCGGGCAGGAGCCGGGAGGCTGTGGCCACGGCCTGGATGGCAGGGTCAGGCCTGGGTCCCAGGCTGGGGGGGCCCTGCACCCCACTTCCCAAGCAGGACACTGTGCTCCTGGGGAAAGGTCGGCAGAGCTCTCCGTCCGGTCCGTTGTTCTGCAGCAAGATGTGCTCTCATTTAATTCTAACCCTCAGCAGAACCTGCTCCAGTTGACCTGATATTCTACACCGTGGGCCAAGGCTTCCGGGTCCTGGAGGTCTGAGCGGAAGTGCTACCCAGGTGTTTGTGGCCTAGAGGGAGGGTCTGTCAGGGACCCTTTCTTCAGGTCTGACTCAAGGGAAGCCACGGGGCCGGAGCAGCCCGGGCACACACTCTGAGCTGGCGGCTGTGGGGCGTCCCGAGCGCCAAGCCCGCCCTGGTGCCCCCGAGGCTGTGGACTTCACTCGGATGCAGTAGGGGTCCCACGGCCCAAACTTGCGGGCTGCTGGTGGTCTGTACTCGGTCTTCTGTGCTCATAACTGCAGGAACTGGCACCATCACACCCTGTGTGAGACTTCACGCATCGCCTCCACATCTCGCTCTGATATCCTGCTTCCATTTGGCCTTTCTTACTCCATTGTAAAGATGAGAAAAAGAAGAAGAAAACAAGGCTTAGAAAGACAAGCAGCTTGCCTGGGGTCACGCGGGGAGGTCCTCTGACCTGGGCCCCCTCTCCGCCCTCTGCCATCCCTGACCTGGAAAGCCAGGCAGCTGCCTCCTCCCAGGGGCGCAATGCTCCTCCACGTTGAAACTCATGCCCCCAGCAGGTGCCAGGTGGGTGCTGCATCGATCCGGGCCCTGGAAGGGCACAGATAATTCGAATTCACCTGAAGCCCTGGCAGAGACCACCGGACACAAAACCCATGAGGCAGACAGAAGAGAGGGTGGCATCCGCAGCTGCACGGCTCTGCAGGACATGGGCCAGTCTGTCAGGAGAAGCCCGGCTCCCGGAGATACCACTGGGGCACAAACTCTCACGCTCGCCTGCAGGCCCAGTGCCGAGCGCCCTCCTCACGCCTGGGGAGACAAGGTCAGCAGATCTTGTTGCTGCTTTGCCAACATCTCCACTTGCGACTGGACAGCTCGCTGAACAAACCAGTGACTACGAGATCAGTAAAGGGTGCGGTTGGCATCGAGGAGGGGCCGACACAGAGGGCAGCCCAGTTCCCACCGAGAGCCCATCCACCGGGGTCTCCAGCTCCCAGATACCGTCTTCCGGTTCTGCTCACATCAGAGCAGGTCAGCCCACCGAGAACCCCACATGGGACATTTCCCAGACCTGCCTGGCTATGCAAAGAGTGGGTGCTTCAAAACAGCAATCGCTGCCAAAGCTTAGAGTCATACAAGGCCTTGAAAGAGAAAAGAAGAAAGAACAAAAGTCTAGACTGCCAAAAAATAATAATAAATTGGCATCGTTGTAAAATTGTGTTGTGCAGCGAGAACGCAAATGTTATTCATGTCCGGGAAGGGCTGGCCTAGGGGGTGATTTACGGGCACTTCAATCGCAGTGCAGGAAGAAAGTGGAAAGTTAGGGTGAGGGGTCATGGAATCGCCGAGAGTCAGCTTCAGGGTAAAGTGAGGAACTGGAGGAAGGAGCACACGGTTCACCAGCCGTGCTAGGTTAGGGTCTGGCCCTGCTGCGAACAAATGCAGAAAGGCATTTGAGGCTGGGTTTGCTGCTTAGGGCATTTTGTTCTCAGCCTCGGAAAGGAGAGGCATTTTCTCCTCACAGAGCACTGGTTACGGGTGAGAGAGGCAGCGCCACGGGGCTGGGATGCCTCCCAGATGAGGGGAGAGGCTGGTGCCGGACATGGGGAACGTGGGCACAGGCGGGGGCAGTCCCGGGCTGCGGGGCGCGGTCCTGGCAGACCGGACACCCCGAGGGCACTGGGCCCGCAGTGCGTGGGGTGCCAAGGGGGGTGGGGCCGGGTGCTGGCTCAGCATTCCGCTGCTGACCCGACCGACAGGCTCCCCCTCCTGTGTGTGCAGTGCCTGGCTGCTTCCTTCTCCAGGTCGGGCGTGTGATTCCCAAGGAGCCACTAGAGGCCGGAGGTCTGGGATGCTCTGGGAATTACAATCCCCAAATCTGCCTGGCGGCCCCACCATGGAGCAACAGCCAAGGCACCGAAGGCCCTGCGCTCCTCCCCTCAGAAGGAGCCAGGCGGGGCCAGGACGGAGGGAGGCGGAGGACCAGGCGCTCAGAGACCCGTGTCTGTCCCAGCGTGCCACCTGCTCCCCCGGCCCAGGACACAAGCTCCCCACCAAAGGGCCCCTCCCCTGCACACACCAATGGTGGCCAAGGGAAGACCGAAGTCCGGGCAGCTGTGCCCACCACTGCGACGCTGGGGAGCCACAGTCACAGCTGGGGCCTGGGCCTCTGGGGACAGGGGAGGCTTGTCCACCTCTGGCCTCCACAGGCACGCTTGCTGCCAGAAAGCCAGCACCTGCTGGCCCCCATCCTCCACCGCCCGCCCCGCCTTGACCAGGGAGAGGCCCGCGGCCCACGCGCCCTGCAGGGATGTCGCTGTGCACCGACCGGCTGCGGGGGGCAGAGGCGACTTCTGCTCTGCTTTGGAACTGGGAGGCCGGAGCCCAGGCCAGGAGGGCTCCGCGCTGCCACAGGAGCCTCTGCAGGCCGCTCTGAGCCAGCTCCACCCGAGACAGCGAGGGCGGACCTTCCGCTTCCTGGGACCCACACCCTCGGGACCCACCTGGAGTCTCAGGTGAAAGTACCCCGCTGCGCTCAGTCCTCCTCCATCGTGCAGCCTGCGGGGCTCCGTGCCATGCAGTCCAGGGTCCTGGTCCCCAGGGCGCCTGGCATGTGACAGACCCTGACTGCACACCGGGGTCTGGGGAGAGCCGGGCCGGGAGCCGCAGCTCAGCTTCTGCAGGGCGCACACACTGCACAGGCCGGGCGGCCCACAACTTCCCCCTTCTCCCTCTGCAAGACCCTGCGGGAGGAGCCCTACAACCCCAAAAGGACCGCGCTGCCACGCCTGCAGCCCCAGCCAGCCACACGCACCTGTGACCTCACCGCTGGAGCTTCGCTTCTCTCTGCCGACGGAAGCCCCCCGAATTCCCTGCGGGCCTCCCGAGACCTCCCAGCCCAGGGCAGTTCTGGGCCCACCTCTGCGGCTCCACAGCCCGAGAGGCGGGTTTGTCTGAGGCCCGAGGACAGCTGAGCCCAGGCCCTTTGCACGGAGTCCCTCTCACCGGCAGGGTGCTGGCTGGGGAGAAAACTCCATGCTGCTCCAGTCAGGTCCACCCGAACCCCTTCTCTCCCGGCCTCAGTCCTCTCCATGCACTGGGGGCAGGTGAGGGACTGGTGCAGGTGAGGATCCTCTCTCAGCATCCACTTCCTCCCCACAGCTGGGACCCAGGGAGGGAGTGGGCTGAAGCTGGGGGCGACAGCCGGGCGGGAGGGCAGATGCACCCAGTGCATCCGGCTCCTGTGCGGTCCTGGCCGTGGGAACTGACAGCACCAGGCCTCAGCTTCCCTCTGTAAAACGAAGACAGTGGACAACGGAAAACCACTGCAACTGGAAGGCTGTGGGGTTCTAAGGAGAAAATCCCCTGGAAAATGGCTTAAAGTTCAGAAGCGCAATCATAAGGACGCGTTCCCGACATATCACCCTGACCTGGTCTGTCACCCTCGGAGGCCCGAGTCACACCATGTCCCTGCAGACCCAGGGCACTGGCACCACACCCAGTCCAGCCCTGGCTGGGTGGCTGCTGTCCTAGGCCGAGCCCTGGGTGAGGGGGGTGGCGAGGTGCAGGGGCCCTGGAGCTCCTGGGCGGCAGTCGCTGGGGAAAATGGAGGCAGCAGGGCTCAGCCCTGGCCAGGGACGCAGTAGGCAGCAGGTTCTGCCAACCTCAGATGCAGCTGTACGGCTGCTGTCCCACCACCACCAGTCAACAGGGAGGGCCCTGGCCTGCTGGACTCTCGGCCCCCCGGCCCTCCAGGAGCCCTCAGCTTTACCCCAGGTCCACTGAAAACAGGCCAGTGGCGGGGGTTCTGAGCCGCACGGCCCAGAGGCCCTCACAGCAGAGGGCGATGGCTGGGCTGCACCAGCCACGCCAGTCCTGGCCCCTCGGGCCTCGTGTGATGGGCCTGTTTGTTTTTCTGTGTCAGCGTGGTTTACTGTGAAGGAAGCTCAGTGCCGCTGACTTTTCCTGCCGTCAAAGCTGCTGCACCGTTAATGGCCTTCACCTAGCAGGGGGCTCCTAACCAACGTAACCTGAAAAGGCCTCAGTCTGTTATTTTTCCAGCAGGAAAGGCACAAAACGGATGCAATAGCTGCTGTCATCCTTCAGGAAGAAGAAAAACAGACAGATTCTGCCCAGTAGGTGCTCAGTAAACGCACCTTGGATTCCCAAGGCTAAGCTCCCGTGCATCCGAATAGCATGCTGAGCTAAGGCCCGGCCCGGCCCCGCCTCTGCAGCTCCCGGCTGCCTCCCGCAAGGAGGACGCTGAGGGGAGAGGAGCTGCCCGCCGCAGCCTTGCAGCCGAGCCCGGTTTACACGCGCACGGAAAGCAAGCGTGCTGCTGGCCGCAGGGAGGGAGACCAGACGTCCCGCCCTCTGGAGGTTTCTGTCCTCTGCCGCCCCGCCCCCGCCACTCCTGTCCCTCCCGGGTCCCCCACGAGTTGCCGTCCCTGCGACCGGCACAGGCGATCTGCCGGCCAGCAGGAGTCGGCGCAGTGCCCGGCGCTGAGCGGCGTGGGAAGCGCCCCACGCTGCAGCCCCACGGCGCCCCCACCCGCTGCCCGCACATGCGAGTCTGCTGTCAGATTTCAGACCCGCTTGCCCAGCTGTGCTGCCCCGCACTCCCAGAGAGAGGACTGCATTTCGGGCCAGTTCCGCCTCGCAGGTCGGCATCTTCTGCTGTCACCGTCGTGGTCAGGTCAGCGTCCGGCACTCTGCGCCTCTCCCCTGCAGGCCGCGCTGCTGTGCCCCTCGGGGGCTCCCTTGCCGGGCCGCCCTCTGGGGCGGGACAGCCAGCGAGAGCCCTGCACCCCGTGTGGCTCGCTCCCTCCCTGCCGTCCAGCTCCAGCTCCGCCCCCCAGCGACAGGTGCGCCAGTCTCAGACCCAGCGATGGCCAGGAAGAGGAACCGAGCCGTTTCCTTTGTCATGGGCCAGAAGCCGCTTCTCCTCCGGCAGTCTGTGTGGGGGTCGCCTCCTGCCTCCCCTGTAGGACCCAGGGACACCAGGAGCCTGGCCCTGTCCTCTCCTCCCGAGCGAGTGAGCGGAGGCCGGTCCGACCTGTGTCCACACACGGCTCCGGGCACCTGTGTGAAGCTCCCGGGCCACAGACGCAGCTTTAGTTGTTTTCGGCCCAAGTCTGAGAAGGAGAAAATTAGACCGGAGCAAGGAGCACAGCCCACCCACACTGCCCGCAGAGCTCCCTCGCCCAGCAAGGTGCACACACCGGGCTCTGCCCGCTACACACAGGGTGACAGGCGGGCTGAGCTCACTCCGCAAGGTGCACAGAGCCGGACAAAGGCCGGCATGACCCCGGCTCCGGACAGGACACGGAAGCTGGCAAGCTTCAGCGACTCCCCCTGCTGGCCAGGCACGGGGCAGTGACGGAAAGGTCATCTGACTTCTGTGCCAGGCTCCTCCTGCCTGGCCCCGCTATACCCAAATGTGTCCGTGGTTTCCCGACAGCTCCGGGACACCCACTGGACCCCACTGGACCCCACTGGACCCCACTGTCCATCTCTGACATTGCCACACCTCTGTCTGTGGCGAACACACTGGTCCCTCATCTTCCAAAGCCTCCTCGTCAGACTCCTGGTCTTAGGGCTGAAAATCCAGCTGCTTATTCTAGTTTTTGGGCCAAAAGCAGTGGTCCTCATGGAGGCTTCATTGCTTTGAAATGGGTTATTGGGTCAGAATCTGATGTCAGCCACACCACAGCCTGTGTTCAGCCAGACCAGCCCTTGGTTAAAAGATTATCCTGCTCCCCACAAGACAGGCTGTTCTGAAAACCCACAACATTGTCTTCATCGATCCCCTGCCCGTCTCCATCCGTCCACCCAGTGCTCTGCCAGGCTGCCAGCCTCCCACATCCACTTCCAGCTCCAAATCTGTTCCTTCTGGGCTCCCTGGAACCCTTCAGCGTATCTGAAACACATCGGCTTTAATTAAAAAGCTACGGGTCCTGTGAATTCCCATTAAGCTGGCGAAAGAAATCTGGATTAAAAAAAGGTTCACACATTCAGATGCAGCTGTTCTGAACACTGGCGTGTGCAGAAAACTACTTAAGCCATGAGAAGAGCTGCCTGCTGGAAACGCCCGCCCATGCTGGTAAGCGCCTTCACGCGTAGGAGGCGTCCGTCGGGTTCACACGCACCCAGTCAGCCCAGAGAACTCAGCTGGACATGAACCGCACCTGCCACCCCCTGTTGTTGTGGAAACAGACACTGGCAGGGCCTGGCAGGGCGGTCAGAGTGAGACAGCAAGGGACTAACCCACGGTCGGGCGGGGCCTGAGCCCGCTGTTACCAGGACCACCACTTCCGAATTAGGACTCTGCAGGCTCAAATGACGCAGCGTGACACTTGGAGGTCCAGAGCTCTGCTGCCCCCGTTCTCTCCAGCCACACCCTCTGCCAGAGGCTCTAAAGCCCAGAGAAGACTCCTGCAGCTTCCTGAGCACTTGGCCCGAGTCCCCTGGAAGCACCGGGCATAACTTTTCCTATTCAACTTAGTTATCTTCAGTGCGCATTCCAACTCCAGGTAGTTTCTCCAAGAGCAATTTTTTTAAAAACAAGTAAGGTCTCACTATGTAATGTAGGCTGGCCTTGAACTCACAGTGATCCTCCTACCTCGGCCTCCCAGGTGTGGAATTGCAGGCATGCACCACCATGCCTGGCTCTTCCAAGAACAATATTTAAGCAGACCTATACAGTGCAGAGGAGGTCACCAATGAGAAGTGCAGAATTAATATAATCACTTCTCACCCTACGTGGGTGTGCCGGAGGGGTGGCAGAGGTGGGGAGCATACAGAAACAGGGTGTCGTTCAGCGGCTGGGCACTTGTTTGAGGGCAGCAAGGAGACCCTGACAGACCGTAGACCTGGGCCTGGAACCCCAGGTGCCTGCTGCGTCAAAGGCAGGGCTGTCCTTCACCCGCGTTTGTAAGTGAGCTCTGCCCATGATTGCTCTGGAACACACTGAAACCCGCTCACCGCAGGGAGCCGCTCCGGGGTTGCACCTGGCCCAGCCGAGAGCCGAGCCAGGGCTTCCTGTCCAAGCGCAGTCACCTCTGCCCGGCTGGCTTTGGTCTCCTGCACACCCCGCTGGTCTGTTCACCGGGAAAAGGCCTTGAGGACAGGGTTCGGCGTGCCTGGGCTGGGAGCACCAGCCCGTAAGCCTCGGGACAAGACCCTGCCATGCCATCCGGCTTCCCCCAGCTCGGAGCTCTTCCTCCTGCCTCCCCGGGGCTGCGGAGCACCAGCCAGCGCCTCCTCCGCACACACAGGCTTCCCCGAACGAAGCTCTTGGCCGTGGGGATCTTAACTGCAGCTCTCTTGTGAGATGAGCACTTTCCATTACGCTTCGGAGTTACTCGAATGTATGCCTCATCTCGGGTGCAGGCCTTCAGCTCCTTCCTCGCCTGCCTGTGTCCAAGCCCAGCCACAGACCAAAGGAAAATGGCAGACACCGCAGAGCGCCACAAGAGGGCGCAGTCGAGCCGCTCTTGGCGTAGTCGCCCCAAGACCAGCAGTTCTAGAATTGAGACTTTTTCTCCCCAGAAAGAGTCCCTGTAATTTGCATTAAAGTAAATCTGGATGCATTGCGTGTGGTTGGAAATTAGGTATGTTTGCAAATATACATGCATCGTGGATGTTGGCATGGAAATAGGACTAATACAGTGAAGTTTCTAAGGTACTCAAACAGGATACATATGATCCACTTTTGGTAAAATACCTGTTCTTAAATATTCATGGGGAAAAGGGTCTGGGAAAAAATCCACAAAAGATGTAAGCAGCTGTTATCTCTCAGTGGGATGGAGCCTAAGTGGAGATTTCCCCTTCCACTTTCCATCTTTCTGGATTTTATATAACCAGACGCGTTTTTTCCCAGTATGGGGCTGAAAGCAGGGCCTCTCCAATGAGCTGCAGCCCCAGCCTTTTTTCCAGGTTTAATTTTGAGTTAAAACTTTTGATCCTCCTGCCTCAACCTCCTAGAGTGCTAGGATTACAGGTGCAGATGCCACCATTAACAGCTCAATCTCATAATCAGAAAACCAAGCTGTTTATTTAGAAAATCTCAAAGCGAAGTGTTTGGTTGGTCCCAATGCCACTTCACCTCAGTCCCACGTCAGTAAATGCACCACCCGGGGTCTTCCTGATACATGGAAGCTGAACCCCAAACTCTCTTGTTCTCTCATCTTAGGCTGTCCCTGGGAAGGAGGAAATGCCTGGCAGTGCCATTGGTTAAGCAGTGGATTTTAAAAAAAAAAAACTTAAGTATTTATGTCCTAACAATTTAGTAGCTACTTGAAAAATTAATGCCCGTAAATTTCAGCAAACAGTATTTATTGCATTCTGAGCTCATCGCAGCAACTCCCGGGGTGCAATTCCACTGCGGGGCAGGGTAGAGCCTGCTCGGACCCTGCGAGACTCATTCTCTGGTCCACACTGACTTCCATGAAGTGTCCAGAGTTTTTCAGGGCAGCCCTGAGAGCCCAGCTTGGCAGAGATGCTTGGCAAAGCAGGCACCACGAGCTGCAGGTCTCGGGTGTCCCCGACGTGGGCAGCAGTGTGAGTGCAAACCGTCTCCCAGCACCCTGTGAACACACCGAGGAGGCACAGGTGCCCAGCACGGAGCTGCCTCCCGGGAGGCGGCAGGGGGAGGTAAGTGATGGTCAGGAGCTCGCCCGGTCCAGGGGCTTCCCTTCCTCTACACTGGGTTCTTCTTCTGAGGAGGAGGAGGGTGTGGGAGGGGCAGAGAGGACACTCTGGGGGTTGCACCCCCAGCCCACCAGCAGCCTCTTCTAACCCGACCCTTTCTCCAACCTGTGTGCCAGCTGCACCCCGAGTGGACCCTTCCTGGCCAACTTCCTGCTTGGTGGAGTCCAGGCCTGGGTTTCCAACCGACCTACAGACCCAAATTCTGAAGCCTAGACCTGGGAGGCACCAGGCCGAGGGCCCTTCCTGTCCAGAGTCAGCAGGGTTTCCTCTGCCAGGAGCCCCGGAGCCTCCCCGGGAGCCTCCGCCCACACAGGGCTGCTGGCCATGCCGCAGAGGCAGGATCACAAGCTCTCTCCCGAAGGCTGCCCTCACGTCTGCAGGGAGGTGGAAGCACACCCAGGAGGAAGGGGAAGGAAGCCCTGAGCTGAGCTGCCACGCCCGGGCACAGGCGGCCAGGTGGCCCTGTCTGGTCCGTGTGCCCCAGAGCAGCCTCGTTCGCAGAGCAGACCCGTGTCGCGGGGAGCGAGGGGCTGCTGTCCAGTGGGCTCACAGCTTCCGTTCTGCAGAGGGCCCTGGACGGGCAGCGGCGCCCAGCATGGGGCGTCCCTCAGAGAAGGGGGCTGTTTGGAGGGGAGGCCCGCCCGCCGGAGCAGCGGGTACCGAGGACAGAAGCCGCCCCACCCGCCTCGGGGGGCGGGGAAGGTGACACCCAACCCCTCCCCTCCCGTCACTCCAGTGCCTGTCTCGCAGGATAGAAACCCGAGGCTCAGCAGGTGGCTGGAGGAGAGGGCAGCTGCAGTGCGGGGTCTCGCCTGCCTGGCTCCCCTCTGCCCTGGGAGGGCTCGCGCTTCAGTCATGGCTCCCTTTCCTCAGGACAACTTGCCTCCGTGTCCTCCTGGGTCTCCAAGCCGCTCTGGCAGGAGCTGGCTCAGCTGTCGCCCAGGTCCCTCGCTGCCCCTGCTGCTCCACACGGTGGCCTCTCTGAAGAAGCGGCAGGGACCCCGCCCCTGTGTGTCTGTGGCCTGAGCATCCTGACCTCCCCAAGCCCCACTGAGCTGTGTGTGATGAACAGCCAGCCTCCTGGGGCCCCTCGTTTTGGCCCTGCTACTTTTAGCAAGACCTAACAGCTGTCAATCAAACAGCTTGGGTCTCCCAGTTCCTCCACACTGTTGCCATGACAGCCACAGCATCCTGGGTGCTCCACACCTGCTCCAGGAAATGTCTGCCCTGACTACAGTGAGTGTGATTGTAACCAAGCAACAGAACGGAAATCCCACCAATCAGTGAGCTTGAATCAGAAGGCTTGAACTCAGGCCAGTTTGGACCAATCATCAGCGGCCTGCTGCTGTATATAAGCAGCGCAAGGCCTACTTGCCCTTGGTCTAGAGGGCTCCTGTTCAGACAAACCTCACTCCAGGGGCCCTATGAATCCAGTCAGGATTTATTTCTCTGTAGTGAGGACTCAGAAGTCCTGTAAATCTGCTCAAGGCCACCCGAGCAGTGTGAGCAGAATGGCAGCTTTAAAAAGGGATGCAAACAGCAGGGCTGTTGGTCCTGAAGAGCCCCAGACCAGCAGCCCACGCAGATCAGGGCTGGAGTGGCTGCCACAGGGCCTCCCAGCGAGCGAGCTCCTCTGGCATCAACCAGAGGTGGCCAGCGACCCACAGGGCACCATTGGCCCCCAGCATTAGCTGGCAGAGGTGAGTGGGGAAGCAGGGCACAGAGAGCGGACTCTCAGGGCCGAGGGACTTCGTGCCCCAAGCCGGAGCAGAGCTGCCTGTGCTGATCCCTGATTCCTGTCCCAACGGAGCCAAGAACCCGACCCCAGGGACAAGAAGGAGCCTAGCTCTCTGTCCTCACACCTGTCGGTCCTTTAGATTTAATTTCTGAGCCTGGCTCCTCCTCCTGCTGAGGTCTCCCTGTCCAGGGCACCCTCTCGAAGGCTTCCAGGCTGTTTTAACCCCTGCTGCGCACACAGCCTCCGCGATCCGCCGCAGACTGGAGCCCAGCTCTGCGCCCTCCCAACGTCACTCGGGCTCCCTGGGCCTGAGCCATGGCAGGAGGAGGCTCGCAGAACAGCTGCGCGCCAGGGCCGCCACGCCCAGAGCCCCGATGGCTCCCCCACCTCCTGGGCACGCAGGGCCGGGCCCTCCCCTGCCTGTAAGGTTCTCCGCTGTTCTCCCTCCGACCTTCTCCGCGAGCCCAGCGTCCGGTCTGCTCAGCTTCTCCTGCCCAGGGAGGCCGCGCACTTCAGGCCACGCACACCTGCGGCTGCCTGGCTTCGGAGCCTGACACCGCATAGAATCCTGTCTCTCCTCGGAATGCCCAGCGCTCTCTGTTGCAGGAACCTCCTGGCTCTTCATGGTTGTCAGGCACCACCCACTGGACCAGGAGCCTGTGTGGGCCTGAGGAATGCGGGCGGGAGGGGACCCTTCATGCAGGGGCTCCCAGCTCTGCCGCCCCCAGCCTTCCCCAGGGAGCCTCGCTCCAGCTCCCAGGCTGCAGGGCTCCCCCTGTCGGAGCCCCGCCTTGAGGAAGGCCTCGCAACCTGTCGATCGCCAGTGTCCCCAGGCCAGAGCGCAGCACAAGCACAGCGGCTCGCACGGAGCCCCACTGTGTCGCAGTAGCGCAGGGAGGTGCTCAGGGGTCAGCAGGACTGAGGCCAGCGGCAGGCGGGGAAAGCACAGTCGCCTCCGCTCCACAGCCCCAGCCCCACAGAGCAGCCTGAGGCCGGGTGCTCTGGGCCTGATTCTCGGGCTGCTGCAGACCCTGCTTTTTACGTTCTTTTCCTAGCTGTTTCTGGTCCGCAATGGTCGCTTTCCTCGTGGGGAGCCGGCATATGTACCTAACTCCTCCTCATTCTTTTTAGCCCCCTTCCCTTCCCTCCTCATCTCTTGATTCCTCCTCATTTGCAAAAGGTCTATCTTCCTGTTCGGTGTTATCTTTATTTCTTTTTATAATTATTTATACTTTGGCTTTCTCACATAAAAGAAACCATGTGATATTCAAGCTTGTCTGATTTATTTCCCTTAATATCATGGCCTCCAGATTCATCCACTTTCCTCCAAATGACTCAAGTTTATCCTTCTTCGGGGCAGAGTAGTACTCCATTGTGTGCAAATACCATGCTTTCTTTATCCATTGATCTGTTGACCAACACTTAGGCTGCTTCCAGGATTTAGCTGTCATGAGCTGTGCTAAGCGAATTCTTCTGTTCATGTTTACTGACTACCAGCCAAGGAGACTCCAGAGTACAGGAGAGGCAGGAACAGTTTTTAAACACAACTGCAAGCAAACAGCTGGCACTTCTTGGGGCTGGGGATCAGGCCTGATTCTTGGAATCATTTCAGATGCTGGTTGGTGGTTGGAGAAAATACATCATGGTGACTCAGGGGACCTGGAGCTCGGTGTTGGAGCAGGGACGAGGGAAAAGCATTCTAGACAGGGAACAGAAGGGCGGGACCGGAGGCCGCTCGTTAAATGCTGATGAAGGATTTGAGAAAGGCTTTACGGCAACTCCATGTTCCCCAGACCCCAGCACAGGTAGGGTAGGAGTTATGAAGAGGCAGAGATCAAAGTGCGGCGTCAGAAAGAAACCTCCCCTTGGCTTCAAATGCGCAGGAGGAATGTGTGTGAAGGCACAGGGCACTTACATTTGTGCATCTCGGAAGGGGCTTTTTACGAAGCCTTTCATGTCCCTTCTCCTTTAAGCTTTTATAGTGTGGCCGAAATGCTGACCCCATTTCCGGCGTGGCTCTTGGCTTGGCGCTGATGAAGCTCCCTTCTGGGCTGCGAGTCCCCCTCTGGGGCCGGAATTGCAGAGAATGCGGTTTCATTGCGGCTGCTCAGACGCGCGAGTGTCAGGGCGGAAGAGGCGGGGTCTGAAGCGCAGCAGCCAGGCGTCGGCTCCTTTCTCTCAACTGGAACTGGGAAGGAGAGAACCCGCTGTGCCCACAGTGGGTCCTTGCCACCCGTGCCACTGCCCACTTTTCTCCCAGCTTCGTCCCCTCCAGGCTGGGACTGCAGGTGGAAAGTGCTCGAGGTCTTCAGGTCTTGAGCAGTGATCGCCCTGAGCACCCGCACCGGGTACATGAGTGCTTCTCTCGGCTCTGGACAGAGCTTCCTGGGGAGCCTTGGGGCCCCGCTGGTTTCTCCCCGGGCTCTTATAAAGCCAGGTGCATGGAAGGAAGGGACACAAGGCCCTCTGCCTGGCCCGGGCTCCCCCTTCCTGCGCAACCTCTACAGGGGACTCAGGTTCCCTCAGAGGAGCTGGGTAGGAGTGGGGCTGGGGACAGCGACCCTCGAGCTCGGGACACTGAGGTTGCACAGGGGCGCGGGGGACACCTGCCTCCCACACTGGGCCCCAGAGGATGCTGGGGCTCGGTCTCTGGGGGCGTCAGCTCTCGGAGAACAAGAGGTCTGTGGTGACGTGTGCATCACGGGCCCATCACAGAGGCGACGCTTGCTCTGGCGCCTGAGCGGCAGAGAGAAAGAACAAAAGATGCCCTGGGGGCCGATCGGACGCTGGAGCCACCTGAGCCCGCGCACCGGCCCGGTGGCCGGGAACCTGCAGATGTTCAGAGAAGAAAGAGTCGGACATCACAGAGCAAGGCTGCTCTGTTGTAAGGGAAATGAGAATACAGCAGAGTCCTTGGGCACTGAGTCCATGTACGATAAAATGACCAGCAGCTGAAACACACAGGTAAAAATGTATGGAAATGCAAGACGCAGCAGCGCCAGAAGTTGGAAGGCAAAGCATCCAGGCCTCGGAGTCTGGGCCTGCACCCCACGCCAGTGAGGTGCTGAGCCCTCCCGGGGGCCTCGGGGGCTGGGTGTCCCCAAGGCCTGACTCCTGGCCCACAGCAGAGCTGAGCTCCAAGCCAGGGCCTCTCGAGGTCTGTGGTCCTGCCCGGGACGAGTCCTGGAGCCTGGGCTTCGAGCAGAGTGGGAGAGTGTCAGACACAAGGACACATCCAGCCACGCTGTGAAGGAGGAAGGACAGATCTAGCGTTATAGATAGGTGCGTTCTGGGAAAATACACAACAGCCCACTTACCTGTGGCTTTGATTTCCACGGTTTTGGTGACCTTAGGTCAAACAGGGTTTGAAGTGGTCAGTGGAGAATTCTAGAAATTAGCAGCTCATGCTGCCCTCTCCTGGCTCGCTCACACGATGAGGACCCAGGCCTCGGCCGTTCCCCATTCTGGCAGGGCCCATCCTTCGTCCTTGGATGCCGGCTGCCGAGCAGGATCAGGCTGAGGCCACACGGTTGCTGTGCTGTGTCCACAGAGCCCTTTATGACTTAAAAGCACAGGAGTCGCGGGCCAAGGGGGACCCAGCACAGGATTCGGGGAACCTGGCTCTGAGGGGTGCAGCTTAGGGTTGCGCTGCCCGTGGGTCTGGGAACAGATCCCCTGTGCGCGGGGGACCCCGGTGCCTCTCTCACCCCTTCTTCTCGAGCTTTGAAGAAAGGCGGCGGGCCCAGAGCAGGCGGTGCCCAACAGCTAGGTCCCACCCGGGCCCGAGGGGAGCAGCAGCTTTTGGCAGACTGCGGACGGTGGCGGAGGGGTGGGCGCTGCTGTCTGTCGGCTGCACAATGATGCGAGTGGGCAGGGCCACAAAGAAGGCGAGAAGGATGAATTTCAATCCGTGTGTTTTTCACCGAAAGGAGGAGAGGCTACCGCATGGAAATGCTTCGACCAAAGGGAGGGCCACAGGGCAGGAGACTTGGGGTCCAGAGGGCTCCCGGGCTGAGGGGAACAAGTCCGGGCAGCGGAGCCCGGGGGCCGGCGTGCACCCTCCCGGCCGCCGCTGACAGGAGGCTCAGAGAGGAGAGCGGGGGCATTCGCCGGGGCTTGGCCTCACCCCAGGCCCTCACCAGCAGGGAGCAGCCTGAGGCTGAGCTATAACCACACAAAAACCGAGCAAGACCCCTACTCCTGGGGACCGAGCGGGGCCTCACGATCCAAGCAAATACAAGATGAACCGAGACAGACAGACAGACGCACGGGAGCCTCCCCTTCCCCACGGCCAGGAAAGGGCGCCCGGCCAAGGCCGGGCTGCAGCTGCTGTGGCCCAGGAGCTGTCTGCCAGTTGCGGATGCGCCACCTGCTGGCCGCTCCTGCAGAGGCTCAGGGAGTGGTGCCTGCCGGGCGGGGCCTCCACTGAGGGCCAGGTGGGACCCAGGGCTGGGCAGCCGAGAAGGACACCTGTGGCCCACGCCATCGCTGTGCACGCAAACCGTGTGTCGACAAAGCACAGCGACTGAGAGCCTCGAGCCAGCGCTGACCTGCAAGCCTGGCCCTGCCCACTGACTGCGGAGCCCATGGCCCTGGCTCCCAAGTGCCTCAGCTTCTTCTTCCTCCGAGCAGACTCATCTGTCACCGCTTCTCCAAGAGACCTCTTCCTTCCCACAGAGCCTGCTTCCAACTGCGGTGAAAAACTTGCTTCCATCATTTCTCAGAGGGAGTCAGAAGGGCAGCAAAGAGCCCAGCGCTGGACTAGCAGGAAACCGAGCACGCCAGAGCTGCCTGTGTGGACTGGCCTCCTTGCACTGCGCTCCTTGCTCCGTCTTCAGTTCAGCCAAAACTGTCTGGCCGATAGCACGGTTTATTGAGTGACAGCCACTCTCAGGCCCTCTGAGCTGAGCAGAGCCCTGAGGACCAGCAGTTAGCTGGTGGGGAAGCAGTCTTGCCACGGAATGAGAGCTTCAAGTTAAGGAAGAGTCGGCAGCACATTCCCAGGGTCAGGAGGCCAAGACAGACCCGGGCTTCTCAGTCTGTGCCGATGCTTGGAGCAGGCGGGGCTGCCCCTGGAGCCTGGCCGCCCTCGGCTCTGTGTTCCCAGACAGAGTGGCCCAAGGCAGCTGCTGGGAGACTCGGTCTGCTCTCCTCACGCTTCTGAGACACTGGCAACACCCTCAGGGCTGGCCTTCGACTCTGCAGTGTAAAGCAGGGCACTGCTGGGTGACCTTCCGGTGTTCACTTCCACAGTCCGCCCGGGCCCAGGCAAGGCCAGGCGGAGGAGGCAGAGGGGCGGCGTCAATGGGATGCTTCCGGCCCTGACCAGAGCAGGGTGCGTGAAGAGGCCCCTCTGCTCCCAGCCTTGCTGCCCCTGCTGTTCAGACCACACTGAGAAGGTAGCACCCGGCACTCCTGCCGCCATCGGTGACACCAAGGAAACGGCACCACAGAGCAGAAAAGCCCGAGTCATTGAGGCCACAGCACCAACTGGCACGTTCCACCTTCACACTTCGGGGAGGAAGTCCCTACACTTCAACTGCTCTAACAGGAGGTAATTCAAAGATCTTAATTCTTTACCCAGTGGCCAGCCACTCCATACTCAGCCTTCCTGACAACGCAGATTCTTTAGATTCCTGCATGGGTGTGGAAAAGACCCAAGACAAATCCTTTTGACTATGAAAATGTGAAGCCTGGAACCACCGCAGCCATTTTGCCACCATGAGGCAGATCAGGCTTTGTCTGAAGCTGACACCACAGAAGGACAAACTGAAAGACCAGAGAAAGCTGAGTCCATGGAAACATCATGGAGGTGCTGGCTAAGCCTAGACTTCAACCAGTAGTTACATGAGCACATAAGTCTCCTCTATGAAAGCTGCTTGAGCTAGGATTTCCACTCTTTGCAACTTCTGAAGGCATTCTGCCTTGAGGTGCGTCCTATCCAGACTCTTAGGCAACAGCAAGGAAGAAGCCAAGTAATCTTTTAGGAGGAGACTGGAAACTCCCCTCCCTGTCTCCAGCACACAAGGTGGCCGTGGGGTTCCGCACCCTCCTGCATCAGAGCTAGCGGGAAGCAAGCTGCGTGTCAGAGGTCCCACGCCGTGTGCCCGCCCAGATTCCCTTCCAGGTGGAGGCGCTCGTGGGAGCTCCTGGGGAGAGGCCAGGTACAGTGCAGTGTTTCCCACGCTCAGGAAGTGCTGGCTGTGGTGACTTCCGGGAGCCCCAGGGACTAGGTTTGTGCTGAGGAGCCCAGGCCTCCTGCTGAGGCCCCATAATCAACGAAGGAGGCACCAGAAGAGCGCCTGCCCGGAAGGCCCACCGCTCCCTGGCCCCCAGCCCTGCCTGCAGAATTGCTCACGTCAGGACAAGTGGGTGAAAGCTTCCCTCAGCCGGGAGCCAGAGCTGACCACTCTGAGACCCGCAGCCCGGCACTGCGGGCTGGGGCTGGGCACTCGCACTGGGGCGCCCACCTCACCCACGACCCGGGGAGAGCAGTGTAGACTGGTGAACCCAGAGGGGGGGAGGGGCCAGGAACTGGGGACAGGCTGCTCGGGACTTCATCTCTGGGGACTGCACCACAAAGGAGCGGTGTTCAGCAATCCATGCCCTTCCTCGGCAAAGACTCAGAAGTGGGGCCCCGGATGCCCAGTGCCGGGGAGGAGCAGGGCTGGGACCCGGCCAGGGGGAAATTCTTAAGGTAACCAAGAGCGGCGAGTAACTCGGTCAGAAGAATCCACTGTCACTGCCAAGGAGGAAGGTGGCCAAGACTCCAGAGGGAGGGGAAGTGAGAAGGGAGCAACACAGTGATAAGAAGAGAAGAGATGTTCATTTTTAAGCAGGAGATAAGATGTGGATTAAAGTTCATCCCCGAATCGAGGAGCAAGAAAACCGACTCCCAACCGGAAAGGCCCCTGTTGCTGGATCTCTTTGAGTTATAGGGAAAACTAATTGGATCTTCATGTTTACCATCCAGGAGGCCGAGGGCTGGGCAGGATGTAAATCCTGGAGGTTCTTTAAGAGGACAGGCGTGACCTTTACAAGCCTCTGCATGGATAGATCTGTAAGGAGACAAAAATTGATTTCCTGACCTCTGACTGCTCCCCGTCATTTCTCCTGCTTTCTCCGCACAAGGGCCCGGCCCTGCGCAAGCTCTTCCTGGTGCTGTTTTTCTGGCTGTTCCCTCTGTCCCCAGGGAGGGAACCAGTGGCTGTCCAGCCCGGCCTGGGAAGAAGCCACCAGCCCCAGAGCAGCCCTGGGGCCCCGCGGTCTGTGGGAGCCACCTCTTGGGGCGTCCTCCGGCCCCCACTGAGTGTTGCCCTCGTGGGCACATGGCCCTACGTCGGCGGTCCCCGAACACCCCGGGCTCTGGGACGCGCGGCTGCACTCACCTCCGAGTCAGGAAAGCCCTGCCGCCCGCCTTCCTCAGCCGCCTGCCTGGGAGCAGAGGACGAAGGGAGGGCAGTGCCCAGGGGGCTGCGTCCGGCAATGCCAGGGACGCTGAGGCTGGGTGCAGCGTGAGGTCGCTGGTGCTCGGGACGCGGGCCGGGAGCCCAGCCCCTCTGTGGCCCACTCCTGTTCCCCAGGCCGCAGTCACCAGCTCCCTGGCATCACCAGGGACGATCTGAGTCCATGGGGACAGGACGGGATTCAGGCACCTTTGGTCCTGGCCAGAAGTGGGGCTTGAAGGGGACAGAGGCAGACACCCCGGCAAACCTTGCCTGAGAGCGGCGGGCGAGGCTGCTCTGCCCGACTCAGCCTCCACGTCTCCGAGCACCCCAGGCCCGAGCGGCTTGGCCCAGAGGCGCCTGTGTCGCCTGGATGGCTGAGAGTGTCCCGAGTCCGCTCTGGCCAGGGCTCCTGTCATGGCTTCGACCATTGCGCTTCCATTTGCCTGGCTGACCATAGGCCCACATTTGAACAGATCCTGGGGAGCTTCCTATCGGTCCTGTAAGTCGAAAGTGGGAGTCGTTCCCGTAAGTAGAGGCGAAGTAACAGACAGTGTGAACAGCAGCAGCCCCGGCCCCGTCCAGCCCTGAGCCTGGGCTCTGCTGAGAGGAGCAGCGTGCGGGTGCCGGGACTGGCAGGGAGGCCGCCTCCGACCCGCACACCACCCGAGCCACTGGTGGGCGTCTCCCTCGGACTCCAGGCCAATCTCCGGGCGACTCTGCCATTTTCCCCGAACAGCTCAGCTCTGCACGAAGGAGGGAGAGAGCCACCACCCGGTCTTCGAGCTGGGGAGACTCACTTCTCAGGAACCCAGCTCCTCTGGGCTGCAGTGTGCACGCTCCAGGCAGGTGACGCTGTGGGCCCTTCGGGCCTGAGAGCCCAAATCCCCTCACCAGACTTCGACCCTCGCTGGCCCTGGAGAACGGGCCTCGTGGAAGATGCACGGTACCCGCTGGCCTCCCTGAGGGTCGGAAGCGACGCACTCACCCAAGAACACCCAGACGGTAAAGGTGGGCCATGAGGACCCCTCCAGCACTAGTTGCAGAGCTAAACAGTCCAATGTGCGATGAGAAAATTTTACTTCTGTCTCCTAAGGACAAAGAAGCCGGATTTCTTTACAGCTGTGGTGCGCTGGAGTGGAGCCAGCTCGGAGGCAGTGGAGGGCTGTGGTTAGGAACTCGGACCCCAGAGCCAGCCAGGTCCCAGGCCTGCACCCCATCCTCACCCCAGGCTCGAGTGGCTTGGGCGACCACAGCTGGCCGGGGCAGCCGGTGAGGAAGCACCCGACGCCTGTGCCCCCCGGGCTCTGTGCTCTGCTCTCCCCACCCTCAGAGCCTGCCCTCCAGCGTGGTGCCCATGCCAGGCACTTCCCTGTCTGCCCGGCCCAGGTCCTTCGCCTGGTGCAGTCAACACTGCCAACCCACTGAGCAGCACACAGCCCTTTGAAGGAGGTGGAAGCAGCCTGTTTTGGCCTCGCCTGCAGGCGACTGCTGAACAACCCAGAGCCTGTTGTGTGTAAGGACGCCCTGGGGCGGCACACGCTCTGCGGGCCTGGGTGAGACAATCCTGCTTGCTAAATTAGGACGGGGAAGAGCATGATCTCCCATTCCTGTTTCATTTCACCCCGGGAGAAGGCCGGGAGAGGCCGTGTGCTTCCCGGCCGGCCTGCTTTTCTTCTGCCCCCGGTCTGCGTGTGTTTACCAGTTAGACTCCAGGGCTCCCTAGCAACACGCGCGGGGCGAGCCCCTCCTGATAGCCCGAAGACGGATGAATTGCTGATGAGAAGGATCCATGAAGTGTTTAATTGGTTTAGTTAGATTATTTCCAGTCAACAATTCCTGAGTTTAGTGGTAGAAGATAGATCTGTTTTCCGTAAACGTTAAATGCCAAACTTTTGAATCACTCCGAATAAAAACCATTCCCTTACAGAGCTACTCGCTATCATTTGATTTACAGCAAAAAAACAAAGGCTTGGTTCCAGACTCTGGCCACGCGGCACAGCACGCGGCAGTGGGCGAGATAAGCAGCACACAGGGCTCTGCTTGCTTGGGACCAGGCCCGGCTACTGCTCCGGGAAACAAATAAACAAACACGGCCGGCCTGCCCTCCCTGGTGCCCCCCCCCGCCCGCCCCCGGCTGCCCGGCAGCTCGGAAGGCTTCTGCATCCAATGCCACGTGCTCCTCATGAAGTGCCTGGGAGGGAGTCAGGTGACACGAGTCGCAGCAGCGAAACAATTTGAGTGTCCCCTGCTGGTGCCCGGGCAGGTACGGCATGGTGCACCCGACCCGCAGGGCGCGGGGCTAGAACTCAGAAGTGGGCGAGTGAGGCTTGGCACCGTGTGCTGAGGATGGCCAGGGTCTGCAGGGCCCCTCCCTCGGGGAACGTCCAGGGCGTCCTGGAGCAGCGGTAGTGACGGGCCGGAAGCGGGTGAACTACAGGGTTCTTACGTCTCATGAAAGCCTTGTACAGACAGGCAGGGAGGGAGGAGACCGTGGGCCTACCTTGTTGTCTGCTCCAGCCAGGGCTTGGACCTCCACGGTCTCAGGTCCTCCTCGTGGGAAGCGGGCAGCGCTGCCCCCATGCAGGTGAGTCTGTGCCGGCGTCACATGGCTGTGACGGCCCGAGGCTCCAGCGCACGCGCATGCTCACAGAGGCACAGGGAGGGGCGGTGCACAGGGCCTGCCGCTACCGTCTTGCTGTCTGGGCAGAGCAGGAAAGGGGAGCAATGAGTTGGAGCAGAACTGGGTTTCCTCTTCCAAAGGGTCACGGGGCCTAGGGCAGGCGCAGGGAGGGATGCAGGAGGTGCCTAGCAGTTGGGCCCCATCCTCCCTTCTCTGACACAGCTGCGGGCGGGTGAGCGCGTGCTCCCTGGTGGTCCCGGGAAGCTCAGGTATCAGGAAGGAGAGCCCCAGACTGACGGCTTTGTGCGGAGAGGGTAAGGCGGCAGGAGGCAGCAGGCGCCCTGAATCCTAGCTGGCACATTGAGCACCGGGGGCCCTGGGGCACGTGCGACAGCAGTCTGGACCACGGCATGGCTGCCGGGACGGCGAAGTCACAGGCTGCCCCGGGCTCGGCACAGACCTGGCCATCCCTGCAGGAGGACACCGACCTCAGGCCGTGTGCCCGCCACTGCTGGCCACGTGACCTTGGTACAGAACCCATAAACCTGGGCCCAGCTTCATCAAATTGTGTCTCTAAAGTACTGACCCAGCATCTGACACATGAAGAAACAACTCATTCAACAACCTGAGCAATTAGTAATCAGGCGTTAACTTTATCATTCATGCCCTCGTTAATGTTAAATAGCACCGCCTGAAACAATCAGGACGCTAACTGAGGCTTGTTGTTGTCACTACTGGGAGCAGCGTGGTGTGTAGTATGCTGACAATCTGCAATAAGGGTCAGCTTTTCTGAGTTTATATCCTGATTGATAGCCTGAAGGTGTTAACAGCAATTGGGGTTCCCATGGCCTGGCTAGGGAATGTTCGTGAAAAGCCCTTTCAATTTGGGATTATTGCTTTCATCCACAAGCCCAGCACCTCTCGGAGCCCTCGGTGAATGGTGAACCGAGGTATCACTCTGTTTTGTCTCAGACGGAGCGGAGCAGCTCTGAGTTACAGCCCTGGGAACTGGAGATGACAGTAAATTACTCAGGCTGTCCCCTGGCCGGGACCAGGGTTAGGGTTCAGGTAGTTAGTCCTGCAGGGAGGGGACATTTAGCGGTGCAGATTGATGGGGGCTCAGAGGAGCTGGTTATTTGATCCCCAGGAAATGTTTCTGGGCCGGGGTCACAGCGGCCAGCACTGGAGGCAGCAAGGCAGCCCCTCTGGGACCTGAAGTGCAGTCCTGTGAGCCCAGGGAGAGCAGTGGGGCTCCCAGGAGCCCTTGAGAGGGGGACCCAGTGATGGCCAGGCCTCGGGACCCAGGCTCCTGGCTCTGCATCCCCCGCCTCTCACTCTCTGTCCAGGGAGCAGGCGGCAGCAGACACCAGGGTCCCCAAAGCCTCTCCACCCACCCTGTGTCCTCTCGACAAGTGAAACGGGCAGGCCCTCTGCCTCCCACTGCTGGACGGAAAGGTGTCCTGCCCTCCCTCCACAGTGTCCCCAGTCGGGGTGGGGAGACAGACAGGGAAAGGGGAGCCCAGGCTGCGGGGAAGTGCAGAGTGAGCCTTGGATCTGGGAGAAACCCTGGGCTTCCCAGACGTGGCAGAGCCCGGCCAGGAGGGACGGGATGAGCCAGAGTCCTCGCCCTCTGGAAAAGGAGGGACCGTAAGCCTCGGGCCGGAGAAGGCCAAGGCGCGGCTGCCACGTGGAGAATCACTCCGCTTGACTTCGGTCAACGAGAGCAGAACAGGGTCGGCCAGAAACGGGGCTAACACGATTTGCGGAAGCCTCGGGTCATTCCTGGGCCACCCGAGGGCCCTGGCACTGAGCTGGAGAAAGGGCAGAGGAGAACAGGACAGTGCCTGGCGTGTCCACCACGGAGCAGAGGTCCTGGAGCGGCTGGGCAGAGCCCAGCGACCAGAGCTCCTGCAGGAAGGAGGGCGTGTGGTGCCCAAGCCAGGCAGGAGGCCCTGAACGACACTGTAGCACCCAGCAGTGCGGCTGGGAACGGGGACCTGGAAACCAGAGCGCCGGCCCCCCGCCTTGGCCTGTCCCAGGAGTCTCGGCCTTTGCAGGCACCAAGGGCCACATACTGGGGACCCCAGGAGCAGCTGGCCCCTCAAGAAACAGGCAGCTCGACCCTGGCCCTCGGGTGACTAGGTCTGCGCCCAGGGCGTGCTGGCCTCTCCCGCTCCGGGGACGCTGCTGCCCAGATTGCCCTGCACGCCATCCTGAGGCTCCCGGGCCATACACACGCGTCACACTCATCCCCGTGTCTGGGTGCAGGGGGACGCTCGGCTCACCCGGACACAGCACCCAGGAAGGGCCCCTGGGGAGAGGGACTCCCCGGAACTGTGGCTCGGCCCAGGCTGGGCCAGGGGTGGAGTAGATCAGAGCTGCTCACACCTGGAGAGCCAGCAGGTGTGGTAGGTGGTGCTCCCCCGGAATCCTCCACTCAGGAGGCTGAGGCAGGAGGATCAGGAGTTCAAGGCCAGCCTGGGCTACATAGTGAGACCCTGTCCGAAATCAAAACAAAACAAAAACACCCATCAAGCTTTGGAACTAGCAGGTGCCTCTGCCTGTGTGCATCTGGGATGGGACCTGAGCATTTCTGAGAGGTGACCGGGCTGCCAGAAGACAGTACTCGAACCCAGCATTGTGACAACAGATTTCACTGCCACTGGTTTCTGAGGCAGATTAGCCGCATGGCAGGGGCCCAGCTTCCTGGGGGGAAGCCAGCTGTCCCAGCTGTGGCCCCTGCATGGGCCTCGGCCTCCCTAGGGACTGCTCCCAAGGAAGACACCAGGGTCTCCACACCAGTCCCGGAAGTGAGCCTCACAGGGACAGGAAGCAAACCCCCATGAATGCGGATGTGCAGGGGTTAGGGCCCTGTCCTCAGCCACCTGCGGAGTTGGAGCACGGGGTCGCAGACGCCTGCCACAGTCGTGGGCCTCCACACTGACTAGAAAGCATGGGAACCTGGCAGCAGCTGGGCTCAGCAAGGCAGCTGTGGTCACCACATCATCACCACCACCACCCGTCATGTGGAGCCCCTGACTGCTTCACGGTGGGGCCCGACACGCCAGCCCTGCCCTCTTTCTCCTGGGTCCTGTCCTGTCCCTGGCCATGGGGGTCAGTCATCTCGTCCTCAGTCCCCTGGAGCAGGAAGGTGGGCACTGACTTTTCGGTGCAGGAGCGAGGGTGGCCATGCGGGGCGAGGGGAGCGAGGCTTTTGGGTGTTGAGGATCACTGGGCTGAGCTCCGGGCTCAGCGTTCTGGGGATGGCGTCTGCCACCTGCATTCCGCCCCCGCCCCCAGGACGACTCCTCCACACTTGCCTGAGCAGCACCCCAGACGGAGGCCAGAGATTTATTTGCTCGCCTGCCTCTCCGCCCCCCGAGTGGAGGCCTGGCTCGGATTCCCGAGCGCAGAAACACTCTGTCCCCGGGGCCCGGCTGAGGCCAGTGCTGGCCTGGCCCTGAGGTTGACCGGGGCAGGCTCTGCGCTGTGACTAATGGTGCAGCCGCGGCCTGGCTGCGGTCTGTCTGCAGCCCCTGACAGCCGTCCACCCCTGCAGCCCCAGTCCCCTCTGCGGGATCAACTGCGGGCTCGGGATTTATGGGTCCCAGGACCGGGGTGGCCGGGCTCTCGTCTCTGGAGCCTCACCTAGCTCGGGCCTGGGGTGGGGAGAGCGTCAGGGAGCAGGAGCAGCAGCTGCTTCCTGTCTCACTCCAGCCCTTCCACCAGGACAGAATGAAATCGCCACCGTGTGGTACGTGCTGGTGCGTTTTGTCATCCTGAAGCCCAGGACAAGGTTAGAGATAAAAAAGCAGCCTTCTCCCAGCCCAAGATCGGGGCCTGTGGAGAGGCTGGGCAGAGATGCCACACGCCTGGCTGCGACTTCCAGGGCCTTCCAGGACTGGGCCGAGGCTGGGGCGGCCGCAGCTCTGGGGAGCTGGAAGGCAGGGGCAGCTCCGGCCGACGTGGACCCCGGGGAGCAGGGCAGCTCTGTGGACTCTGACAGTTTCCCTCAGGGCCGTTTGCCTGTCAGGTGACCCAGGACACAGCGACACCAGGAGTGGGACGGGGCTGCCTGCTGGCTGGGTGGAGAGGGCGTGCAGGCAGACGCCCTGGTGAGGGGCCGGGTTCCACTGTGATGCAGGAGGGGCACAGCGGTGCTGCAGCCACGCGAGGAATCGCTGACCTCCCTGAGCCTGGGAGAAGCAAAGACCTGGAAACTGCTTTGCAGTGAGGACTCTGAGTTCTTTGTCCTCACCTGCATCGCAGCTGGTTGCCCTGTGTTGCTCTCTGTCTGCTTTGCACAGAGGGTCCTGCGGCCTCACAGCTGGGTACCGGGAAGAGTGTGGTTTTACTAACAGAGATTTGTCTAGGTCCACTGTGGTTGCTTTGAGTTCTAGGCTGCTGCAAAATTTACAGAGCGGAGAGGCGGGGAAGGGCCAGAGAGCCGGACCTGAAGGTGCTGACTCGGGGCACGAGGTCTGACCCAGACTCCAGCACAGCCTGGTGCACAAGGTGGGGCATCCTTGCTTGTGTGTTTTGGGATAATGGAGCCCTTCAAGACAAGAATGCTGTGAACCCCATTGCAGGAGCTTGTGCATTCGCGTGTAACCCAGGCCCGTGAACTCCAGAAGCCCACTCTGGGTCCCCCAGCACTTGTGGACCCCGGTTTCCTCCTCTAAACTTTACTCATGGAAAGTTATGCTAGAGTTTTAAGTGAGAAAGTAGCCTGCAGATACTCTGTCGAGCGCGAATCCACCTTTACTGCAAAGGTTCTGTGTACACGAACATTGCTCTCTGAGGGGAGTGCGAGCCAGTGAAGGGATTTTACCTTCCCCTTGTATTTCATAGACTTCGTTTAGAATTACTTTATATAGAAAACCTAATACTCTCGTAATAATAATTTTCTTAAAATTTAGCTTTCAAAAATACTAGGACTCACGACACTGTCGGAGGCTAAAGTGTGCTTCCCACTCTGGCCAATGTCTCCCGCTGCTGCAAGGAGCCCCTTGAGCAGGCAGTGAGGGTGCTGCCCACGGTGACCCCGGAGTCCAACCGAGCCGTGGGGTAAACGGGAAAGGCGTGTGGCTGCGCCGATGACCTCCTGGATCGCTGCAGCCTGCACCGGAGTCTCTACTGGAGAGGCCTCAAAACACAGGTGCTGTGACCAGCGTACAGCCTTGTTCTCAGGTCCGAGGCCGAGGCCGAGGCTTGTGATGGACCAGGGCTGGGGCGGACCCAGAGGTGAGCACTCGGCTCTGCGCCTGGGTAGTTTCCCAGGGGAGCCGGGCCTGGAGGTCTCCTCACACGCAGGAGGCCAGGTGAAAAGGGTCGCAACTGAGAACCCCAGAGCTGCCCTGCTGACGCGCTGAGCGGAGCTCTCGGAGGTTCTGGGTTTGGCCCCTGCGTTCAGAAATCGCACGCTGGATTACAGGTTGGCTTTCGCAAAACCACGCCGCCCCCAGATCACACATAGCAAAGAGGTCTCCACTGGACCCCTCCTGGCAATGAGTCCTGGACCCTCACAACCCCAGGAGCTGTCGGGTTGATCATCAGCTTCACAACAGCCATTCCTGGGGGCAGGGAACGGAGCCCCAACGTTAGCTGTAAGGCAGGCTCGACGCTTCTGCCCCACACCGGGATTGAAACACACTGGTGCCTTTGGACCCTTCCAATCGCTCCTGTCTGCCGTAGCCAGATGCTCCTGGGGCCCACCAGGGTCAGAGAGGACTGGGAGCCCGTGTGCACAGCTCACAGCCCCAGGCACCACCGCCGCCGATGGAGCTGGAGCTGGAGCCGGGGGCTTTCACTCCGGGCTGGTGAAAAGCCGTGTTCAGCACAGAGCCGCGCTTGGGCCTGGGCATCAGGTGTCCCCGGGCTGGCACGCGCTCAGCTTCTGGGGCGCAGATCAGACACTAGCGCACCCTCAGCCGCGGACACCTGCAGGCCCAGAGTCCTCTCCACGTTAGGGAGGAGAAACCGAGGCACTGGTGGAGGGGCCGAGCTGTCCCGGGCCGGGCGACAGCGCAGGTCGGGACCCCAGACGCCATGCTCGCCTCTGCTCCCTGTGGGCGCTCGCCGTCCCACTGATGGGGCAGCCACCAGGACTGCAGGGCGTCTGGTTGGCCCTCTGCCCGTCTGTTAGCGCCTGTGGCAGCGGGCAGTAAGGCCCCAAGCCCTCACAAGGCCGCCCGATGCCCTCTTTCTGCAAAATCGCTCTCTCAGTCGGCAGCCGAACCCCACGAGGACATGGAGACAGATTCCTCAAACCGGCCTCACTCGGCAGTGTAATTAATAATGTCTCCGAGAGGGTGGGCAAAGAGCCGCTGCTGTTTGGCCGGGCATCTGGGGAGGGAAACACGAGCGACTCGAATTCATTTTTTACTTCCGCTCATGGCCGTTGTCAGGGCCACCGCAGTCCACGGCCCGGGTGGATTCCCTGGGTTTTTCAGTAGCTCTGTCCCCACACCAAAGTCGTCCTTCCCACGTCCCCCGAGCACCAAGGAGCCACGCGTGAAGGAAGAGCCGGAGCTGAGCCCGTGCTGACAAGCACCAGGGAGCGCTTTCTGTAGCCAGCAAACACTTCGAAGCGCATCTGGCGTTTGGGCCATCGGCTCCCTGGGAGCTCAGCCTGAAGCTAACACATTGGGGGACAGGCGCCAACTCGCAGGGCCAGGACCTCAAAACCCGGCTGGTCCCCAAGGCAAGAGCTGAGGCTTCGGCTGAGCTTGTGCCAGAAGAGAGCTCGAGCCTCATGCCCGCCCGCCCCAAAACCTCCGCCCCCTCAGCCCGGGTTCCGCCTCAGGTTTGAACCTTCTCGGTAACACAGATCCCATCTGCCCAGAGCCAGCTCGGGGTGTGATTTACTAACTCCCCGGGTCGGGCCGCTAATCCCCTAATGGTCCCCGCAGTGTGTCGGGCAGGTCCGGCATTCCTCAGCCAGGGGACACAGAGGGCATTGATGGCCCCTCGGCCGGCCGTGCTCGCTTATCTTATCGGGGAGCTAATGCCCACAAATTATTGTGCGGCTCAGCCAGAAAATGAAATTGCTCTCAAATCATAAATCTGTCCCTTTCTGGACAGCTGCTAAGGCAGGGAGACCATGAGCAAGTGGGGCTGAGTCACTGTTCCCCACCGTGAGGCCGTAGGCGCCCTGGGCAGTGTTCGCTGGCGGAGGGAGAGCAGTGGATGTGGACCCAGCAGCTCTCCACACTCGAGTGGACAAAGTGGGCAGTGACCCTGGGCCCCACACCCGCCTGTGTCCAGGGCGCCCTGAGGTGGGGCCGCAAGGACAAGGTCCCCTCTCCCCTCAGGGACCAGGCCCCACTTCTCACCAGCGCCGCTTGTCAGTCTGCCCACACCGGTCAGTCACCGAGGGCCTGCGTTTCAGCCCTGTCTCGATCCAGCAGTAAAATGGACGAAAGAGGAAATGAGGCCCGTGAGTCCATGGTGCAGAGGCTCCCAGTGAGCGCCCAGTGTATCAGTGCCGTGCAGCCGCATTCTGGGACTGCAGCGCTCCACCACTGGGGGGCAGTCCGTGCCCCCGAGCGGTCTCCCTGACTCCTCTCCCCCACTCGGCACCCCCCTCTGCTCTCTGGGTCTGCGGATTTGCTGATTGCGGTGTCGCCTTCACGTGGAGCCATGCAACATGTGAGCCAGGTGTCTGGCTCCCTCACTCCGCGTGTTTCCTTGTTCCGCCCATGTTACAGCATGTACTCCTTTTGTGGCTGAGTAGTACTCCACGGCGTGGGCTTCCATCTCCTATGGGCCTATTCGTCCCCTGGGGGACATTTGGTCACTTCCGCCTTTCGGCTGCTGTGAACACTGTCAGGAAAGTTTTGATCTCAGTACTCGTTTTCCCTTCTTTGGGAGTCGCTGGGCCGCAGCCCTTCTCCTGTTTAAGTGTTGCTGTTCTTCAGCTCGGAACCTCCCAGGGGTTCCGTCCCAGGGTGGATGGAACATCTCAGCATCCTTTTCCAGTGTCTTCCTGGATGCTCGTCGTCCTCGGCCCGGCTCAGCCCCGCCGATGCCCTGCAGAGAGCAGAGCCCCTCCGCCCAGTGTCCTTCGCCTGAGCAGCTGCCACCTCGCTGCTGTGCTTGTGTTGCTCCTGACGCCCCCAGGCCAGCTCCGCCTGTGCAGGTGCCAGGCATCAGGCCCCGGCCTCTGCTGGCCGCAGAGCTGAGTGGGGCGCAGCGGGCAGACTGTGGGCTGTTCAGGCTCTGCTGGCCTTGGCCAGGCCCCTCCCCTCTGTGTCCATGTCCCCCATGGGGTGAGTGCTTCCCCTCCTGACCACCTGCCCCTCCACTGGCCCTGCAGCCGGGAGCCACAGTCAGCCCTTCCGCCTTGGCGCTGTGCAACCTGGGGATTTGTCTCGGCCAGGAAAAGGCAGCTAACCAAACGAGGGACAGGAGTCCCACCCTGCGTGTACCTTGGGGTCCAAGCTCATCACCAGGTGAACCTGACGGCCGGGCTTCCTGTGACGAGGACGGCAGCCGCCCAGGGCCCAAGCTGGCCAAGGACAGGCAAGGACTGCAACCCGAAGAGCTTGCTGTCACGCAGGGGGCTACACAAGCCGAGGGGTAGAAGCCAAGGAGCAATTGAGTGGATGTGAATGTGCCAGACTGTGACTGAATCCCATCTGGAAATCCCAGAAACGAGGCTCCGTCCACTCCCAGCAGCTGGGTTGTGGACTAAGCCTCCCTGGCTGAGGAGTTCGGAGCTGGGCTGGGGCATGGTGGAGCCTGGAGCTGATGGGCATGGGAGAGGGGAGCCCGCAGGAGCACAGGAGCGGCCCTGATTCCCAGAGCAGAGCAGAGCTTCCTTCTCCGTCCAGCTCTGGACGCCGGCCCGGGGTGCTGCTCCAGGAGAAGTCCCCACCCTGGGTCCCGGGATGGGGGCCTGGGGGAGCACCCCTCTGCCAGGGCAGTCAGGCGCTGCTGTGCTCTGTGCTGAGGGGACAGAGCCTCTCCGAGGAGCCTGGGGAGAGGCTGCGGGGCAGAGCCGGGCTCCCGGCTAGGTTGGGGTCAGGGCTGGGAACCCGAAGGCTGGGAGAGGCCTGGCGGGGCAGACGTCTCCTGCCCACGCTGGTGCAGGTTGGAGGGAGAACTCCATACCAGGGAGGAGTCGGGAGCTGGGACCCCAGCCCAGGGCAGTGATGGAGGGGTGGCGGGCGGCCGGGTGCAGGGTCCCCATGCCAGGCAGGCCAGAGAAAGGGGCAGCCGTGGGGACTCGGCTTCAGGGAGCAGACTGTGCCACTGGCTGCTTCACGCTGGGGACCTGGGGCCCAGCCGCCCGTCTTGGCCTCTGGCGAGGACTGAATCCATGGGAAACGCCAAAGCTGGCGCACGGTAAGTGCCTAGCACATCGGAGGTATTGCTGCTATTGTTGTTGTGATTATTATTAGCTCTGTGTTCAGGTTTTTTGTTTGTTTGCATTTGAGACTGTGTAGCCCAGGCTGGCCTGGAACTGGCAAGGATCCTGCTGCCTCAGCCTCCTGAGCACTGAGATTACAGGTGTGTGCCACTACGCCCGGCGCTTACTATTATTAGTTCTGTGTTCAGGCTTACTCTTGTTAAGCTGCACCCTGGGAACCATTTGGAGGAGGGGAGCTCGAGCAGAGGCAGGGGCTGTAGCGGCTCACAGGGGCATGCTCCCCAGCCACAGGGAGGAGAGAGCAGAACAAGCACCTGGGCGCTGTCTCCAAGCAGCACACACCCAGGCCGGCCCGGGAGGTCCCCTGCGCTCAGGAGTGGAGGGTGAGACGCGGCCTCTCCCCGCCCCGGCGGGCAGAGCCACACTGGGCGGAAGGCTTATGAATTATGAACCACCAGAGGCAATTTATTTCCTTTAAATATTAGCAAGCTGAAGGCAGGAACTTCATAGCAGAAAAATGAAATTCAAGGGACATTAACTTTCAAGTATTCACAGCACTGCGGATCCCCGGCCGGTCCTCACTGTCAGTTACGGAACTTTGCAAGCAGCGGTCAGCACGCCTCAGACAGCGTGACGAGAGCTACCCCGAACCAACTGCTGGCCACACTCGGAGACTCACACAGAGTGCAGGAGCCCCCCAAGCTTAACACTGAAGCCGGGGGTGGTGGCAAGGCCTGTAACCCCAGCACTTGGGAGGCTGAGGCAGGAGGACCCCTGGAGTTCAAAGCCAGCCTGAACACCGTAGTGAGTTCAATACCAGCCTGAACTATATAGAGAGACCCTGTCTCAAAACAACCAAAGAAACTGGACCAGAGACACTTAAATATTGTGCAAGTCAAGGAAATGTGGACTCTAGTCAGCTGAAGCGGCAGACTGGCAGGCTGTGGGCCCAGCCATGGGCACCTGCAGTGCCTGAGTTGCCCCTGGGTCGGTGGACACCTTCCTGTGAGCACCAGCAGTGACTGTGCCAGGGAACCTCGGAAGTGGGGTGACGCTGTCTCCTCCGAGCGTGAGTGTGCCCTTCATCCTGAAACCAAGAGAGCTTTCCCATGTGCAGAAGTGTAGAAATGGCAAGAAGTGTAAAATTTGGGCAGGAACACTGGCATTTTTCTCATGACATCTATGGCCATTTGGTATTTTAAATGCAGTATTTAGAGAACTTAGTTTTAATAAATGACTAATATATATGTAATAGGTAACCGATGTAATATTTGTGTTGAAGACTGGTTAAGTTTACACACAAGTTTGAACGGGGCTTGAGACTCATCATGTTTATGGGTTTAATTTATTCGATTTAAGAGTTACCGAGGCCCTCAGAAAGGTGGCCATGGTACAGTATTAAAAGTAAAATTACGTGTTAAATTACACGTGTACCTTTAAATGTTAAAAGGAGTCGATTTCTAAGTGAAATCACACATTGACGAAGGCTTTGCCCATTGCGCCGACTGCAGATAAAACAGCAAGGGCTGTGAGCAGCACGGGTCGGGGGGCTCTGCAGCTTTGCCGCACGGAACAGCCACGTCGAAAACCCAAGGGAAGTCGCCAAGTATTTCGGCCGAAGCGGGCCCTGCCGCTCCCCGCCGCTCCCCGCCGCTGACCCCGGGCCAGCCCCCACCCGATGGAGCCTCTCACGAGCACGCGCGCGCGAACACGGAGTCGTCGCGGTAACGGACGCCAGGGCCCGAGTCGACCGCGGAGCCACTTAGGGTGTCGGTGCCTGGCGTGCCTGGCGCGCTGCACCCGCGGCGTCCACCCCAGCTTTGGGCTGCGGGAGCTGTTTCCTCTCACCAGTCTCTCCGGGCCCTTCCTTTCGAGCGACTGGATTCTAATTAGCCGATTAATAAGCGACGCTTCGGGATGATTTCCCATGTGTCTCGTCTGACAAAATGTCCGTTCAGCTGTTGCTGCTGTTGTTTGCGGGCCTGGGATTGAGCCCAGGCCTTCCCACCGTGCTGCCTCCCTGTTACTTTCTATTTTGAGGCAGGATCTAACTAGACTGCTGGGTTGTCCGGGCTGGGCTCAAACTTGCAACCCTCCTGCCTCAGCCTCCCAGAGGACTGGGGTCACAGGTGTGCACCAGGATGCTCGGCAGCCGGGGTATTTTTGGATTGTGTGCTACGCTCTTGTCTCTCACGTCTGCTTTTCCTGAGTAGTTGATACAGCATTTCTAATCCCTGCTCTATAGCGGTGGTGACAGGAACTCCCTTGCTGGCTTCCATTTTGTGGAACTACTTTGCTTTTTCCACATTACGGGTGCAACTCGCTTTTGCGTTTGATTTTTGAAAACCTGTTCATTCTGGAAAATTTCAGCTGCACCATGGCAGAGAGAAAAGCTTCCCAGATGGACCCCGAGCCTGCACAAAGCCTGGACGATCCCACCGCTTCTGCTCTGCACTGTCCGAGCTGCTGACCAAGCCTGAGCCCCACTCCACTCCTCCCTCCCGCCCGGCACCTGGAGCTGGGTCTGGCAAACTGCAGTCACTTTTGAACCGCGGAGATGGATGGAATGTGTGGAGGTCAAGGGTGCAATCTGGGGCTTGATAAATAACCACACTCCCCATCCGACCAGAGCTTCCCGTCCCCCACGAAGCCCCGTCCCTGTGCTGTCATCCCCACTGCACAGGCACCCGGCTCTGATTTCTTGGGTCTTTCTTCAGCACTGGGGATTGAACCCAGGGAGGGCTCAGCTACATCTCCAGCCCTTTTTATTTCTGATTTTGAGACAAAGTCTGTAAGCTGTTCAGGCTGACCTTGGCCTTGCTATCTCCCTGCCTCAGCCTCTTGAGTAGCTGGGACTATAATCACATGCCGAGACACCACCCCTTGGACTGTGATTTCTATCTCCACGAAGTAGTGCCTTTCTCGAACTGCACATGAAAGGACTCGTGTTTCCCATCGGGCTTCCTCCATTCAAACTTCTCTTGAGATTTTCCATGTTGCATTTATGAGCTGCTCCTTCTTTTTGCTTGCTGTGTAGTACTCCAGTGCGTGAACATGCCACAACCGATGAATGTATACATTCTCCTGTTGAAAGGCACTCGGGTTGCTTCCCATTTGTAGCACTTGTGAATATAGATAATATAAACATTCTTGTACAATTCTTTTTAAACTTTTTTCATTAGTCCATGTTTGCGGCACATAATGATTGCATTCATCACAGGAGACGGCTGGTTCACAGACATAACACATCTGCTGAGGGTATTTCTGAGACAAGATTTTCCCAAGCAGTCCAGGCTGGCCGTGAACTCCCTGAGTGGCCCAGGATGAACTCCAGATCCTCCTGCCTCAGCCTCCCCAGTGCCAGGACAGCAGGCATGTGCCACCCCCTGCTGCTCATGTGCAGTATCATTCTGGGGGGACAATGGGGCATGGGGGTGCTGGGGGTCTCTGTCTCGAGAGGGCCCGGCCCTGCTGTGTTATCTTCACCTCAAGGCAGTGTGCTCGGGTCCCATGGTGCTGGGTTCCCCTCTCCCTGCGGCCGTGTGACAGGCGTCTGCCCCTTAACCTGCAGCTCGAGGGTCTCAGCGTCTGCCTTGTGCCCAGACTCCTGCGTGGAGCCCCAGCCCGGCCCCAGTACCAGGAGGCAGGGCCTTGGGAGAGGCGAAGGAGGCCTAGGGGCTGGGGACGCAGTGACTGACAGACAGGGCACAGCCCAAGGCTCAGCTCCCCACACCCGCCCTCAGCCTCCCACCTGAGCCGTGAGGACAGACACTGGCTTTGGGAAGGTTTGAAAGCCATGGGAGGAGACAACACCTATAATCCTAGCTACTCTGGAGGCTGAGGCAGGAGGATCATGAGTTTGAGGCCAGGATGGGCAACTTACTTAGACCTTGTCTCAAAATAAAAGGTTTAAAGGGTCTGGAGCGCCAGATCTGTACCAGGGCACGTACCCAGCTCTCGTGAGGCCCTGGGCGTGGCCCCGGATAACCTGCGGGAGAGTTTGCTCCACACCGCAAGGGCAGCCGACAGTCTTCCTCCTGAGCTGTTGCAAGAATGTGGCCGACAACAGGAGAGGACGCACTCGAGGACAGAGCAGCTGTCTGCTGCCTGCAGCTCACAGTGCCCGTTCCTTCCCGTCCCTGGCTCAGGGTCACCTGTGATGTCCCCGAGTCCACAGGAAGTGGGGTCCTAGTGCGGCGTTGGGGCAGAGTTGTTTTGTTTCCCACAACTGTGCAACTCAGGACCACAAACTCCTCTCTCCCGTTGGGGGCACCGTCTGCACCCCGAGTCCCAGCCCGGCCCAGTCTTCTGGGAACGAATGGAATGCAGCCCCTGGGTGTCCTTGGTGTCCTGCGGCCTCAGTCCCCACCACTGGTCCCCACCTCTGCCACGCTCCTCCTCTTAGGAGGACACCGTCACTGGGCCTGGCCCAGCCCGGGAGGGCGCTTCCTCACCTTCAGAAGCCTGACTTCTGCTCATGAACCACGCAGCTCGCCTGCTGCCCACCTCGCAGACCGAGGGGCGCTGGCTGCCTGCACCCTGTTACCAGAGCTGGGCGACCATGGCTGAGCTCTTGCACCTCACTGGGCTTCGTCTGAAAATGACCTCGGGACCAGCGGCCTCCGAGGTGGCACAGTAGCTGACCTGGGAGGTGAGAATGAGCCACGAGGAGCATTGTCTGAGGCCAGGAAGAGGGGCAGGGGGAGGTGGAGGGCTCCACGTTCTCCCACAGCAGCCTGTTTCTCACCAGACAGCAGGGCTTCCTGCCACACAAGGGAAAGGCCCTGGTGGGCTTGTCTTGCCACTCTGGAATTCGAACCCAGGGCTTCACACACACAAGCCAGGCGCCTCGCCACCGAGCCGCAACCCGGCAGTGCCATTCTCAGGAGGCTAGAGAGCAGATTCTGGTACTGACCAGGACCGGTCTGTGCCCAGGGCGTGGTGTGGGCTTTTCCACCCAGGCCCTGAGCACCCCACGAGGCCGGGGGTTCATCAAGTGACGCACTGCCCTGGGTCTCCCTTTGGCGCCTGCTTTGCCAGACAACACCCTAAGCCTTCTCGACAGTGGGCGCAGGGCTAGGCTGGGCCAGGAGAGGGCACTGGAGAGACACCGTGGGAGGAAGCCCCTCCAGGCAGTGCTGTTTGGCTTCTTGCTGTCACTGCCTGCACCCTGCCTCCACTGTGTGGGGACAGCCAGGGGCATCTGCCACCCGGGGCACAGTTCCCACCAGCTCTCTGCCCCTGCTGCGGTGGTGCAGGGCACCTCAGGACAGACCCCTCCCTCACCCCACCGGCCCGATGCCCAAGCCCTCCTCACCAGCATCACCAAGAAGCAGATTCTCATGTCCCCAGCCCTCGGCCCCTCCCCTCAGCTCCCCTGCACCAGGCCACCATGGCCCAGCTGAGGTCCAGCAACCAGCAAGCTTCTCCACACTGGTGAGCTGCAGCCCTGCTTCCCCAACTCAGTCCAGACCCTGCCCAAGGAGAGGCCTCCACGCCTACCTGTCCTTCCCTAGGGCCTTTCTCCTGCTGTAGAGCTCTCATGTCTTAATAGTTACTCACCTATTGCAGTTTCGAATGACAAACCTCCTGTTCCGGTCAGCATTCCTGCTGAGACACAGTGTCCCACAGTCTAAAGGAGGTGAGGTTTATTTGGCTCATGGTTTCAGGGACTCAGTCCATGGTCAGCCAGCTCCAAGGCAGGAACATCATGGTGGAAGAGCCTGGTGGAGCAAAGCTGCTCAGCTCATGGAGGCTGGGAAGCAGAGCGTGGGAACAGCACCAGACAGGAAGGGCCAGGGGCCAGCAGTAGTCCCCAGAGTCATGACCACCCAGGGAAGGGGACTGTCCCTGTGCTCAAAGCCACTTCCACAGCCTCCTCGTGAGGCTGTGCCCTGCTCCAAGTGCATTCATTGTGAGGCCACTCCCGCGTCGTCTTCCCCAGCATCGGCTCATCGGCTGTGGGTTCCGCCTGTGTTTGGAGCTGGCTGGAGGTGGCCCGCTCCCTGGGTCCCCACAGCTGTGGTGCTCTGGTCCCTCTGGGGGATCAGACAGCCTGGCAGCCTCCATACCCCAGGAAAGGTAGCCCAGCCCCTCATGGGGCCATCCGAGTCCCAGTTAGCCTCAGCACTCAGCCCCAGTCCGAGCTGCTTCCTGGAGGACCCAAAAGAAGCCAGCTGGAGGGTCCCTGCCACCTGTGGGGAGGACAGTGGTCTCGGCCTGGCGTTAGGACACCCAGACCTGTGTCCTGCCCACGCAGCCCCTGGTCGCACTGAGAACAGGAGGCCTGGGCTCAAGTCCCTGCTGGGCCCACCCAGGGACAGCAGGTTAGAGAGTCGTGAGGCAGCACACAAACCTCTGACACGCACTGCACCTGCACGATCCTTACCTCACACCTCACCCGCAGAGCTGGAGCACGTGACCGGAGAGCCACAGGGCGGGGCCACGCCCAGAGCCCACCCTAACGTGACACAGGCTCCAAACGGGCCCAGTGAGAGGAAAGCGGGCGGACGCCGTGGCCCAGCTCCCCACCAGCCCCGCCACCGGTTTCAGAGGGAGACCCTCACCCAGCTGAGGCAATGCAAGCCAACGGGGATGCGGGCGGGCACCCTGGGCTGACAGAGGACCAAGCCACGTCCCCACCGGCCCGAACACCACCAGATGCCGCTGCCTGGTGCCAAGCTTGCCAGCCCCAGAACCCTGAGCCAAACGAGCCCTGCTCTGTAACCCGCTCCACCTGCGGCCTCCAGCTGTAGGGACAGAAAGCAGGCGGGCAGATCTAGGGCTGAGCTCTAAGTCCAAAGCGGCCTCTGCGGGGAGGGAGCAAAAGGAAGGGGTGGCAGCACTTGAGGGTGAAGGGCGCACCCGGCAGCACTGCACAGTGTGCCCGCGGCCTTCGAGGCAAGCTTGACCCTCGGACACACAGCGAGGGAAGACTGGGCCAGGGGTCGCTGTCCACTCCCGGCCGCCAGGCAGCCGGGTGGAGTTGGACCATTTCTGTGGGCTCCTGACGGCTGCTCACTCGTGGACAGCAGCTCCGGGCCGAGCACTCTGTGTACACTGACACCAAGCCGGGCCACGATGGGGCCAAGGGGGCAGCAGAGCGATGGCTGAGGCCCGCTCCGGGGTCCTGCGGCAGAGGAGGCCAGGCCTGGGCCCTCAGCAGACCCGACCCGGGCGGAGCCCCGCAGCAGTCAGGGCCGGCCTCCCGCCAGAAGGAAGCACCACGCTGAGACCAGAGACCCGCGGAGCCAGAGCCCCGAGAGCCCTGCGCGGGACTGCGCTGCCCTGGTGTGAACACCTCCACTTGCACGCCTGTCCCGAGCCACGGGGAGGAGCGGCTCCGTGACCCGGAGGCTGCGGCTGAGCCCCAGGCTGGGGACCGGCCCCACACAACATCGGGCTCCCTTCCCCACCCAGACCCCAGGCAAGCCAAGCGGGAGGAGCGCCGCCATGCCGAACTTCAGTGCAGTAGGACAGTCCCGAGCCCTCAGACGCTCCCGGCTGGGAGCACACTCATCCCATCCCAGGGTCCAGGCCGCTTCCTGCAGCCGCTCTGGAGCCCTCGCTCCTCAGCGCCTTCAGCTGCGCTGCCCTGGCTGCCTCGAGGTCCTGACCCAAGACCTTGACCTCCCGTGGTCGTTCTGACCTGGAGGAAGAGCCGGAGTCACAGGGCGCCAGACCCGGTGACTGAGGCGCAGGAGGACACAGCGCTGTGGTTTTCGAGCTCCTTTCCGCGGGATGGCGCTCGGCAGCAGCACTCAGCGTACTCTGATCCCACCTGGTGAGGACGCCGGGGAAAGAGGACCTCAGAGCTCTTCTGGAAGCGGCACGCAGGATGGGCTGAGTGGGCTCAAAGAGAGCAGGAGGGCTTGGGGGGGATTTGTAGCAGCGTGTCTTTTACTACAATAAAATTTTTAAATATAAGCTCTCACCATATATTTCAGTCACCCCTTGTGTCCTCTGTTCTCTTGACATCTTCAATTCCTTCTACCTAGAATGTTCTTTTCCTTCTTTTTCTCCTGAAAAACTCCTACACATGCTTCAAGACCCAGGCTGGCCTGGCCTCTTCAGGTAACCCTCATTCCAGACCCTTCTCCTGTGCCTGCCCTCCCTGCTCAAATTTCTGATTCTCTTGCTAGAGTGTGAGCCGCTCAGAAAGAGGGTGGTGCCTGGTTCTTTGGCGGAATACAGGCTGGACACTTAGGAGGCTCAGAGTACGTGTCTGAGGAATGAATAAAGTGATAACTTATCTCTGATTTCAGGCTGGGGAGTGAGTGAGATCACTTCCTCACAGCTCAAATCTCTTGTGCAGAGGTCACCGAAGCAATTCTGAGGTTTCTGAGAGGGGTCTGTTGTCCAACCGCGGGCAGGAACTGACCAAAGAGGGACAGAGCCCCTCTGGGCCCGTCCAGCTCGGGACACACGTCCCGGGGACACGGGGAGCCCCGAGGTCTGTTTGACCTTTTCGGCAATCAGGGACGTCCCCGCGCCGGGCCACGGAGCTGAGCCTCAGAAGGAGGAACCAGAGCCCCAGCCGGGGGTTTCCAACCTGCAAGGGCAGAGAGCAGAGCGGCTGAGGAGGGGGTGACACCCTCCACATAAAGGGAGGTGACAAATTCAGAAAACAAAACCCCTGCTCCGAAGCCCGCGCTCGGAGCTAAGCCGCAGCAAGGCAGGCTGATAAGAAGCAACAGGGCATCAACCTCGTCAACAGCGCGGCCACTTCCGTGTGTATCAGGATGGCGCGGCCAGGGGCACCGCCCACCTGACCTGGCATCGGGGCCTGGCGCAGCCCGGGGAGGTCCCGAGAGAGACAAGCTCCCTTTGACTAGATGCAGATGGCCCGGTGAAAAATGAGACCTGCCAGCCCGGCCGCCTTATCAGCGCAGAGGCCTGGCCCATCGCAGGCCGGCTAATGAGTCCTCCATACGCCGCACCGCGGCCTGCATCTCCCTCTGCCCGAGCACTGGCCCTGGGGCCTGGCACCGAAGGTGCCTGGCCTGGCCCCGGGTCAAGGGCTTGGGAAGAGGGAGCGGCTGGTGCAGCAGGGCGTCGTGCCACCAACCTGGCTGGGCTGTCGGTGTCCAGTGGGGGGCCAGCAGGGCCCAGAGGCTCCCCAGGCTGGACAGCAGTGGTGCCCCGCGTCAGAGACAGGCCGGACCTCCCTGTGCGCCCGGCCTCGCTGACCACACAGCGGTCCTGCGAGCGCGGCCCTGGAACCCACCTGACAGACAGCAGCGGAGCTCGCCCAGCTGGGTCTCGGTCGCCTCCTGCTGCCATGCAGGGAGCTGGCGAGCCTTTCCCTGTCAGGTAAGATGCAGGGGCCTCACAGAGAAGGCCATGCTTCAAGATGAATCTACAACTGTGGATTCTCAACAATCACATAAATTCATTTCAGGGACAGCCTTAGTTTTTACTTGCTTTGTGTGAGGTCCACAGGACTGTGGGCCTGGGCGACATCTGATGGGAGAGTCCCCCGGCCCCACCTGGCTGTGGCCTCCTCTCTGAGACCCGGTCACCCCATCCCCACCCTTCCCTCCTCTCGTCTACTCCCAGGGGGGTGGGAGGCGCTGGGGGAGACCCTGGGCCCTCGGGGCATACACTGAGGACTGTGCTCCCCAGCCCAGGGCTCTGAGGCTCAGGCACTGTTTCGGGGTTCCCGGGAGGGGTGCAGAGCCCTGCTGGGGCTCCTGCCTACTGGGAGACTGCCACACTGCTGCTCCTAACCTCTCCCAGGTGGCCCAGGCAGAGGTGAGCAGAGCAACGGCTCAGATGCACTAACAGACCCTTCCTGTCCTGCCGCTAGTGGTGGGAATGACTAGACGCGGGGTCAGCAGTGCCTCCGAGTCCACCCCAGCAGCTTCTCCCCAGGCACGCTGGTCCCCACCTGCAAACAGCAGCATCCAGGTCTCCTCAGGATGCACCTCATGTCCCCAGTTCTGGGAGCAGGGCAATACAGAACCTCTACCCCTACCAATTGCCCCAAGGTCATCCAAAGTCACGGCACCGAGACCCTGACCAGGATGGCTCCGTCCTTCCTGCGGGGGACCGTTTCCTGGGAGGCTGAGCTTCGGGGAGTGACGAATACCGGAGTTCTTGCATTTCTAGGGCTCGGAAAAGCCAGGATGGGGACACCTCCGAGGCCTCTCTGGCCTGGATGTAAGCACTCGCAGCGAGGCTGGCTGTGGAGGAGTGGCTCGCCCTGTCCGTGGTGCACGTCTCCATCCACGTCCCCTCCCACTACCCTCCTGTCCGGAGCAGGAGGAAGCAGGACGCTGAGCCGTCGTTGACCTTGAACTTTTTCAAATGCATTTCCCAATTTTTCCCTTTTATTGCTGTCCACTAACATCACACCGTGCCATTTCTCGAGTTCCGGTATTTAAAAGAAAATACTGATGGAAAACACATTTTACCAAGAGGTTATGCTGCCAGGCACAGGGGCCACATCTCTGGGACCCTGACCTCCAGCACCCCCAATTCCACAGCGCTGCTCCCTGGTCTTGGGGCCAGGGCCAAGAGGGGTGGACAGAGTGGCATCCGAGTCGCAATCGAGAAAGAACCTCAGCGAGCGGACACAAGAGCCAGGTGACCCCGGCCAGGCCACTTCCGCATCTGTGGGGTCCCCTCACCTTGGGGGTCGCACAACGGGGCACTGCAGGCCTCATGCACAGGCTCCACCCGTCCCTTGGTCCCGAGGGAGCTAAGCAGGCTGCCCTCAGCAGGCACACAGGAGCGCCCCTGGTGGGGACCCTGTCACCTGGGACAGGGCTCCACGCGCCTGGACCCCGTGTGCTGTCTGGGGTTGTGGCCACCACACGCTCGTCCCCCCACCGGCGAGGTGGCTTCCCCTGCAGGCACATGGCTCCGCCCTGCAGAGCCCTGGCCACCTTCACAGGGGACAGAGCTCACCGCCACCTGTCACCTGTCAGCAGGTACGGACTGAGCCACCCTCAGGCCTAGGCTCCCAGCAGTGGGGACCGCAGGATGGGGATGCAGATGCTCAGGCCCACCCGGGACTTCCAAACCAGCCTCACTCAGCAGGTGACGTCTGGGGACACCAAGGCCAAGAAGGTCCTCGAGGAGGGACGCAACCCCTCGGAGCCACCAGCGCGCCTGTCACACAGCCCAGACCAGCCCTGCCCGGCCTCCACGTCCTGCCTGTCACCAGGGTTGTGCCCGTCCTTACCTGGAGCCCCTTGAAGGGCAGAGAAGACAGGGAGCAGGCTCTGGCCAAGGGTGCAGATGGGCTGGGGAGCCTGGGGCAGTGGGAGGACCTGGGGGGGACACGCACCACTGCAGGCCCCAGAGCAGAGCCAGTGGGGACAGTGCAGCTCCAGCCTGGGCCCCTGAGCCCTGCTGCCCATGTCCCCTGACAGTGAAACCCACCAGTGTAGACCCGGTACTTGTAAAATTTTTTCTTTCTTTTGAGACAGGATCTTGCCATGCAGGTAGGCTGGCCTTGAGCTCACTATTATCCCAGCATGGCCTGGAACTCACAGTGACCCTCCTGCCTCAGCCTCCCAAGAGCTGGGATTACAGGTGTGCACCACCTGTCACCAAGCACTTTCAAAGCACATGGAGCACACAGATGTGGGCTCTGTGGTGAGGCTGGCAAGAAGCCCAGGTCCCCTCAGCTCGAGGTACAGGACATGCATGTGGTCACCTGACAGCTGACCTCAAGGTGTGGGGAGCAGTCTTCTTGGACAGCTTCTCACAGGCCTCTGCCAGCACTGGCTGTTCTCACACGTTTAAGCCTTTAGCCCTCACTACGACCCCAAGGCAGAGGCGCTTGTCCTCCTGTGGAGAAGGAGATGGGACTGGGGGTGAACCTAGCTGCTCTACTGTCTAAAGGCCACAACTTCCAGCCAGCGCGCGGCCGGGCAGGCAGAGCCAGGCTCCCGGGACAGGATGCACCTCCGCGCCGATCTCTCTGCCACTAGCCCACAAGCGCCCTGCTTGTCCTGAGCTTCTGCAGGGAACGCTGTCTCTGGCAGGAAAAGATAAAGCCGACCACATGAGTCACACGCTCACTGTAGTTAACAGTGATGCGAGAGCCAGATGCCAGCAGGGGGCCTCCGGACGGGACCCGGCAGCCCGGGCCGGGCGACCCCTCAGCACGGAATAGGTCTTGGTGTGGTCAGGACTGCAGGAAGGAAATGGGGGCACCGAGCCCCGGGATCACAGGGCGGCACGAGCTCATCTCCTGTGGACACCCGGGGAGCCACGCAGCAGGCCCGGCTCGGCTCTGCCTTCACCCGCAGTGCCCAGGGGCTGGGAGCCGGTCCCCACCGCGGAGCCAACCTGTGGCAGCTAGCGCAGCTCAGCACAGACGGCGGGAACTGGGGGCCCAGGTGGAGCGCTCTCCGGAGTCCACCTCCCACCAGCACTGCGGGTCACCCCTGCCCGTGTGGACAGGAAGCAATGCCTGGTGAGCCGGCAGGACAGACCCAGCTCAGGGTGCCGCTGCCCCACCCTGCGAGCACGGCTGCTGCAGGGTGAGGGACTGGGACACTCGCTGCTGCTTCCGGGGCAGCCAACTCCCGAGTCCTGAAGAGCGGGCGGACAGTGGTCGGGGCCCTCACAGGCCCTCGGCCTGGGCGACCTTTTCCTACCTGTGGAGAAGAGAGGCAGCTGCTCAAGGCAGGAACACAACAGGCTGAGAGTCCCGTCACTGGCTTTTTGAAGAGACTTTAATCAGAGCAGTGTGAGAATGCAGGTTACAAGCTTAGTGTCATCATCAGTATGCCGTTAAGATCAACACTGACAGTGAGGCCTAGTATTTATACACTTCCTAAGTTAGTCATCGAAGAGGAAATCATCATCGGATCTATATTTACACAGTATGTTCAAGCAACAGCAAATAATATACTCCTGCCCTTAAAAGACAAAACAACACACACGCTCAAACACACACACACACCCTACCACCAGTGGCCACTGACTCCCCCAACTGGAAGTCTCCCCACGTCCGTGTGCCCCCAGCCACCCGTTACTCAAGAACGGCCTCCACCGTGGAGCCCTGGGCCAGCCTCCATTTTCTTTCAAAGTCACTTAAATTTTACAGCTTGAAGCCACTCAGCCAGTGTGGTCTGCACACTCTAAGGGCACCCCAAGTGACAAAGGGAGCCCCGCTTCTTTGTGTGAGGATTTCTGTACATCTCTGATGACTAAGTCAAAAGAAAAATGCTGAAACGGAATCTGCAAGCAGCTTCCTATGGGGCCGTGCTGAAGTGAGCGCTGCGCTAACCAGTTGGCTCCGATGCCTTCCGGGCTGCCTGAGACGCAGGAGCGCAGAGCTGCCTCCTGCTGCCTGGGCTGGCAGCCCGCCTGGCCGGGAGTTGGTGGAGACCCGCCCGCCGCTTCACTGATTTATTTCTCGCTGTTAGTAAATGGAAACCATGACGACGTTTACATTAGCAGACACGGACACATGCCCTGGCCTATAAATATCCCAGGAGAGGAAACCATACAATCACGCCATTCCTAGTGAAAATGAGCCTAAAGGGAGAAGGGCACCTTATCAGCAATGGTTCTGACAGCGGAAAACCCCAACCAAGTGGCATCACGCTTTTCTCGGCTGGGATGCAGAGGCCACCTCCCTCCAAGGGCCTCCAGGCCAGCTAAAGGCTGGCAGAGCAAAGACAGCTCCTCTGGCAAACCTGGGGGTCTGGGCGTCTGGGGTCTGGGGAGCCAGATGCGAGGGGAGGGGCAGCTCCAGGTCCTCCTCAGAGAGGTGAGGGAGGAGGGAGCTCAAACGCACAGCCGGAAGCAGCTCGGCCCGGCCGCAGCGCTGTCTGTCCGCTCAGAGCGCCAACTGCAGCTTGGTCATGTTCCTCTGGTGCATGTTGTGGTGGCGGACGAGCTCGTCGGAGCGCGCGAACTTCTTCTGACAGCTCGGCCACCGGCAGCTGAAGGGCTTCTCACCTGTGGGCACAGAGCCGGTCAGGGGTGGCAACGCCAGGAGACCCGCACAGGTGCCGAGCGCACCCCTGGTCAGTCTGCACCAGCCGGGGCTCCGTCTGTGGCTGGCTGCGTGGGGCCAGAGGGACTGGACGCCATCACTGGTCCCCTGTGCCTGTCTCACTCCCGTACTCGGAAGGCCCAGGACCCAGGTCTTCCCCCGAGCCTGCTTCTCCCAAGGGTCAGGATCAGCTTACTCCATGCTTGGTCTACGCCGAGCCCTGCACTGCGTGGGCCCAGTCCTATGTTGCGCGTCCCTGGTGTCCACGCGCAGCTGAGGAGGAAAACGTCACCCCGCGGCCCCTCTGTCCTCTGTCGCCTCCCAGTCCCGAAGGCCCTCTGCTGCCTGAACGTCTCCTGGACACTGCTATCTCTGACCCCTGCTCAGGACAAGCAGGGCAGACGTGCCTGGCACGTGGTTCCCTGGGTCCGAAGACAGCGTCCACTGCTGGTGACCCGGCCACTTCTGCCACAGGCAGGGGCCGGCACCCAGGGATAGCGTCTTCCCCAGGCATGGTGTGCTCAGGACAGTCAGGGAAACGGCAGAGGGGGCGCAGGACGCCGTCCCTGTGTGTGCCAGGGGTGCTGAGATCTGGGCCCCCACTGTCCGGACCCGGCTTCCACCCTCACTCCACCTCCTGAGGGACAAATCCCAGGCCTGCTCCTCTGTCACCTCTGGCCCTTGCTGGCCCTGCCTGTCCCCCACTGCTGTCCTTGCCGGGTTGCTGTAGGATGCACGCCTTTCCCCAACAGGGAGGACTGAGCATCCCACTCCCTAGCTCGGGGCTTGGGAAGTCACCTGACCACTGCGCGCCTCAGTCTCCCCATCAGTGAAACGGAAGTGAAATCCACCTCCTTGGCCTTGATGCAAAGATAACTCGAGATCACACGCAACGTCTGTCCTTCCCAGAGGCAGAAAATGCACAGGGCACTGCCGTCCTTGGGGGCCACAGGAGCCTGGCGGGGGGCAGTGAAGCCCTTCACCAGCCGGGGGTGAGGCGGGGCCGAGGGAGGGCCTGGTTGGCAGCCGGGCCATGGGGCACGGGAGCTCCGGCCTGGCCTGCTGGAGCCTCCGCTTCCCCCAGGCTGCCCAGTCCCGGGCAGCAGGACCTGGTCTCCCCTCCCTCACACCCTCCGCCCCACGTCTGGAGATGGAGGGCGTCGCGCTTCCACTCAGTCAGGGGCACACGCTGCTGCGAGTCCCTCCCAGGCTCTCCGCACACACAGCCGCACCCCACTGTCGCTCACCAAAAATAAAGAAAAATAAAAGTGAAGAAAAGTTTACGCACTTGTTTTACCTGTATGAGTCCTGGTGTGGGTCTTCAGGTGGTCGGAGCGGGAGAACTTTCGCTGACAAGTTTTACACTGGAATGGTTTCACACCTAGACGGACAGAGAAGGTCTGGCCTCGGCCCTAACATGCGGCCACAGCGAGCCCTGGGCTGGCTTCGCGGCAGCTGGAGGCGCCCGGCTGTCAGCCACACCTGCAGTGTCCGCAGCACCCCCGGCCCAGAGGCGACTGGGCCCCGAGGACCTGCTTCTGTCCTGGGAACCACCGTTCCTTAGCCTGGACACCCAATTCTCTCGGCGGCGGCTCTCGGCCAACCTGGAGCCTGAAGCCCTGAGAGTCGGTTCTGCTGTGCTTCAGGCTCGGGCCACTGTCACCAGCCCTTCGCTGGGGCCCTGCGCCAGCTGGGCTGTCCGGGAGAATCTGGACACTTCCTTTTCTTTCCCTTCTTTTTTTTTTTTTAAGAGAAGGAACACCTCCAGGTGAAAACAGAGGTATTGGAAAAACAAAACTGATGCTGACCCTCTCGTCCACATTCAACAAGGAAGAGAGCTGAGCAGCAACCCTAACCCCAGGCAAGGCGGCAGCCGGCCACAGAAGGGGCCCACAAACCTGTGTGTCTCCTCTGGTGCCTTTTGAGCTGGTCAGAGCGCGAAAACCTTCGCTCACAGTCCTTGAAGTCACACTGGTACGGTTTCTCACCTTGGGGAAGACACCATTTACATTCTATTTGAGACAAATGTGCTCCTGCAAATGTGGCTCAACCTCTCCTACGGGGACAGCAGGGCCCAGGCCCGGGGCAGGGGCAGGACAGTGATGCAGCTTCTGCAGAGGAGACAGAGCACCGGGCACCCTCATGGGCTCGGGCCAGGGGCCAAGGGTGCCCCACCCAGCTCCGCCTTTACAGCACCAGGAGGGGCCAGCTTCCTCCTTGCAAAATGGGCCAGAATCTGACTGGCACAGGCTCAGGGACACAGTGAAGTGTCAGGGCACAGTTAGGCAGAGGGCAAAGAAGCTGACTCATGGGCTGAGTTTGGTAGAGTCCTGGGGGTGGCCCTGCCGTGGGCCCCCTGTTTCACGGCCCCAAGACTTGGCATCCTCTGCTGCTGACTTCTCACTCCTGCATTGAGCATGGTCACGACCTGGTGGGCCACGGGACCTCACCAGGAGCAGGAGCGAGCATGCAGGGCAGCTGTGTCCCTCCCTCCACCCCAGAGAAGCAGGCATGGCCTGTACAACCCAGCCCTGTCCTCCACAGAGGGAGCCCAGCCAGCACCTGGAGCTGAGCCCGAGTGCACACAGCTGAACGGAGAAGTCTGACTAAGATCCTGGGCAGACAGCAAGCCACCCCGGGGCACCGGGCATCCCCTCTCCCTGGCCCCAACCTCCTGACCTGTCTGTAGCCTGCTCCACTCCGGTGGCCTCATGATCCCCAAGTCCTCCTGCACTCAGCTCACGCTGAGCACCTCTGTCCCCATGCCCCCTGACGCCCCACGAACACCGTGCGTGGAGCAGCACGGTTAGCCCAGAGCCTCCCTTCCCTCCCCAGACTGCATCCCTGATCGTCCCCCAGGGGCCCTGCCTCTGCCTGCGCCCCTGTGTCGCCTGGATTTCCTGGGCTTCACGTTCATGCCGAGCCTGGCCTCAGCTGCCCGTGTGCAGCCCCAACCCACTCCCTGCTCACCCCTCTCGCCTGCCACCCGTGCCCCCCGCCCGGCCCCTCATCCTTCCGCGCTTGCAGAGGGGCTTCAGGGCTGCTGACCCTCCTGGCTCACGCCGCCTTCACTCCGCTCCACCCGGCCTCTCTCTGCCCCACACTGCCGTCCGCGCGGCCCCTACGTTTCCAAGGCCGCGGTCCTCGATGGTTCCTCTAACCGTGATGGGTGCTCTTCAAGGGGTCCCCTGGGAGCATGGGCACAGCACGGTTCCACGCGCACAGTGTGACGTGCAGGACAAGGGCAGTAGGGCTCGTGAGGCTGCCCTGCAGCATGGGAGACCAGCCGCGGCTGCCTCGGGACCCAGCCACACCCAACCCGTGTCCCCAGAGTGGCCAGGCCAGGCCAGCACCATCCCAAGCCGACGCCTGGACTGGGGCCCGTTCCCCTTGACACATCATCCGACATCGTGTCTCCGTCTCCCGGGGCTGCTGAGATCGATCCGACCACAGGCTGTCCCCAGCGCACAGCCCTCCCGCCATCTCTGGAAGCTGTCCCAGGGCCCCGCCGCCCCGCAGCCCAGCACTGTGCCACGGCCCTTCTCCGGCCAGAGGGCCAGGAGGACCCGAGCCTGAGACAGCCCTGTGCCTCTTGGGCTCAGACTCGGGCTGCGTCTACGCAGGCGCCCTCACCTCTGAGCCCGCCCGGAGCCTCCCCTGCTGTTGAAGCCAGCACTGCGGGCTCTGGCTCCACGCAGCTGCCTGCAGGGCCATCTGCCTGCCCTGAAGCAGGCTCCCTGGGCACTTTCACAGCTGGCCTCACAGCCACCTGCCTCCCGCCAGGCGAGCGCTCCTCACCCGTGTGCTTCCGGCTGTGCATCTGCAGGTGGGACAGCTTGAAGTACCTCTTGTTGCAGCCTGGGTAAGCGCACATGAAGGGGCGCTTCTCACTGCTCTCAGAGGCCGACCGGACCAGTGTGGGGGTCACACCGGGCACGCGCCTCACGTCCTGGGCAGAGGCGGAGGACAGAGGCCGTTAGCTGGACACCATCCCCTGGCAAGCAGGGCTCCATCAGTCGCTGAGCAGGGACGATGGCCCCAGCCCATGAAGCCCAAGGCCCAAGCCCAGCACAGACCCTGCAGGGGGCGCAGAGGGACATTCCAACCCGCCCCACACAGATGTCAGAGTCAGCTGGAATCCAGGCCACGAGTGCAGCCCTCTGGGGCTGCCACACAGCGCCTCAAGGAAGCAATGTGGTGTTGGGGACCCCCACGTGTCCCACTCAGAGACCACCTAACACCCTCGTCCAGCCCACCGTGGTGCGGACGTTCTTGTTAGAGGACAATGTGAGCTGCCAAACTCGCCCCAAACTGACCAGACCCTAGTGCATGCAGGATGCAGATGCAGGAGCCCTGGGCCAGGGCCGTCTGTGATGCCACACCGCGGCCAATGCGGCCTTTAGTGGTGACACCAGGAAACACGGGGACCGTCCATGTCTTTCCAAGGCACGGGTGGGTCCCTTTCTGGGGGAAACTGAGTCACGGGGGCACTGGCCCCCATTCTGTCACAGACACACAAGCCAAGCCCACAGTGGTGACCGCAGTGGTGACGATGGGAGCAGGTCCGACGCCTGGAAGCCGCCCCACTCTGCCCAGGCTCCGATTTCTCTTTTTTGGAAGAAACGGTAAACTTCAGTGTGCACAGCCCGGGAGTGTCCCAGTGTCCCAGGGCCAGTGTGGCCTAAAGTGGCACGCTGAGCCAGCGGGACCCCAAGGTGGGACCCAAGGAGACACTGGGCAGTGGGGGCCCCAGCTGGCCCGGGGATCTGAGCAGCTTGGTGAGGAGAAGGCAGGGGGCACCTCTCACTTCCTGTCCTTGGCGCGACGCACATGTGATTGGGACCTAAACTAGAGCTGTTCTCCCAGTGGCTGTGCCAGGAAGGGTGCTGGGGCGGAGCCAGGGTGCTCTCCGAACTTGACCCGCGCAGCCACGCTTCCGTGCCTCCGCCTCCTCAGGGCAGTGCGACTTGGGACAGGGAGACTCAGATCAGAACGTGTGGGAGCTGAGCGCCCCACCTTCGGGCCCAGTGCCCGGTCCACAGCCTGACGCTCCAGGGCACCACGCCCTGGGACAGGAACACAGCTGTCACTCGGTGCGGCCACCGAGTCGCATCTGCCAGTGACTCAGCCCCCAGGTGGCTCTGACTGCCCCAGAGGCGCTGGGTGCTCTGGGACTTTCGTGTGCCGACTCCCCTCTCCTCCCCGTCCCAAGCGGCCAGCTGCCGTGGAGGGAAGGGTCCCTGATGCCCGGCCGCCCAGCTGGGGCTCCCCCCAGAGAGGCCCGTGGGCCACCCAGCAGGGAGGCAGCAGAGGTAGGCGTGCCCAGCGCTCACCTGGATGCCCCGGAAGACGCCGTGCGTGTGGATCCGGTACTGGGCGCCGCATAGGATGGGCGTCGTGTGGCTCTCGCTCTCGTACCCTGCGCTGTGGCTGTGAACACAGAACAGCGAGGTGGGCTCAGCCCGGCCCACAGCAGCCCCCCGCAAGTGCTCCTCTGTGCCGGAAGCAGAGATTGCCTAGAAGACACGGGGCAGAAGCAGCTGGCTCTGCCCCCGCCCTGGGCCTTTGCTGTGGACGCCTCCTGACAGTCACCGCCGGCTCCTGCAGGCACTGCCTGGCCGGTGCTGCATTTGCACCAGCTGGGAAGGGCCAGGGCAGGGCCTCAGCCAGGCAGGCTGCTCGCCATCACGAGCATCTCAGCAGTGAGGAGGCTGGGGCTCAGAGGAACCACGCTGAGCACCCGTCAGTACCTTGTGACTCGGTTCCTCCCAGGCGGCACCAAGAAAGGGAGGGCACTCACCGAAGAGCTGCCTGGTCCTCAGAAGCGGGGCCGCCTCTGTGGCTCCCTCTGCTTCACACCCCACCCCCCAGCTTTCCAGATCCGCTGTGCCCTCTGGGGCCAAGCGGGGTCACAGGCCAGCCAGGGTCCGCTCCCCAGCCCAGCCTGACTCGGCCCCAAGGGAGCTCGGGGCACCTACGGCCACCTGCATGACGTCCGCTGTCCTGGGTGTAGCTGTGAGCTGCCCTGCACCATCTCATCCCCACTGGAGGCGGAGTGAGGCCCTGGAGTGTGCTACAATTCCCGGCAGAATCGCCACGGAGCGATGACGAAATGGTGCAGCTGCACTGGAAAACATCTGGCAGCCCCTCAGAAAATGGACATAAAGTCACCACATGACCCAGAAACCCTGGGTCGACCCCAAGAAGAGCGAGTACAGAGTCCACACAAAGCCCTGCATGCGACATGGCTCACCAGTGGCCTCACAGGGAAGAGCCAGAAAGCAGATTCAACCAAAGGTCAACCAGCTGACAAGTCAAACACAAAACGCAGTGTACGAGCACAAGGGACTATTATTTGGCAATAAAAAGGAATGAAGACCTGACACATGCTCCAACCTGCAGTTAAGCGGAAGAAGCCAGTCATGAGGATACGGATCGTCGAGTTCCACTTACACAAAACATCCTGAAAAACCAAATCGGCCAAGATACGTGGTTACCAGGGTCTGAGGGGGCTGGCGGGACGCGGACAGTGACACTACGATGTCCAAGAACTGGGCCAGGGTCGCACCAGGCTGTGAATGCACTGGAACCGCTGCACTGCAGACTAAAGGAGAAGACTGCATGGCTACACCAAGCCAATGAAGTTCCTTTCCAGAAATGTTCTCTAGCCAGTCCTGGAGGGCCGGGCCTCTGGAAGCACTCTGGAAGGCAGAGGCAGCAGGACTTCAAGCTGGAGCCCAGCCTGGGCAACCTAAGAAAACTCAGGAGACCCTGTCTGAACATATTATACAAGTGAGGAACGGGCTCGACGTGCACCTCAGAGGGAAAGTCTCCAGGACCACACCAGCTGGTCAGCCATGAACCGACCCTGGGGATCGGGCCATGCACACACTGGCCTGGCTGTGGGGCTCGGAACTCCATTCTCTGCCTCTGTCGCTGTAGTGGTTCCAGGGTCCCGAGGGAGACGGGGCTCGGCAGAGTGCGACAGGGAGGGGAGGGCTGGGGCTGGCTCGACTCCCATCCCCGGGAGACGCCCTCCTGGAGGGAGAGGTGTCCCAGGACCCCGCCTGTCCACGCGGCCCAGGCCACAGCAGCTACAGAAAAGGTTTCGCCTTCAGTCTGCATCCAGGCATTTTAGGAAGAACAGCCTATCTGCCCTGCAGAGTTTGGGGACACGGGTGGCAGGTCCGTGCCCCTGCACAGCCTGCTCCGCTGACCCTGACAAATCCTGAGGAGAGGGGCTCAGGGCTAAGCCAGCACCAAACTTGCACAGACTGGGAGATGCGAATGCCAGCAAGCTCCCCTCCCTCAGGATGTGCTCGAAGGAAGTGAGGCTAGGGAAGTGACCAGGATGCCGAGGCCACTTGGCTGCAGAGAAAGAACACAGCCAGCATGGGGCATCCCGGACTCTGCACTGCGAGGGCTTTGAGGAGGAGCTGCCCTGACCTGGTCCCAGCAGAAACCGAGGACGGTGCTGGCAGTGGTCCAAGTGTGAAGCACCCCCAGGGTGTCAGTCAGTGAGGGCTTGGTCACAGTGCACCAGTGCTTGGGGTGGGCCGGGACAGGGGACTGCGTAGGAGGCTGCTGACTTGCTGTTAGGATTTGGATCTAGATGACCCCAGACCTCATGAATTCCAGGCGGGACCTCTGAAGGTGACTGCTTTGTGGGGGCTCATAGGTGACTTGCCGTTAGGAGGCGGAGGCTGGTCAGAAGAGGCAGTCACTGTGGGCATGGCCTGGACACTTCCAGCCCCTTCCCTTCCCTCTGCTTCCTGGTCACCATGACGTGAGCAGCTCTCCTCCACCCAGGCCATTCCATCATGCTGCCCTGCTGACCATGGACTGAAGTCTCTGAGACCGTGAGCCAAATCAACCTCTCCTGTAAGTTGCTGGTGCCAGGTATTCTGTCCCAGTGATGAGAAGGTGGCTCACTTGCTGAGCTCACAGCAGAAGGGACTACTAGGAAGTAGAACCGGCAGAAGGAAGCAGGCTGCAGGACGATGCCTTGGAGGGTGTATCTTATCCCTGGCCCCTTCTCCCTCACGGTTTCCCAGCTGCCAGCTTGCCTTTAACCCCCATTTCTACCTTGACGTTTCTGGTTCACCACAGTCTATGGCAATGGAGTTGGCAGACCATGGACTGACACTGTGAGCCCAAACAAGGCTTCTTGCCCCAAGTTACGACCCTTAGGTATTTGGCCTCAGCGCTGGAGAGCTACTTCAGTCACCTACGACAACCCCACTCCAAGCAGGAACCTCTTCCAGCTCATGCCCAGCAGCTGGCTGACATGACAAAGACTTCATTTCCATCTGGGAAGAGTTCCAGTTAGCAAAGGCCTTTCCAAACTGCGCTGAAACCAGCCTGCTTCTGCCTCCTGGTGAGCACAAATCATATGGCTGGTCACAGCCAGCTCTGGTGTCTCCTCTGCTCCACAGAAACCTGGCCTTGAGCACAGAGACTCCTTGGCCCTCTTGGCCTCCAGCCACAGGGACTGCAGCAGGCACCAGTCAGACACCCAAGGCGGTCTGGGGCTAACCCCACCTCCACCTGGCGACCCTTCCTTCCAGGTCCAAGTTCGCCCTCGGGGGCCTCTGCTGTGCTCTCCCAACTGTGACAGGTGCACTTTGTCCCCCGGTGTCTTCCTCCTGACCCCCTCATGCCTCTAAGTCCCTTTCACAGGATGGCGTCCATGCTGTAGGAGATGCCGCCACAGGGCACCAGTGGGGGCCATCCACCACACAGGCGCCTCAGGACAGTGTGCATCCCATCTGCGGGTTTCCCTCCAGCACCAGCGAGCCCTGGGCCACAGATGCCGGCTTCTCCTCAGGCAGAGGGCTGGGGCCACCTGGTGCAGTGTGGCCAGAGCGCCATTAGCACGCCCAAGTGCAAACCACTCCTTTGCACTGGGCCCAGGCCCGTCCTGCATCAAATCATGCCCCACCCCAGGCCAGGCACGAGCTGTGGCAGGTGTCCCAGCCCTGAGCTTGGAGGCCCAGCTGCTTCAGCCAGAGCTCAGGACCACAGATCCGTTCTTCAGACCCCACTCTGTCCTGCAGCGAGCTGTCCCTGATGGCCAGATCCCTCTGGCTGTGGATCTGCTGTTTTCCACCCCATCTTGTGCCTCCTCCAGGCCTGCAAAGCACCTTCTCTGAGTCCTCGGAAGAGACAGTGGTCTCCCTTGCTGCTCCGGAGCCCGTCTTATTGACAAGGCAGATGGAATAGGCTTCCATGATACTCAGAAGGGACAGGAGTCCAGGTCTCTCCACAACAACCTGGAGAAGCCATCCAGGAGAACCCAGGCCCACAGGTGGCCCCGCCAGCTACGGAACATGTCAGTCGCCATCAGGAGCTGAGAAACAAAGGCTCAAGGAGGAGACAGCAGCTGCCAGGGCAAAGCCGCTGGCTCAGATGGTCGCAGGAAGACAAGCCGCACCTGAGAAAGAAGCACCTTTAACATGCCCAGGACATGGACAGGAGGTTGGAGCCATTAGTCCTTCCAAATGGCAAGGTACCACCAGCCAAGAAAGCACACTTCTAGGGACAGAGATGCACTGCAGGTAAGAGAATTCACGGAGCCCCGACAATCAGAATGACCCAGCGGCAGAAGCAAAGGACACCATGGAGTGACACCAGAAAGCAGGCCAACCAAGGGCCCAGGCCTTGATCAGGGTGGAGCTGCAGGTGAAGCCTCAGCCACCACCAACCCTGATCCCGAGAAGGGACACACAGAGGCCAAAGCCAGCCTTGGCACCCCGCGCTTTCCCAGAGTGGGAAGCGGGTACTTTGTGCGTCACTTCCACATGGCTGCCTCGTACGTTTCCTCCTCTTGAATGTTAAGATACCGAGTCAGCCAAAGGACAGGGAGAGGGAACTTGAAGACTCCAAGATAAGCAGGAAGAGCTGAGGGCTGCCTCACCCATGGCTTGAGCTCCACTGCTCAACCACAGGTGTCCACGCACACAACCACCAAACACCTTTTCCAGTCAAAGGCTGTACTAGTGAACTTCCTCTCCGGGCGAGTAATCCCACCACCCAACGGAGTGGCCGTGGGGCTGTGCTCACCTCACCAAACAACTCCGGTTCCTAATGACTGATTGGTTTTCTTCCCCTGGACCCCCACCCCTGGCCTAAAACCTTTCCCAAGAACTCAGCTAACTCACCGCTCTGTGGTCTCTAAAATCAACTGGGTTTTCTGCTCCTTGAAAACCAAGACACTCACCTGTCTCGCCTCTGCCATCACCTCTCTCGTCTTCCATGAATTCCTGGATTATTGGCCAAGTAGGAAATTATTCCATGAAAGAATATGGATTACATTCTTTTTTTATTTAAAGCAGAGCCACAAACTCAAACATTCCTCCAGAGTCCAAGTTAGTGAGAAAAATAAACGAAGAAAGCCCTAAGGGACAAGACAGCCTTAAATAGCAGGGATACCCACCTGGGCCACCCTGTCCCCTGCCCGACGGAGGCAGCCCTGACTCAGCTGTGCCAGTCCATCCCTGCCAGAAAGACGAACACAGTGGTCACATCTTCCGTTTTGGTGAAAAGTTGGGAGTCTCAATTTTTCTGAGACCATCTGAATTTTGCATTCATGCAAATAACTGAACTTTTGAAGAGCCACTGTCGGCTCAGACAAAAGAGACATCTGCCCTAACGGCCACTGATTTGATTTCAAGGCTGAGCAGTGAAGTTTAAGCTACAAACGGGAAAATTCCACCCTGATTCTGCTGCCCCTCAGCATGGTGGCAAAACAGAGGTGGAGACCTGTGGAATCGTGAGGGATGCTACAGCTACCAAGCAGGAAGGGTCAGGCCTGTGGGAGCAAAATCTAGGTGCTTCATCCCCGGTGCAGGGCTTTGCCTGAGTCCCTGGAAAACAGGTTCAAGGGCTGAAGTTCTAGACAGAAACCCTATCTGCTGCACTGTCACCTGAGGCGTATCATGACTTAAGACAGCTGTCACAAAGCACCACAGATTTGGCAGCTTACAACAACATGAATTGATTCTCCCACAGTTGGGGAGATCAGAAGTGTGAAATCAGCCTCATCAGACGGAAGCGAGGTCTCTGCAGAGCTGCTTTCCTCCAACGGCGCTGGGGGAAGAACTTCCCTTACCTTCCTGTTTCTAGAATTACTTGGGGGGTGGGGGGTGGAGATGAGGGCCTGCTATGTTGTCCAGGCTGCTCTCAAACTCCAGGGATCCATGAATCCCCGGCCCCAGCCTCCTGAGTCTGAGGCTGGAGGCACCGCCATGCCTACCCTTGGTCCCCTCTTTGCACCACTCCGGCCTCTCAAGAGCCTCTCGCCCTGCTCCTCTGAGGTCGGGTCTCCGCGGCCTCCCTCTACGAGCTTGCTCCTTATCACACTTGAGCGTTCAGCCCTCCAGGTCATCCCTGGAATCCTCTCCACTCAGGGTCCCTCCCTGGACCACATCTGCAAACACCTTTGCCAATCAGCAGCCACTGGCTCCACAGGTGGGACTTGGGCATCTTTGGGGCTGTGTCTCCTGCGCTTCATGGTGACCCAGGGAACGACACCAGCAGGATGTGTGATGTTTGAGTGTCAGCACAACCCTAGGAGTCAGGAAGGTGTCACGTCAGGTGGACAACTCAGCCTCCCCAACCCAGTTTCATGTCAAGTGGGAACAGCCACACTTGACCCTTCCTATCCAACAGTCTGGGGCAGGAGCCAAGGGGTGAGGTAACACAATGGCTCACTGACTTGAGTAAGAGCTGCCTGGCAGACTGGTAAAGTGCTGGGTGTGTCTGGATGATTGACAGGTAGGCTGCCAACTGAGGAGGCAGGACCCACCCCAGACGTGGGTGGCACCAACCAATAGGCTTGGAGCCTGGACTGAATAAAAATGGCAGAAGAAGGAAGTCTGACCTTTTCTTCTGCCAATGAGCTCCAGTCTCCGCCATTGCCTTTGGACGTTCCTCTCCAGTTCCTTCAGGCTCCCAACACAGACCTTCATCTTTCCAACACGAACTTGCACCACACTCTACAGTGAGCTCTAGGCCTTCCACTTCCCTCTGGATCCTCCCGCTTCCCAGAGGCAAAAGGCCACTGTGAGCCCACCTGGTAAATCCCTATATAACCATGCACCTAATGGGTGTTCATCGCTGCTTATGTAGTGTCACCCTTGTTTTGCTGCAAAGCACACCAAGGTTTAAGGAGCTGCTGAGTCATTTGCCCCAGGCAGGGGCATCTGAGTCCAGGTCACTGCTTCTCTTCTTCCTTCACAGTTAGCTGGGCCGTCCCGGGGATGCAACCCCACCCGGACAAGTTCTGCTCTATCACCGTGACTGAGCAATTCCCAGGTCTCTCCTCTAGGGATGAATGAAATTAGGCTTGTTTAAATTCTTAAAATGCAGTGGGGCACCAGGGAAGGAGAAAGGCATGGAGATGGTGAGGAGGGGAAGGTTTAAAACGGCTCCCATCAACAGAGTTGGGTACAGCTGTGAGGGGCCGTATTTATTTTTTGTTATAAAGAAAGGAGAAGTTGAACTGATATACCACAGCAGCTCAAACTATGCAAAATTTTTACAAAAAGTAAGATGTTTTGTACCTATCTGGGAAAACAAACTCAGCAGAAGCAGTTCTTGGCAGAGCATATACCTCGTGACTTCATTTCCAGCAGGGCCTGGGCTGTACATTTTCCAATTCGGAATTCACATGCACGAAATGTATCCTAGGAAAGTTTGCTTTTCCTCGACAGCTTTAAAAGCATCAGCTCGTGTTCTTTGAAAGTCTGCATAAAGAAAAAGTCCCTCGTAGAACACAAATGATGAGCCCTCCCCCTGCTAAGAACTTGTACACTGAGGCTCCATTGAGGGGAAACGCTGTGTTGGAAGAGTAGCGTCTTTTGAAATGATTAATTTTGATATTCCACAGGCACAAGAAGATTAATAAAAAGGAATTGAGGTTTTACAGATGAGGAAAACCAGAGCTGCCCTGAAATCCCTTATCAGCAGAAGAGGTAAAAAAAAGAAAAAAGAAAGAAAGAAAGTAAAAGAAAAGAGAATCAGCCTTTGGAGGGCAATCAGCCTTTAACACGAATATTCAAAGAGGGACTTTGCCTGCGACACTTCTCTCCCACCCGCAGTGATGGGCCAGGTGGGCGGCTGTCCTCAGTTCCATCTTCTCCCCTCTGCAGTTCACCAGCACCCCAGGGCCCCCAGGCCTTGTGCCCCAGAGCGGGAGCTCACCGTCCAGCCTCTCCCCTCTCCATTCCGGACGCTCAGGACTTCTATCTGAGGTGTTAAGTACCTGGCTGCTCCTGGTGTTGACAACACAGGATTGTAGGGTTGGTAGCCCAGTGCCCCTCACCCACTGCCAATTTCAGAGGGAAATGAAAGAGCCACACTAAGAAACCCTTCAAGTTGCCACACAAGAGACGAGGCTGAATTTTAAAAAATCTCTAGCGCTAACTACCTGTTCACAGGAAACACAAAGGACAGAGGTGTGAAGCTGCAGACTGCAAGGGGGCAGCCACCCACCCAGTCCAGACTGTGGGACATCGCTGACCACTGACCAGCCAGCTCCGAAAACCACAGGGAAGTAAGTGGGGCGGGGACTGGAATGGTCAAAAAGAGAGCACAACCAACAAAATACAACAAATCCACCAAAACGACAAGCCTTGAACAATGGATCACCCAGCCCAGCAGACTTTGTGTCACATGGCCTGGGAATGCCTCCTGGGAAGTCTCAGGAGTCGCAACAGAAGGCACAGGCTCAAAGCTTTGCTAAGAATCCAATTTCCCTACCCTCAGCGTAATTTCCAGGCTTCCCCTCCATCCACTTTTAAGACCTTCCGATACTGTACTGTGTGTATCCAGTGCAGTGGCGCCCGGGAACAGGCACCTCGGGACCAACCATGACTGTGACCACGAAGGAAAGCCACAGCCCTGCTCAGAGGTGGCCCAAAAGGCCCTCTCGGCCTCCCTCCCCAGGGGGACTTCCTACGACTCTCGCAGGCTCCAGGTGTGGACAGACAGACAGCAGAGAGGGAGGCAGATGAAGCTGCTTCTCCTGGCCCAGCTCAGGAAGTAAAAGCTTACAAATGAAACAACCAAGTTAAATCTGATGAGTTCAAACACACATGGATACATAACGACCGGCATCTGACACTTCACAGTTCTAAAATGTCCTCAAAAACACTTTAGAAAGGAATCAGCTTTTGTAAAAAACTTGGACAGTTTACCTTCCTTCCGCTTCCCAGTGGAAAAGATGCATTTTATTTACACTTAACTAGAACAGTACATTTTAGTCACTTTTCATTAAAAACAGCCCTCGGGTGATTCTCCTGAGGGGCTTTCCCTGGACAGCAGACCCCACCAATGCAGCCTTCCGTCCTGTTCCCGCCAGGTCTCGCCCGTCCCCGTAGCACCCAGCCTGGTGTCCCGCCTGCAGGGAAGAGGGTGCCCCTTTTTCTAAGCACTCTCTCAAGTGTCTCTTGTTTCTCCCACCCATATCCATCCTTCCTGGAAACCAGAGCTCCCCCACCCTTTCAGGGACCCGCAGTCTCAGGCTCTAGGGGGCGCTAAGACCTGGCCAATCAGACCACTCCACTCCCATCACATGACCCAGCACAGCCCAATCAAGGGCCTTCCTTGGGTCTTTTGCTGGAAAAGAACCAGTAGAGTCTCTGTCCTTATGAGGCCACAAGGGGCCAAAACCAGAGCAACTTCCGCCACAGCAGAGAGTGCGGCTGGGAAGTGTGTCAGCACCTCGGCCAATAGCGGACCCTCCTTCTAAGGACTGAGGCCCTGCACCCAGGCAAGGGGTTTAGAATATATTGACCTACTGCATTCCCTGTGCCTGCATGATTACACCTGGGATTCAGCCACGTGTCACAGATGAGTCATCACAGACCACGCACAATCCAACTGTCACCTGCAGGTCGTTGGATTCCCTTCCCAAGGACGATCAGAGTACCACACCTGCATGACCTCGTCCCTGCCCACAGGTCCTGCTGGCAGGGACCCACTTCCTCCAGCCACGTCTCTTGTCACTAACACTGTGTGATCCCTCTCAGCGTCTATCTGCAGGCCAGGCTCACCTGGGTGCACGTCCCGTGGGCGCCGGTCCCTGGCCTATGTACAGGGTCACGCACGCCCTGGGGAAGGCGACACTTTCCTCACGCCACACAGGGCACAGACAACCGCAGCTCCTTCTCTTTCATGTCACACCCAGATCAGAGCCCGGAGATGCTCTTACATCCGGTTTCCCACCACTGCTTGGAGGGGACACTGTCCAAAAACCCCAGCACGCTTACTGGCCCTAGGGCACGGAAGAATGCGTTTAGACAGGACTCCCCACCTTCATCAGCTGGCAGACTCAGGACACACAGAGGCAGTGAACACGTGCGCGCCCAGCACATCTCTGGAAGCACGGTGCTGGTCTGTCTGGACCTGACTGCACTGACCGCACCAGCTTCTAGATGCTTTGGCTCTGTGGACCCCAGAAACCCTGGCCCGAATCCACACAGGAAAGAGGAGCGGGGTCCTCGGGGCCTGGTCCTCCAAGGGTCACGCCCACTGGCTCACACTTCGCAGCTGTCACAGAAGTGCTGCTCCTACCCCAGCGTCAGCAGTGGGCTGCAGGACTGAGGCGCTCCTGCCTCTCCAGGGGAAATGGAGGCCATGAGGGTGTGAAGTTGTGCTGATCCCTCGCTCCCTCCAACGTCCCCAAATGCCCTGCAGTAACGCGTGTGGGCCAGGGGCAGCTCAGTGGGGAGCACACGCCTACCATGCGCGAGCCCCATGGGGTCCATGCCCGGGGAGGGGGAGGGCAGGAAGGAGCAGGAGGCAGTTGGTGAAAGGAAAGGGGGGAGAAAGGAGGAAGGAAAAACCAAGTCGTTCTAGGTAAGAAAACCACGTAATAAAGTCACATGAATTGCACTTGTTCTCCAAGGAATTGTGAGGCAAGAGGCGCTTAAGTCTTGAAAAGGGGACCTCTACAGAGAGATGCCGGGTGCCGAGTAAGGCTGGAAAACATACTGGAGAATATGTTTGCGAAGAAAGGATCCAAAATGTTTTGAAAATCAATCTTGGCCAAAATTAATTTTCAAGCTTGATGTGATCCATTTAAAGTTCCAATTAAGTCTTTTTTAAAAAACAAATTTATTTTGATGGCCATGGTGCCACTGGCCTGTAACACTGCCTACTTGGGAGGCTGAGGGAGGAGAGTTGCAAGTTCATCAGCCATAAGGAGATGTTGTCTCAAAATACAGAGGAAAGGGGCTGAGAACGTAGCTCTGGTAAGTACAGCATCCCTGAGGGTGATTCCCAGTACCAGGAAATGGAAATATACATATTTTTAGAACAGCTTTAAATTTACAGAGAAATTTCTAAAATAATCCAGAGTTCCAGAACACCCTACACCCAAACTCATCTTATGACACCTCATACTGATATAGAATGTTTGCCACAATCAGCAAACCAGTACCGGGATAATGTCTTTGAAATTAGAAATTCAATTATCTTTAAGAATCCAGAGGGCACAGTGACTCACACCTTAGTCCTAGCTACTCTGGAGGCTGAGGCAGGAAGATCACTGGGATCTGGGAACCACACTGCAATCACCCAACCAAGTGATAATAAGCAAGAAACAATAGCTAGAAATGTCTTCAAAAGAAGCACAGGGCTGGGGGATTTCCTGTCCTTGATTTAAGCAGACTGAAGTTACAGCAGAGAAGCCAGTCCCAGGCCTGGCAGAGCGGCCGGGCGGCCGAAGAGGGCCCAAGTCGGATGAAGCAGATGGAGGGAGGGCGGCCACAGCGGGCCGGGCATGTGGCCTCTGCTCTGGGAGAGAAATGGAGCTGACTCTAACAGCCAAATAAAGCCGGGATGAATCGGGTGCTGTAAAAGCTTAATTTTATAAAGATCAGGAATAAATGCATGTTCCTGATATTTACAGAATCAGAAGGTGGGGAGAATCTTGTAAACACAATACAAAACCCAAAAACTGAAACTATGAAAAGAAGCTTACAAATTTTACTATAAAAACCCTGGGGAGGCTGTGTGCGGCTCCGGGAGAGCACTTGCCAGGGCACCGGGCTCCGTCCCCAGCACAATAACAACAACAATTTTTTAATTTTAAAACTTCTGACAGGACAAGAAAGCCTTGACAGAGCTGAAGTACAAACCGTAAAAAAAACATTTCTAGTCCACGGGACAAGCAAAGCATTCAGGGTCCCAGCCGCCACCAGGCGTGGTCTCCCTGCCCTAGCCCCCAATCCTGCAGTTCCCTCCCCACCCGCTCTTGCCTCTTCTTGCTGCAATCCCACTCAGTAGCAAACAAAATGCAAACATAGTTTTCCAAATGAAAATAAATAAAGGAAAACAATTTTCTAAAACACCATCTTCTCAGGGCCAGGCATGGTGGTGCATGCTTGTAATTCCCACACTCAGAAGGCTGAGGCAGGAGGATCTCTCCAAATTCAAAACCAGCCTGAGCTACATAGTGAGTTGAAGGCCAGTCTGAACTACACAGTGAGACTGTCTCAAAAAAACAAAACACATCATAGAAACAACCTCCTGACCTTTGCCAGGCTGTCCGGCCAGCGATTCCCTCAGCCCCTCCTCCTTCTTCGGAGGATGCCCAGCCCTGGCCTCTGTGATCTTGCCCTGCCCCAGGCCTCAGCCCCTTCCACTAACCCATCCAGAGAGAACCGCACTTCATAGGGAGAGGTTTCCAGGCTTTTTCTGCAGATACCAAATACACCAAAATGCTTTTACAACTTCTCAAAGTCACCTCTGGGTGGTGAGCTGACAGCTGACTTTTCTCTTCTTTCTGAGTCTCAGCACCGTCTGAAGCTTTGAGAAACCACAGCTGCTTTCACTGTAGCCAGAGCCTCACCTCCGCCTCTAGGAGACCCAGACCCAGCTCTGCTGTGTCAGAGGGAGGCGCCAGGTGAACAGGGAGAAAGGGAAACCGGAAGTCGCAGCACTGGTGCAGCTCCTGGGGCTCTGAGCACCTCCTGAGCTTTGGCAGACACCTCAGCGCCTCCCCACCTCCTCCGCCAGCCATCGGAGCCCCTGGGAGCTCTGCCTCGTACCCCAGCGGGGGACCCAGCAATGCCCCCCACCTTCCCCATCCTCCTGGGCAGCTCCTTTCTCATCTTCATCTGAACAGACTTTCCCTTCCACTTATGAGGTGAAGGAAATTCCTGCTTTAAAAGGGAAAACAGAAAGATCCTAAAAGAGGGAAACCCCACAACGCCGCATGTATAAATATCTGTTGGAGCTGGGATTGAACTCAGGGCCTCTGCTGCACCCCCAGCCCTTTTCGTTTTCTGAGACAGATCTCACCAAGCTACCTGAGCAGGACTCATACTTGAGATCCTCCTGCCTCAGCCTCCCAAGTGTTTGGACTACAGGACTGCTCCAACCCACAGGGCCCCAAACCCTAAGTAACTTTTAGAGGCTAAGAATATTTTCAAAGTCAAGACTCATGAAGGCTGAGACACAGGTTCCAATGGCCTCTGACTGGATCTGTAGAACTCCATCCAAGCTAAGCCAGACCTTCCTAGGAGAGGAAAGGACCCGAACCCACGTGCGCATAGCGAGGTCACCTTTGGGACAGCGCTCAGAGTAAACACACTCAAGCATGCTCAGGGACAGCAGGGCATGAAAGGCCAGCAGCCCAGGAGCGGAGAGAAGCAACAGGTGAATGAGAAGCAGAGCAGCTTCAGAATGCATCCTCCCTGTGGGAGCAGGCCGTCAACAGGAGGCTGAGTCAGGACACTCCCTCTCCAGCCGGCCATCACACCCTCTCATCTTCCTGGTTGCCACCAAGTCTAAAGGAAGGCAGAAAGAACGGTGCCAGCCACACCCCGGGCAGCAGGGTGGGCAGCCTCCTTCTGCAGGGTGGGGCGAGAGCCCAGCTCCCGCTGCCCGCCGGCCTCCACCTGAGACACAGTGGGACTTCCTCCAGGGCCTCCGAGCCTAGCGGCTGCATCCTCCTCCCACCCCCTCCAGCCCAGGGCCGCATCCTCCAGGCCCGAGGGGCTTGGACCACAGCTAGGTTGGTGTGGTTCTCCGTCTTGCAGGCTGTTTTCTTCACGAGACAAAACAGGCGACCGGGCAGCAAGGCTCGGAGGCCGCCTTAGGAAATCAGCGCCACGCGGAACACACAGAAGATTCAGACCCCGCCAGGCAGCCCAAACGGAAGTGTGAACGCGATGCCTGGCACTCAGAAGGCGTCCTCAGAAACGCGTGTTTCCCAGGGCCGGCTTCAGAAGTCTGACCTTCTGTGTTCTCGGGGAGGGAAATGACAGTGAGTCTGTCAACTGCCTTTCCTCAAACCTCAACCGAAACACGGGATTCGCCCCCCACGGGCCTTACAAGAAGCTCTGATCCCGAAGGACACGCAGAGGTCAGGCAGGCTGGCGGGAGGGCTCCGAGCAGGAGGCAGAGGCGACGCGCTTCCCACAGGCTGGTTTCCCATGGCCAGGCCAGTCCGTCCCAACCAGCCGGGAGGGAGCTCACAGGGATGTCAGCCCGGGCCGGGGGGGCAGACGGCCTCTTCTCTGAGGGGCGACTTTGCAGAACGCAACCTTCCCAAGGGGAGAAGACAGGGACCAGCACTTGGGTTTGGGGTATGCTCTTGGTCAAGCACGAATCGCATCTTAGTCCTAGGACAGGTGTGGAAATCGGACCTTGTCACGATGTCACTTCTCACCACTGACTTCAGATGAGGTCGAAACCCCGGCTGTAAGTGGAAGCAAAAAGCTCTGCCCGCCTCTTTCCAGGACTGAGCCTGAGCCCAGGGCTCCATACCGAGATGCATCCCCAGCTCCCATTTTTATTAAATTTTGGGTACAGGGACTCACTAAGTCACTAAGCTGCCCAGGCCAGACTGAAATTTGTGATCCTCCTGCCTCAGCCTCCCCAAGGGCTGGGGTCAGGGGTGCCCACTGTCTCCCTCTGGGTCATCAGTATCTTTTCTCACCCCAAAGGCAAGGGCGTCTTTTGCATCGTGACAAAGGAAGGCCAATCAGCATCACAGAATCCCCAGATGGGGCTCCTTGGCAGCCAGACTCCCCACTGGAAGTGCAAACCCCCAGCCGCTTCCTGGGCCTGGAGGACCGAGGCTGCCAGTCATCCCCTTAGGGCTAAAGAGAGGCACACGGGGCATGACGGGCATGAGGCAGAGTGCAGAGTTTGAGGCTGACCAGAATGCCACACCCAGCATGTTTAAAACTGACTCGGCACAGGGCGGAAGTGTAGGCTCCATGCGCACGCCGGGTCTCAGCATAACCCATCCCAGCAGTGGGCACAGCTGGAAGGTTTCAGCAACGCTAACCTAGGGCCGGGTCCTAGAAGCAGACAGAACGGACTCGACTGGTAAGTGGTCCGTTCTCCCCACCCTCCCGCAGAGCTGAGCCAGGCGTGCAGGGCAGCCGCAAGCTCCGAAGAGGACCACAGGAAAAGCCCCATGGGAAGCGGGAAGTAGCTGGCTTAGGTAAAGTCTAGGGGACAAACCCACAGCGTGGGAGAAATGTCAGAAACGTAGACAACTGTAACATTTACATGGGGCTAGATGTGGGAATGGTTGATCCCTGAATAAAGTAGTATTCACGAAATAATTTTTATTTCTGAAATGCTGCCCCAAGATGTAACAAACCAATGAAAACCCCTCTCATTTTTCTTGTGAAGAAACAAATTGAGCAAAACATTTTTCACACTTTGTTCTGCACCCACACAATACGGGTTCTGATTTCCCAGCAAGAGGCGCATGTCACGTGTCTCAAGACCTTTAAAAATATCAAAATTATCTCCATATGAGACACCCAGAGTCACGCTCGCCCAAGATTCCTGATCTGTGCAGTCCGTAATCCACCCAGCCAGCCCTGCCCTCCCTCTTGGAGAAGTGGTCCAGTGGACTCACAGTGCTCACTGTACCGTGCTCTGCCCGCTCATGGACAGAGGTGCTAAATTCTGAGCAGAGAGAGAAAAGAAACAAACCATTCGGGAAGGAAAAGGGGTGCGAGAGAAACTGAGTGAGGAGAAACAGGAGTAAAAGCCTCAGCAGCCCTGTGGCGGAGAGCGGAGCAGTTCGCAGCTGCTTTTAGGTGGATCCGAGAGAGGGAACGGAGATTTGGATGAAGAGGCAGAAGGAGTGGGGCATGGGCGAGGAGAAGGACCCGACACCAGTCCCGGGGGTGGAAGCCCCTGTGGTCCCCGAGGGGTCTGAAAAGCAGGCCAAGATGCAGGCCCAGGACCGAGCCAGCACACGCGGGAGAGGAGGCTGTGCTGGGGCAGAAGAGAGGACAGAAGCAGGAGAGATCCCTGCAGAAACACGGGGGCCAGGCGGGCCTTCAGAGCCTGGCCCCACCCAGGGCAAAGTCAGCTCCGCCGGGGAGATGCGAGATGTACAGGCAGACAGAGAAAAGCAAGCCGCAGTTAGGAAGGAGAGGTTTGGGGGCCGAACAGCTTTCTGTGAAACGCGCACAAGCAAACATGCGCTCTCTGATCTGGCAGCCCCGTGGCCAGTGTGCCCGTGGCGAACATGGGAGGGAACGAGGGTAGGTTTGCCCTCCCTGATTTCCCGTCACCCTAACTCCTGCGTGGTCCCAGAGTCGGCCATCACGCCATTGTCACTCACTTGCTGTGGCCTTCCGTCCATCTCACCGAGCTGGCACTCCCAGCAGCAACTCTAGAAGAGAAGGAGAGGGGATGGGGTCAGAGCAGGCGGAGCTCCGGCATGGCCCAGCAGAACCAGCGGGAGGCAGAAGCTGGCTGCCCACCGAGGGTGCTGAGCAGAGCCTGGGCTCTGCCGCCCCACGTGGGAAGTGGCCGTGGGTCACATGACTCGGGGCTCTGGCTCCTCGGTGAGCAGGGCACAGCCCCCGGACTTCGGGAGGACGGAGAGGCCACGCGAGGGCCCCAGCCAGACTCCTGCGCACTGACGTGGGTCCTTCGCTGCTGTACAGAGCCACCCCTGGCCTCCTTGTCCTCTTGTCTGGGTGCAAAGCCAGCCAGCCCCACCGCTGCCTGGCTCCCGGCTCCACACAGCTCTTGCTGCAAAGTCTGCCTGTGGATGGGGGCATCTCTGGCGAGCCCCACCTCGAGTACAGACCCGGACCCTGGGCTCTGTGCTCACAAAGTGCTGCTCCATGAGCCAGGGCAGCAGTTAGCATCTGCGATCCCACCGCAAACATCGCATCACAGGAGGTGGCAAGGACACAACAGTGCTGAAGAACTCCAAAACACCCGCTGGGGGAAGGGCACAGTGCATTCCCCACCCTCACAGCTCCCCTGTTCCAGACGGAAACTTCCCCTCTCGGGACTGCTGAAGCTTTGCTACTGAACATGACCCACCGGGGCACAGAGGAGGGCATGCTAATGCTTTGGAGCCATGAGCACGCTGTGCCCCTTCGTGAGTGATGAGCGCCTCGAGATGCCTGGGACTGCACTGAGGGCATAAGGAAGCCTTACTCACCCCTTCAAGGTGGCCCCCAGATTCATCTGGTTCCAGGTCATGCATTCGAGCTGGGAGGTCATCTGGTATAAGTTGTCACTGTTGGGAAACATACAGAGTTAGAAATACATAATCACACACTCACACATGCACGCGCGCACACACACACACAAATACAACTGCTTCTTCCATCCAAAGTGCTGGGGATTTCGCTTGTCTTTCCAGAGCAAGCCTGTCCATCTCGCAGACTAACAGAACATGCACATCAGGAAGGGTCTTGGTCTCCACAGCTGTTCCTTTCCCACACAGCAGAAGGGACGGGAGAGCGGTTTGGTGGCTTCATGGAAACCTCAGTCCAGCACTGGCTGGAGTTTCCCAAGAGGGATAAACCTTGCAGGGAAAAGGCTGAGGGAAAGGAGGGTTCCGAAGGCAACACAGGCTGGATAAACTCAACATGAAAGTTAAAAGCTTGGAGCCGAGAGTCCAAAGACAGCAGATTAATTATTCGTGAAGAGGCTATTAAGTTGTTTTAATCAAAAGGATAAGTATCCCGTGGATCACGCGGGCCTGAGCAGTCAGTCACCGGTGATGGATGGCGGAAGGCCTAGGATACGACGGACAAAGGGAAGAGGCGGTGAACCCTGTGCGTGGCAAAGGAATGGTGATCTGCAAGGGTTATAATCTGGCGGCAGTCAGGCAGCACTGTTTTAGAAATCCAAAAAGGAAAGAAAGGCCAGAGGTTCACAATGAGACCCCAAAGAGAAACTACATCGGCAACCATGGAAACCAAACAAAATCTGTTCTCTCTCTTTACAGCCACCTCATTCCTGGAAGCCAAGCACACATAAGCTGTGGTCACAAACTACGGTGAATGCTTAATTTTTTTTCAGGATTTATTATTGTAAAAGACACATTGCTGTGAAGGGCCCTCGAGAGCCTCCCCTCACTTTGCGCACGCTCACCCCTTCATTCTTGACACATCCTGCAGCAGCTCTGGCGTCCTCTTTCCTGAGTGTCTTCAGTCACACTGGCATGGCTGCCTTGATGTCCTGAACTGATTCAAAATGTTGACCTCTCATGGTTATTTGGATTTTGAGGAAGCTGCACCGGGCCAGATCCGCTGAATAAGGTGGATACGGACACAACAACTGCCCTTCTGCTGGATGCTGCTCAGCAGCACTCCTCAGGTTTCTGATCACCTCTCATAAAGACACACAAAGAGGACTTTAAGAACCACTCCAGAAGGAGGAGGGAACAACGGGATACATGTATCCGAAGCAGGAAAGAGTATTCTGAGAGTGCATGGCACTGTGTCTTTCACTACAGAACATTTTTTTCATTAAACACTGGCCATATACAGATTTTGGGCACCCCTTGTGAATCAGTGTCAGAGACTTCCTGCACTGCTAAGACTACTGGGAATGAATACCTTTAGGCTTTCACTGAAAGCATCGACCATGATGTTTTGGGACTCGAGAGATCCATGGCTGCCCTGGGCCTACACGTATTCGAGGGAAAGCTGGCCTACCTTCCCAGCAGGCACACAGGAAGGTAAGAAGCCTCAGCTCACTGGCAGGTGACATCAGATCGCCAATCCTGGGCAGCCTCTGTCTTGTCACAGATTCCTTCCGGTGCTTCATTGGGCAACACTCATTTTTAATTCACAGAGGGTTTTTTCGGGCCAACTGAATGGGGACATGCAGGGCGACAGGGATACCAGGGGCCAGGAATAGATGCACACTGTGCCCGCTCTCCGCGCAGTGTGATAAATCACAGTGGGGTCCTTATGACCCCGAATCATCGTCCTGAGAACTACCCGGAACTCCTCAGAGGCGGATCCGCCGGACGAGGAGGTCAGCTTCCAGGAGGGGCTCCTGCGTCTGAAGGGCGAAGTGACTTCAAACCCCAAGCATGTGCAGCTCCGTGAGCCCGCGTGTACCCGTCCGTCCCTCCCCCGCATGCGGGCCATTCTGCTGCCACAGTATCTACACATCAACGCGAAAAATGATCAGCCTCCTCGGCAGCTTCCCGGTCTGCAGCGGCAGCCGTGCTGGTCGGTGCCACTGTTTCGCAATTCCACGAATTCCTGCTGGAAGGCTGGTGTAATTAATTCCTGAAGGACCCCAACTTTTATTAGAAGAGCCGGCCAGCCGCATTCAGCTCCAGGCAGCTTCCTGAACTTTCCCGGGGCTGACAGTTCATTAATAAGCGGCCCCTCCACGACCTCGCCGCTGGTTTTTGTTCTCCTGCGCCTTTTCATCAAGCAATCCATTTATTAATCTTGCCATTAATCTCAGCCAGCAGGCATTGTATTCCCCAGGTAGCTCTATATTTTTGTCACTGATTTTTAAAAAATTGTTCACCAAGTGAAATCACTCAGCCCCTGCTGACAATCTTCCTAGGACCGGGTAGGAGGTGGGATCTTTCTGAAATTACTTGATTTTTGCCTAAGACTGAGATTATGATGATTTCCCAGACAGCTGGGAGACCAGATGAGTGACAGATGCTTATGTGGAAGTATGGGACCTGGGGATCTAGAACTCCTCAGACTCACAGCGCAGCCCTGCCGGCTCCCAGGGCCTCTCTGAGGAAGCGACCCAAAGACACTCTCCTGGCTATCTCTCCGGCCCTCACAAAGCAGACTTTCCTGATGCAGGCCAGGTCTCCGTCTACACAGCCTCCCAATGGGTGCCCAGGATCTCTAGGCCCTCGAAGTCCAGCCTGGTGCCCCGGCCACATGCAGCTGTCGGGCACTGGAAATTCGGCCTGTGCCACGCGCTGAGGTGACTTTGGTTATACTGGGACAAACACAGTATTTTTAAGTTAATTTCCTCTTGTTTTATTTTGATGTGGCTACTAGCAGATGCCCAACTGCATGTGTGGCTCCTGCTGCGTGTCTACTTCACAGTGTGGGAAGTGGGCAAGGCACAGCTCCGTTATGGTCTGCTGAATGGGAGCGGTAATCTCGGTCAGTCTCACGCCTGGGATGCTGTGAGGCCCCTGCAGCTCTTGGAAGATGACCCAGATGATAAACTTTAGCTCCTCCAGCCCGCCAAACTTCGCACCTCGCCGTCATCACTGGGTTCGGGGCTACAACAATGACCTCTTCAGCAGGCGAGTACGGGGCCCGGAGGGTGCCCACTGCGGACGGCCCTGGTGCTACCAGCGGGCCTGTCCTCTCACTGCCTCAGAATAATGACAGCACCGACCAGATTGGGGCAGCACGGCCAACCCTGACCCCACAGGGCTCAAGGACAGAGCCCTCACCCCGGGCCACTGAGCAGGCCGCATCCTCTCCCAGCTCACACATCCCGGAACCCTTCGGGCCTGAAAGCCTCTAGCAGAGCAGGGCAGCCAGGAGGGGGCTTCCAAAACCTCCCCAAGCCACTGACAGGTTTCCTGGGGGCCGAGACCGCATCAGAGGCCGGTGTCACCCACGTCCCGCCCTCGGCTGGCCGGGGCCCGGCTGGCACAACCTTTCCTCTCGGACAGTGGCCACTGCCAGGAAGCACAGAGCCCAGCCCGTGCGGGAAACCCTGGCCCGGGGCCACCAGCTCTGAGCTCTCGGTGGCTGGGTCCACGTGAGGCTCGCACATGACGCCCACGGAAAAGGGCGGTGCCCCGGGGAAGACGTGGCCAATGGTCACCTGACCACTGTCGGTGCTGGGGGAGACCAGAAAAGGAGGGTCACGTAGGCAGCGGGGCCCCACCCGCCTCTCTCGCCCAGCCGGAAGTGAACTCTGAAATCACAAGCTGCCAAAATAGCTTCCAAATCCACCCTGTCCTTTGTACGTTTTTAAGTAGATCTTTTTAAAAAGTTAAGACTTGTTTCCCATGTAAGACGTGTTTGAAGTTAAAGGTAAGGGAGAGAGGGAAGAAACTTCTGTAACTGGGATTAATGCAAGTTGGAGTGAAATAAAAGGAAGTCAGCCCAAGTGAAAAGGGGAACTTGAAAGGAAATCGGTAGTAGATCATACAGAGTTTGTTTTGGCCTGGATTGCAGTATGACTGAGCTTTCGACCTCTGTACAAAAAGAAAGGAAGAAGAAAACCTCAGCTATTATCTGGACTAGGGCTCCTCCTCCTGCAAGGCCTGTGCCATCCCAGCGCCTGTTCATCTTGGAGTGTGTTCCAAGGGTGTTTACGATGCTACAGGACAGGAAGAGAGCTCCACGTTGCCGCTGGAACAGAATCGTCCCCCCTGGCTGAATGGAGGGCTTCTTCTGCTGTGTGGATGCTTCTGCCTCATGGGTCAGACAAAGTGGAATCTTGGCAGAAGTAAAATCTCCCTGTGAGAGCAAAGCCCCAAAAATGCCAAACTCGAGAACAGCAGGGACGAATGGAATCATCACTGAGACTGTCTCGGGCTCTGCGGCTGACCCGGCCCGGCTCATCCAGGCGCCGGGGACGTCCACACAGACATGTCCCCAGCCCTTCCCTCAGTGGGCACAGCCACTCTCCAGCTATTGTAACTCCGCTCGAGTGCACAGCACCAGAGAAAAGCTCTCCGGGGATTTTATTTCCACTCATAAACACTTGGTCAGCACAAGAGGCACAGGGATATTTGAAACTCGATTCTTCCCCTTCCCTGGAGACAAAATCAAAGCCACCACCCCGGAAACGGAGCCAGGCCCCCGCCTCCTGCCTCCTGCACAACTGAGCAGTAGCACTGCGCGACATGAAGACCGTGCCTGCAGTGCAGGTGGGCACTGTGTAGGGTTTGATTTTTCGAGCTCGAGCTGTCCTGATTAATGTCTGTGTTGAAGCCCAGCCCAGGTGGTGAGCAGCGCGCTGCCCTGCAGCCCCTGAGCTCCCTCGGAGCCCTGGGCCCTGAAGGAAGCTACTGCCCACGCTTTGGGTTGTGCCTCCACCAACGTACAGCGCAAACACTCAGCCACAGTTACTGCTCGCAGAGCTGGGCCAGGCAGGCAGGAGGAAAGACCCTCATTCATTGGTAGCACAGCAACCAGGAAACTGTGCAAGGCTAACTAAAGAGCAAAAAGAAAAGGGGAAGACTCGAATGTCTAAAACTCAGGGATCTACTCTGCCCTAAAGGGTAAACTTGAGTCATTTGTGGGAAAATGGGTGCACCTTGAGACTATGATGTTAACTGAAATAAATCAGACGCACAAGCTTGAACATCACATGGTTTCTCTTATATGAGAAACCCGAAGTATAAATAAATTAAAGACCAAAATAAAAGACAGATAACAGGAAATGGAGATAGGTCTTCTTTTTTTTTTTCTTTTTCTTTTTCTTTTTCAGTACCGGGGATTGAACTTGGGTCCTTATGCTTTCGCAGCAGGCAGTGAAACCACTGAGCTAAATCCCCAGCCCAGAGATAGGTCTTCTGTAAAAGGGAAGGGGGCCAAGACATGAGGGGAGGGGGAAGAAGAGTGGAAGAAAAAGATTAAGATGCGTTAAGTACCGGCACCATCTGCTCACGATGAATGTACCAGACTAGTAAAAGTAAAAACGAAAACAGTGCTAACCAGAAATCCACACCGTGTGCAGCCATTTTCACAGCAGCCGCGAGGCCCTCCCCACACTGGGCAGCAAGGCCCGGGGCTCCCAGGAGGCAAGCGAGCGAGAGGCAGACGGCTTGAGAGGCAGCTGCCAATAGCAATGAGGTGCTCGGGGAGGCTGGACGTGGCTACCCTGCCCCAGGAGATCATGGGGTGGCCCTTGCCTCCACTGTGACCCCGGAAGCAGTCCTTCCTCCAGGATGGGAGCGAGCTCTGCCTGGAATGCTTTGGGTGCCCTGCTGAGCTGTACCAGCCACTCCTGCCCAGTGGAAAAGACGGAGCTGGAGGAGCTGGAGTGTGGAGGCAGCTTCCTCCTGAGCTGGCTCCAGGAGAAAACTCTCCTGCCTCCCACTGCACCACAGGAAAAGGACAGGCCAGGCCCTGCAACCTTCCTGCTAATGGGCTACGGGTAAAGCAGACAGACAGCGGGAGAAACAAAGCCACTGAGCTGCAGCCCCAGACGGACCCCAACTCCAGCAAGGGCCGCAGTCCACAGCCTCACCACCCCAGATGAGCGCCAGGGCGGGCCCTCTGTCTCCTCCTGGGTGGAGGCAGCGATAGCCCTGCTGGCTGCGTCTCGAGGGCTAGGAGGTCCACACATGCCAGGTGCTGACGACGACAGCACAGGCACACATCAGCCCACGTAAGCACCTGCTCTGTATTTATCACCAAGGGCACTGCCGGGGCCGTTCCCGGGGTCATCCGGGGGCCAACACTGATCTGCCGAGATTCAGGGCACAGGTGGGCTTCAAGGCCAGAGACAGAGAATCGAATCCCGGCTCTGGTTCTCACTGGCTATGTGACCTTGAGCAAGTTGCTTCAAGTCCTGAGCTCACTTCCTCATGGGTAAATGAGATTATGGCACCTGCCCCTCAGGGCAGTCAGAGGACTAGGGACAGTGGAGGTGGAAGCTCACACAACCCACTGAGTATGCTGTCCTGACTCCTATGTCCACCACCCATGGTCACAGGGCCCAAAAGGGCCAGCATCCGGTTTCACGACCTTGGGACAAAACTCTCCACCTTCAACATTTAGGGGAGGCTAGGAGGATGGGGGAACCCCCCCACGTGCCCAAGGGGGCATTTTCTATGATTCCGTGCAGCCTGTACCCAAATGCATGCAGCCCTGGACCTGCAGACCTGTTACCTGAGAGAGGGCAGGGGACATGTGGGCGACAAGGGAAGTGCTAGAATTTCACTTTCTTAAGGCAGACTGGTGTGCGACACTGCTTATTTAAATCAGATGTGTTCCGGGTGGGGAAGGGAAACCAGACCCCACTGGGAGGCCAGAGCTTTGTACAGGGAAGGGGTGCTGAGCTGCTATGTCACGGAGTCATAGGCAAGCCTTTCCCAGGAGGTCCCCAAATTTTAGAAAAAGGAATGGACCAGGCATGAGTGAGAGCACCACTGAGTATCAAAAATTCAAAAGTTAAGCCACCAAGTAATTAATTTACACCTATTTTACTCTATTTTTCAAATACTGCATTCACAAAAACATTTAAATGCACCTCAAATTTTTTTTAGGAAGAGGAAAGAAGGAAACCACAGGACTAGAGCAACCTGGTTTTAAAACATCCCTGCCCCTGCCAGTTGGTCATGACTGCGGGGAAGACACACAACCTTGGCAAAGGGGTCAGCAAGGTCAAGTTGGAGGTCCACGGGTGGCACTTCAGACTCACAGGAGCCAACCCTCTTCCTACAGGCCTCACAAATCCTTTTCTGAGATGCTTTGCAAATTTGGGTGGAAGAAGAAAGTGGTATTTTTATGAGATTCATGACAAAACAAGACCAAAGACAGTTCCAGAGTTACAGAAAGAAGAGATAAGCAAACATTTCTGAAAGATGAAATGGACAAAGTTGCTTTCTCCAGTGGCCAGTGAGACGCTCGATAAGGAAGTATGAAGGTCCTGTACACAAAATGGTATCAGACAGGGTGCAGCTCAGCGCCAGAGTGTTCTAGAAGGGCAGCGCCCTGGATCCAACCCCCAGGACTGCAAAAAAGAAAACAAAATCCCAGGGCCGGGGTGTAGCTCAGCAGTAGAGCATGTGCTTAGCATGCAGGAGGCGGTGGGCCCTCTCCCCAGCAGGCGTGCACAAACACACCCCCCACACACACACTATCTGAGTGACTTTCCACTTCCATGGTGGCCGCAAATTCATCCCTAAAATCTATGCAGGGCTCCAGGTGGGGAACTGCCGTGAAGCACTGTATCCCAGACTGCTCCTCTTTCCAGACTGCTCAGCGCGGTGCAGGACCAGAGCAAGGCTGGCCTGGCAGGGAGGGGAGCGGGGTGCGCGCACAGCTGTGCCCCACTCTTGCAAGTAGCTGTACCCCAAGGGCCCGGCCCCCAAACAATGCCCACTCCCACTCCAAGGCCTTCCCCTCGCCTGGGGTGAGGCGGCCAGGACCACAGAAGCCCAGGAGGAAGGGCTGGGCCAAGGCTTTCCCCTGGGAACAGTTCCAACAGCCCCCCTGCTACCTGGAGCAGCAGCAAGGACAGCCTGACCACAGACAGGAAGGAGCTGCTCAGAGGATGTCAGTGCTGCTGGAGGGGGGCACAGCAGGGAAGAGACCCCTGTGGAATCCCGGAGGGGAGGCCGTCGAGGGCAGACGTGAGCCCTGCTGCACTAGGACAGAGCTGGTTTCCAGCGAGGAGGGAGGAAAGGGAGGATGTGCCCCATCTCTGCTCAGCCTGCACATTTCTCTGCCCCCTCCCCAAACAGTGAGCAGACTCTGCGATCCGACTAGGTGTCCGCCCGATCTCCAGGGCCAGCAAAACTTCAAGGGGCTCAGGGCTCACACACCCAGGAAGCGCGGCCGCATCCCTCTAGAAACTCCCAGGAAGCAGCGTCCCCAGAGTGGGCAGCGCGTCCCCCTCCACCTGCGGAGGAGGTCCCCCAGGCAGCGGGCTTCCTTCCTTCATTACCTCACTGCCTCCTTCCCCTGACGTCAGCCTCCCCGGGCCTGGGTCCCACCAGGAGGGGCTGGGGGCAGCCCGTGTCAGCTCCCGGCAGCGGGGGAGGGGCGGTGAGCTCACAGCTCGGCCAAAACCCCTCCTGCCCGGGCTCCCCCCCCCCACGGTTACCAAGCAACCCTATCAGACGCAGGACCCCTGCCAAGTTCACCTAAAGTTGAAGAACACAGGAGAGCAGCAGAAGGGAGGGAGGCTTGGCCGAGCCCTAGGGGTGCACACAGGTGGCACAGTGTCCTCGGCCTGGCCTGGCCTGCACCCGGCTGGAGTGGGCTCCATGCGAGCTAAACACGGGTGGGGCTGGGATGGGCCAGAGCCTCAGTGAGCCAAGGGGTTGGAAGAGGACTGGGTGGGGTTCCCACTTTGGCCCCAGGAAGTTGAAAGCGCTCATTTTCAGGCTGCAGGTCCGGGAGAGGTGACATTTCATCTGCCCACAGGGAAGCTCCAGCCTCCTACCTGCTGTACGGCGTCCTCAGCAGCAGCGCCTGGCTGCCGGAACAGCTGTCCGTGGGCGTGTGGCAGCCGTAGACTGGGGGCGGCACAGGGTACTGCTGCTCGCCTGTGGACAGCAGGGGACAAAGGGGCCAGGGTGAGCGCCATGCAGCCATGGGCAGCAGGGTGCAGGAGGAGGACAGGTGGGGGCGCCGCCAGGCAGCCCCAGTAGATGGGGGCTGAGTGCTTCTCACTTTTGCTTCCTTAGCGGTCACCCAGTGACCACCACAAATGCCCTGGGTTAAGCGGCGCTTTCCTGTCGCTCCTAGGCCGGAAGGAAACCCAGACAGAAAGGGGCCACTCATCAGCCCGCCCTGCACTCACCCAGCGAGCCCTGCTGCCCCATGGGGTCCTCGTGCTTGAAGGAATGGCTGGGCAGCTGTGCGGCATGGTGGGAGGCCGTGTGGCCGTAGCTGGGCGTCCCGTCGAAGGTGACCGTGCTGTACCCTGCGGGGCAGAGAGAAGCACAGGTCAGTGGGCTCTGGGGGACTGAGGGCTCCTCACCTCACAGTTCCCAGCCACACCGAGCCTATTCCGAGACCAGTTCCTGCACTCAACCTCGGAGAGTTAAGTGCAAAACTCCTCAGCCGAGGCAGCAGCGAGGCGGTCCGAAGCAACAGGGGGCGCCCAGCCGGCATGGCTGGCGCAGGTTCAGCCCCTGGGCTTCCGCGGCGGGGACAGACCCTGCCGGGAGTCTTGTCCAGAAGGAAATGAGGGGAAGAAGCAACCCTGACTCCCCTTCCCCTTGGACCCACTGGGCTCCCCGGTGCACTGGACCCCGCCACAAAGCCTTTCAAGTGGGCCGGGCCCTGAATCTCCCTCCCCCCCCCAGCAGGGCCAGGCCTTCTGCCTCAGTTTCCCTGCCAAGAACCCAGCACTGTGCTTCCTCGTCACGCACTAGAATGTAGTGTCTTACTCGAAAGCTGCGGCCTTGTGTGGTTTTATCCAAATACCCCCGAACATCTAGAAGAAATGTCCTGGGTAAAGTGCAGCCCCAGAACCCTGACCCGCGGGTGGGGTGCCCAACTTCAGTGCTCACCTCCAAGTCTACAGTCTGAGGTCCTGGCTGGCCAAGTGCGAATGGCAGCAGCTGGGCACCCCCCTCCCCAAGGGCCACCGCCAGCCCGATGCCTTCATCTGCCCCAAATTCTTGGGATGAGCTAAGGCAAAGGCTCCCCAAACCCTCTCCTGTCTGTATAGCCTGTGGTCCAGTCTCTGTGACAAATGTCTCGGAAGCTGGGTCAGCTCAGAGCCAGGAGGCCAGTGACCCCCACCCTGGGCACCCAGAGAATCTGCCCACAAAATTGGGTTCTGTCCTCACTCTGGGGCTCCAGAGCGCCAGGGAGGGGTGGGAGAACCCTACGGGCCCAGGACACTGTCCGGCCATGCAGGCTGGCACTGAAGAAGCCCCAGGTCTCATCCTCTGCATGACCCGGGGCCTCCATTTCTTGACTGATAAGTGGGTGGAGATGCCCGGCCGCACACCTGGGTGTGGTGGGCACCCGAGTCCTCACGGCTCCCTTGGGGGAGCTGAGAGCCTGGCCCTGTGGCAGGATGGAGAATGGGCTTGCAAACGAAATTTGGTTCCAACACCCAATTTTGCCCAAGGGCAACTGAATTTCTGGAAGGATTTGTTTTTAATAAAGTCAAGGAGAAATAAAAACCACCAAGAAAATTTCTCCCAATGAACCCTTCTCCATTCTGAGCCGATGAACAGGCAGCAAGCGACCCAAGGCCGGAGAGCTGTCGGGAGCAGTTTGTGCACAGCTGAGGTCCCGGCTGCAACTCTGCACCTCAGAACCCGGCCCTGGGACGCCAGTGCCCCCAGATGGAACACAGACCTGGGCAGCCAGGTGGCCCCAAGTCCCCTCCCTCAGGTCTGTAGGGACCGAGCCTTTCATCGGCTGCCTATGGGATGCAGGGCTGACCAAGAGCCCGCCCTTGTCCTTCCCAGCATGGCGGGTGACCAGGCAGCGGCAGCGGGCGGGCGGGCGAGCGGGAGCAAGACCTTGACAGAGCCTGCAGGGAGAGGCTGCTCCAGCTCGGAAGCTGGGACCAGAGGCGTGGAGGGGTAGAGGGAAGAAGGGCTGCGGCTAGCTTTGTGGGACGGGAAACCTCTCCCCAGCCAAGGACCAAATACTGTCCTGCACATGGCTGCCTGGGGCATCTTTGGCCCTCAGGCAGAGCTGGTCCCCCAGAGACCCTAGGACAGCTCAGCGATGCCCAGGCCTAGTCCTGCGCCTGTGATCGGTTTGGAGCTCCAGCCCGGATGGGGCAGTCTTTCCGCTCCCTGAGCCCTGCTTTTGGGCTGGCGTAGAAAAGTCCTCCCTGCCTTCTGCCCAGACAAACCTCACACCCTCATGCACTGAGGAGGGAGGAGTTCAGGGTGCACTGCCCTTGGGCAGAGGAAACCACCTCAGGCCCCATCGGGGTGGCCTGGGTTCAAGCCCCAGGCGCCTCCTCTTCAGCACCAGGCTTTCCCGCCAGAAACAAGGTGTTAGGCCTGCAAAGTCAGCTGCAGGAGTTCAGCAAAGGGCCCCCAGGCTATAGATGGTCTGTCCCGTCTGTCACAAAGTGGGTTCTTGCTGTTTGCTAACGAAATGTTCAGAAGATTGGGCAGCCCGCTGTGTCCAGAAGCAGATACAATGAGCCAAGAAGCAGCGAGCATGAGCACTCACCAAGGGCCTGGCTTCAGGCTCAGCCCCACAGCCCTGCTCAGGACAGGTACCAGACAGCCTGGAGTCTGCCTTAGGCTCACCCCAGAGCCGACACCCAGGCTTTCTTGGTCCTGCATTCCGGGGGAACCCAGGGGCCCCCAAAACCAGAGGAAGAAATGTGGAACCTGGAGGGGCAAGGTCCCACCCTTGTTGACTCCTTGAAGCTCTGCTGGCTGTCAGGCTGGGCCCGAGGCTCAGCGAGCTCAGTCGGCTGGCCAGCTCCCACCCTGCTCGGGGTCGCTCTTCTTCAGGCTGCCCGTGGGGCGGAACCAAGCTGGACTGAAGAAAAGATCCTGGCACAGAAGCTGCGCCCCACAGGGTCGGACAGGCTGCTTCTCGTCCTCCCGCTGGCATCACACACCTGCCGGCTGGCTGCGGCTCCCAACCAAGCACCCAGCGGAAGTCTGGGTGCTGCTGAGCTTTGCACTGAGTCCTGAGCCGAAGTCCGACCCAGACTCTCAGCTCCCTCTCTCAGATGAGGAGCCCAGGCCTCCAGGCCTCCAGGTTCGGTAGCACCTGCCATCCCACCTTGCAGGAGGATGGGCTGTTCACAGGAAGCCGTCCCAGTGCTCCAGAGTACGGAAACTTTCATGGAGAGAAGACAGGAACTTCCTAGACCTCATGGTGAGGGTTCCTTAGCAGGACAGGACTCCAATGCTCTAGGGGAAAGGGTGCTTTTGCTAGGGCCTGGGGGCAGGAGTAGGTGGTGGGAGTAGGGCCAGGAGTACGGGTGGCATCGCCCCCACCAGCAATCTGAACTAAGCCCCTTCTACCCCACCTCACAAACAGCCGACTCCTGGCCTGCACTTCGAGACATTGTGCTCCAGGAAGAGCATCGGCCATTGTGTTGGTAAAGGATTTCCTAAAATACGGAATTAAACCAAATTGGGTTTTCAACTGCAAAGAAATCAAATAGAAATCAACAAAGAGGCCAAAATACAGTGGCTCCACTTTTGTTTTTCGGTTCATGCTGGAGAGAGGTGCGAAGGTGCTGGGGCAGGATGGAGGAGAGGGCACGGAAACCCGCCTGGCTCCAACCTCAGAGTCTCCCAAAACTCTTCCCACTGAGCCCCAGGCTGGCATGAAAAGGGGGTGCACAGAGAGGTGCGCGCCAGGGGCCTGCTGCGGCCCCCCCACAGCAGAACCTGTTCCCAAGCCTGTGGTCGCCAAGCGGATCGCTTCTGTCCCTGCAGCCTGCGTGGCGCAGTCACACTGGACTACCCTGCCCAAGAGCTACACGTGGACCCGGACACTGTCCCCAAAGCCACCTAGTTAGAGCAGGCTGTCGCCTTTCTGCGCGCCCAGCCTGGGACAGCGCCGCGCCAAGGATGAGACGCTGGCCGGCGCCTGAGCTTGTGGCTCCCCCGCCCGATGATGCTCCGTCTGGACGCCCCGAGAAGCCCACCGCCTGGCCGTAATGCGCCGGGTGCCTTGGACAAGACCTATTCCCCAGGCAGGGTCAGACCTGCCCCGGCGCCGCTTCCCGTTCCCCGGCAACGCACAGCCCGGAGTTCCCGGATCCTGGGGACCCAGGCGGCCTCCCGGCTCCTGCGAACCGTTGGCTGCAGAGGGAGCCGGGAGCGGCGAGGCGAGCGCACCCCGTCCCCCGGGCCCAGGAGGAGGCCGATGGGGCAGGGTCCCGGAGGAGGCATGCAGGGGACTCGGGGCCGCCGCGGAGCCCACTCACCCTGGTTGCGGATGGCGGGCTGGCTCTCCAGGCAGCTGGGCAGGTAGGGAGCGTTGGGGAACATCCGGGCCTGGCCTGAGGACGCCTGGCCGGGCGGCGGGGGCCCGAAGGGTCCGTAGCGGCAGGCCCCGGCCGTGCCGGTGAACTGGCCGGAGAAGTGCACGGTGAAGGCGCTCAGGCACTGTTCCTCGTGCGCCTCGGCGCCGCCCCAGCTCGGCTCCTGCTTGATGAACGAGTGCGGCGGCGGAGGGGGCGGCGGCGCGGGCGGCGGCGCGGGGCCGCCCAGGGAGCCGTAGGCCGGGGCGCCCGGGGGCGCGAAGTCCAGCACCGGCGCCCACTGCGCTGCGCCGCTCACTGGCAGCGAGCAACCGCCCCCGCCGGCCAGCGAGGGCACCGCGGGCAGCAGCGCGTTCAGGTCCCGCACGTCCGAGCCCATGGGTGCCGGGCCGCTGCTCCGGGTTGGGACGCTGTGCGCCGGCGCGGCCGCGCCTGACTCTGCCCCGACGCCGCCCGGGCCTGGGCTCGCAGCGGGGCGCGCACGTGGACGCCGGCGCCTTGGGGAAGCGCGGGACCCGGGCTCGCAGCGCCCCAGCGGCAGGCGGCAAGGGAGTGGGAGGCGGCGGGCTGCAGAGCCCCTGGCGTGGGCGCTGCCTTGAACTCCTTACCCCGGCTGCCTGGCTGCCCCCGGCTTCCCAAAGCTCAAATAAGAGGGGCTGGCGCCGGGGGAGGAGGAGGAGCCAGCGGGCCCGGAGGCGCCATTCACACCGCGTCGGCCAGGCCGGCGACGCTCGCGCTCGCTCTCTCGGGGCGCCCTTAGCGGGGGCGGGGGGCGGGACCCCAGGAGCCCCCCCCCCCGGCCACCTCCTCGCCAGCTGCCGCGCGCTCCCTCTGCCTCCCCTCCAGCCAGCGCGCGAGTGGGGGCCCTGGCCGGTCCCTAGGGTGAGCCAAGTGTCCCCTCCGCACCGGGGCGGCAGGGGGACCAAAGGGCGGTGGAACGGGGGTGGGGGTGGGGGCTGAGGGAGGGGAGGGGCCCCCAGGGCGGAACTTAGGAGGGGTCCAAGCACTTTCGGAGCTCGGAGGCCTCCGCGCCGCCGTGCCTTCATCTCGACGTCCCTGGGGAGGGGTCAGCCCCAGAGGTCGTGATCCGAGGCAAAGACGCCCCGGGTGGGAGACCTGCAGGGCGTTACCGATCGCCTGGTAGCTGGTTACCGGGTGAGGAGGCCGGTGGCCGCCTACCTGAAATCGGAGTCTGAGGGACTTAGCTTCCTCCCGAGTGAGGTGCATCTATGCTACGGCCAAGCCGGGAAATGGCTCGGGGAGCGGGAACCCGGGGTCCGCCCTGGGCCTGCGTGCGTGCGGGCTGCAGCACCCACACCCTGTTGGGGAGGAGAGGAAACAGGAGGTTCGGCGCACAGCCCGGGGAGAAAGGGCGCCCGGCCCTCCGCTCACGCCCAGGGTTCAGTACTGAGGCCCAGTGCCCGACCTGGAGGCTCCTGCTAGTCTGGCGACCGAGAAGCGGGACCTAGCTCTTGGCCCGGCGGCAGAGGCCGCGCGCGCGTGCTCGGAACCCTGCTAGGAGAACCCGGCGCCCCGCGCCTCAGGGAAGGGGTTGGGGCTGGTTTTACTTTGGGCTTTAGTTTCTGTGACGTGCGTCTGCGGCGCGTGGAAACGCCCCGGAGCTCCAGAGGCGTCGGCGACGGCGCGGCCTGGGACGGCCAGTCGCGGGCGGGAATCGCGGGGCTCGGGCCTCCGCACCGGCCTAGCGGGAGGGGCGCGCGGGTCTCCGCCAAGCCCACTGCGCGGAACCCGGAACAGCGTCTCCGTGGCCTGGATTTACCGCTTTGGTTTTCACTGGCGTGCTGTCTACGCTGTCGCTGTTAGATTCTGGCTGCGGGCGGGAGGCGCTCGGCGCTGGGCTCCGGGCGCTCAGGCCGCAGGTGAAGCCCTCCAAGGTTTAGGGCGTGCTTAGAGGCGCAGAAGACCCCGCGGGCCAAGGCTGGCGGCGGGAGGGAGCCGCGCGCGTCCCTCTATCCACCTTCCCGCCGCTCTCAGCTCAGCTTTGCTCCTTCCTTCCTCTCTGGGCGAAGCGCGCTGGAGTCTGGGTGGACGCGCAGGCCCTTGCAGAGGACCCTGCTCAAGCCAGGGTGTCCCCTGGACGCCCCAAAACCCTGTCCCTCCCTCCCTCCTCCCCACCTCTGATTTCAACTTGAAACTCGTTTTCTTCCTAACTAGGACTAGATGAGCTGTGAGCGGAGAGGAGACCCTGTGAAAAGGTAGAGCTGCAAAGGAGGGACCAGGTTGTCCTTTGCTCTGCAAGGTTTTTTGGGGGGGGGCGGGGTATTCAGGAGAGAGGCTGGCTGCAACCCCGAGCAGGGTGAAGACACCAAAGTCTCTACCTCGACATTTCAAATAATAAGGTTTTGCCGAGTGAGGGCCGAGAGAGTGGCTAGTAATTGGTAGGAGGGGAGCAGAGGCAACTGAGGACCCCTCGGTGCCCCTGTCTTTTGTTTTCTGGGGTCCCTGAGGGGGCCAAGGAAGTGTCGCTCCCCTTTGAGCCCAAGGCACCTCCACTTCTGCCCCACCGCCTCCGCCAGTGAGTGCCACCTTCTCCCTGGGGTCCCTAAATTCCCACTGGGCCCTTGCCGAGGAGCACAGGCTCCACCTCCCTTCCTGAGCCCCAGGAAGCCCAGGTGCCTTGGCTGGTAGGCTGCAGCTCTGGAGAAGTGGGGTGATCTTCTTGCCCACCCTGCGCTCTCCAGCTCTTCCTCGGAGAAGCTTCGGGCTGCTTGGGCTCCCTGCGCTCCCCTCCCGCCCTGTGAGGCCGGTCTGAGCCACCTTGCAGGGCTGGAGATGAAGCTCCTGACTCTGAGGAGAAGGAGCCAGCCAAGGCCCAGAAAGCAGGGAAAGGAGCAGGGACAGGTGGCCAGCACCGGACTCCGCTTGGCGGCCACCAGCAGCTGTGCGGGCCTCGCCGGCAGGGTGCCCTTCGTTTCCTCCCTATAGAGCTGGAAATGCCCCGGGAGCACCCACCTCATGGTGCTGCCCTGCGCACTGGGGAGCAGGTGTTGGCCCAGAACTCTCCGTAAATCACGATTTTCAAGTTTGTCCACTCTCCGGGTGGGATAGCGAAGTCACCGCAGCCAAGCTGTGACCCCACCTGGTCCAGCAGTGGCTTTAGCCACCACTCGGCCGCTCCAGAGCTCAGGGAACAGGAAGGGGAGCAGGGCACATGGGCACCCAAGAGACTCCCCACACTGGGGAATGTGGGTGTGGTTCAGGCGGTGAGGACCTCGCCCCACTTCCACCCCAGGTCCACTGCATCCGGCCCCAGGTCTGCGCCCCGCTCCTCCCCACCCCCCACTGCGACCCCCAGGCCAGGCTGGCTGTGCCTGCTGGGGCACCGGGTGACTGACCCTGGCTGTGCCCCAGGCCCCTGCTCCGGCAGCACCCGTACCACACCGGGGCGCAGGAATCTCCCAGCCCGTGCAGGTTACAGCCCGGCATCAGAATCTTGAAGCCAGTTTTTAAAACAAACAAGGTGGAGGTTTCCGGGCAGCCCCTTCCCCAGCTTCCCCTCTGGGTTTGTGAGTCTTCTCCATCTTCTGCACCAGTCTCCCACCCGGCGCCCTGCAGGGGAGGAGCGGAGCAGAGCTTCGGGCAGAGCGCTCTCCCCAGCCGCCGGCTGCTCTGTCCCAAGCCACTGCAAGCCAGTCCCCACTGAAAGGATTCCGCAGCGCTGCTTCTATTATTATACCGTAAATCTTTTTAAATTCTGGAACTAATTATATAGAGGATATGTCTCAATTTGTTCTGCATTAATGCCACAGCGGGGATGGAGGCCAGGCCGTGGCCCGAGCAAATACGTAGGCCCATGAAATTGATGAACTGAGAGCTCGCTTCCAGTCCTGCGCACACCATCTGGAATTCCAGTCTGAGGTTACAATTAGAACTCCTGACCCCAGATTCAACTTTGCAAACAACGGGGAAAATGGGCAAAAGAAAAAAAATAGGAAAAAAACACAATTTATTCTGCACCTGTAAAAAAAAATCTGCACGCAATCTTCACATCTTTCCGTCTTAGAAAATTCTTCCCAAGCGTTTCTTTTGTGTTTTTAACCTATAAAAGATAATGGAGTATATTTTATAGACTAGGTTTTATCTTCTCCCCATTCCCAACTGCACTTTGTTTAATAGTTGTCAGCTTCCCTTTAGCCTTGGATTTAATTATATAGGACCAAAATATTCTCTAGTAAATAGCTTGCTAAATATTTTGTCACTTTTGTGACTTCCCCTCCGAGAACTAGATTAATTACAGGAATCTACCTGGATCTGGGGACTTCTCTCCCTACCCCCTCGACTGCTACTTCATCTTAGCTGTAATCAAAGATTTTGTTTGTGTTCCAAATCCGTTGGACCAATTTCTTCCTTCTTTCTTTAGCAACTTGCTCCTTTATTTTCCTCTCACTTTGACTCCCTGAAGCAACGAAGAAGCAGACAGTCCGGGGGAATCTGTTAAATTTATTAGCATAGAGGCTTAGACAAAGCGAGGTATAAATCATTCTGAAGGATTAAGCCATAAAGCATCCCAATGAAGTCAGCCCTTGCCAGGGTCCGGGTGTATAAATGTTCATATAAAACAAGGTATCAGTATTATCTAGCAAGGGAGCATGTGTCTAAGGAGATCCAAATGTTGAGTTAGGACCGGAGGAGGGGTGGCAGGGCGGCTGGAGACCTTAGTGCAGGGCGTCAACCTAGCAGTGGCTCCCAAAGTATGCCGGGAGTGCAGCGTCTCAACAGTTTGCATTTGGAGTCCTCAGTAAATGACTTTTTAAAAAGAAAATGATGTGAGATGTTTGTGATGAGCAGCAAAGGCATCCGGGAAGAAAGACAGTGTTTTCTGTAGAACGCCCCCACCCCCAGGTCAATTCAGCTTCACAAACATCCAGTCTGAAAAGGCGGGGCTCCTCCTGCTGAAGACAGCCTGGCCAGAGCACCTGGCCGCCAAGCCCTGTGCAGCGGGTGGCCGGGTGGCCGGGAGGACGCGGTGCCCAGGAGATGGGTGGGGAGGAGAGCCGGTGGGAAGGGGAGTGTGCATGGACCTGGACGGCACTCGGAGGGGCAGAGGGTTCTACCTGACAAAACCTTCCAGGGGCATGCAAGACCGGGGCTCTGCTTCATGGCAGCTCAGGCCATTCTTTGTCTTTCAGAAATGATTGTTCTCAGAGTTTCGTGAAAAACAAGTGATCAGAGAAGAGCCTCCCCCCCTGCTACTTTCCCAACAGAGTCAGCTCATCCCGCAAGTGCCACCCAGGCCAGGCCAGCGGCGCAGCTGTTCTGCGGCCAGCATTGCACCAGCAGCTGGGAATGGGTCACACCCTCTCCTGGGAGCGTGGTTCCTGAGGGATTTACGGGATCCTGAGTCTCCCTAGGATCCTCAGCGTGGCCGTTCAGGCACAGCTGGGTCAAAATCACCACCACCAGGGCTCAGTGACTCAGTGACTTTACCCTGGAAACCTCAGGCTTCTCTTCTTCGAGGTAAAAATAACAGCAGTACTGTTCAGTTGTGAGAGGTACTGGTCTGGTGTGTAACTTCCTTAGCTCACAGGAAGCCCTCGTAAATGGTAGTGCGGTACTGACAGAGATGTGAGTTCTGAGCTGTCCTCTTGCTGCGTGAGGGAGAGCTTTCATAGAAGAAAGGTAGCAATCTTCACACTCCTGTTGGGTGGAGGCAAGGGAAGAAGAGAAGCCCTTGCTAGAGGGTAAGGCCGTGAGCAAGACATGGCACTCTCAAAGCAGTTGGGGTCCTTCTGCCCTGTACCCTGTCCCTGAGACCGGAAGTGGATGGCTGTTCCTTAAGAGTGAGTTTGTTTGGGATCACATCGCTGCTGGTGGAGTGCAGTGCAGAATGGAATGAAGAATCCTGGGCTAGGTGTAAAAGCCTCTGGTGGCAACCTTGACCTGAGGAAGGAGCAAAGCCCTGAGTTTTCCTGCCTTTATCTGCGCAGGGAGAGTGATGAGAAGCACGAGGTAAAGGCATGGAGGGAGTGCAAACCTGCGCCCTGCAACAGCGCCAGCACCTAGCAGACAGCCCCTCCAGGGTGGGCGAGGCGGGGCGGGGCATGCACTGCGGGAAGGGAGGGACTGGCCAGTGTCGCTGTCCAGTAAGTGCGACCTTCTGAGCCACTTCTCTTCCGGGCCTGGCCCTGCCCCAGCTCTTGTGTGGGGTGGGCTGCTTCTGACTGAAGAGCTTGGGGTCGGCAGGGGGGACCTTAGTCCTCCCATCTTCCCTGGCTTTGGCTTCTGCTTGCTCTCAAGCCTGGATTTTCTCAGCTGTGAAATGGGGCTGATGCTACCATCGCCTTCCAGAGTCATTTTGAGAACAAGCTGAAAGCTGTGTATACAGTAGGGGTGCGGGGTCGGAAATGCATAGCCAGTAGCGATTGGACCCTGAACTTGTCTGGTCTGGCGTGAAGCTTGGCCTCCAGGACGGCTCAGCCGAAGCAGCCTGAGCAACAGCAGGGTTCTGAGCGGCAGAAGCAAACCTCCAGTCTTCCTCTGGGCCCAGCTGTGCCACACCAAGATTCACTTTCCTTCATTTATGAAAACCTTTGCAGCCGAGGGATTAACAGCACACTGTGTGTGTGTGTGTGTGTGTGTGTGTGTGTGGTACTAGGAAGTGAACCCAGGACCTTCACACTGAGCTGTATGTGTCGCCAGCCCCTTTTTATTTTTTTGTTTGTTTTGGGACAGGGTCTCCCTAGGTTCCACGTTGCCCAGGCTAGCCTTGAACTTGTGACCCTCCTGGCTCAGCCTCCCACAGTGCAGGGATTACTGATGTGAGCTACCACCCCCGGCTCACTTTTTGCCTTTTGACTGTGAGTCCTTTAGGTTAAATTTTCTAATCCCATTTCTTCTCAGTGGGTGTCTTTGCAGAATACCCAGTTTAATCAAGGACTTTGGTGGTCCCATATTTTTCAAAATAGACAAGAAATTGTTTTCAGCCGATGGAGAGGGAAAGCAGTCTGACCCTCTTACTGGAGTTGCACGTAGCATTTATTAATAGCTCCGTAAACAGGTGTGAACATAGTATTAGCTTGCTGCACAAAACATTACAAAGTTTATGAGAAGTTGCTCAGGAAAAACAAGATGGAGTCGTTAGAAATTGGATACTGGTCAACAGCACAGACTCCCATAAATCACAAACAAATGAAACTTCCCTCGTGATCACTGTTGCAGAGCTAAGGGACCCTCCCCTTTGGGAGAGCTAAGTGCATTTTAGAGAGCCCAATATTTTCCCCTACCGATACAGAGGCTAATTACAAAATTTCCCAAGAGATAATAAATACTAAACTCTAATCAACACATGTGACACAAGATAAATAAGAAGCACAGAATTTAACCTTGGTTCCCTGGGTGAAGCACATGTTTATCTTTAATTATCCCCACCTGGGAATGGACACACATTATCTGTGATGTTTATTATTTGTTCCTGGAGCCACCACATTTTAATTTTGTGCAGAAAGTTCTCTGTTTAAGCTGCTGTCCTAACTTAATTATTAGTTGCTCTCTTTCGACTCCCAGAGTATATATCCTAGATTTGATGGTTGGTAAATAATATTCCACTTTCTTCAAGTTGCGCTTTAGGAAAAGGATTTAAGAACGCCTTAGAAGGGCCTGGCAGCACATGCCTGTAATCCCATCTACTCCTGAGGCTGAGGCAGGAAGGTTACAATTTCACAACCAGCCTGGGCAACTTAGACCGTGACTCCAAACAAAAAGGGCTGGACTCACTTGAAGCCCTGGGTTTTTCCTCCAGTCTTGGGCGGGGGGGTCATCGAACAAGGCTGAAAGAAGATGGAGTTGGTGGGCCGAGTGAGAAGAAATGATTGGGTTGACGTTAGAAACCAGAGAGTGAAAAGAGTCATTTAGTATGAAACTTGGTTCTGAGTGTCCTGACAGCCAAGTCAGAAAGGGAAAGTGACGATAGCTGAACAGCTCTCCTGTGATAGGAGCAGGAAACCTGGTTTTTCTGAACTTGAATGGAGCGCCTCACAGCGGCTGTCTGCCACTGGGTCATCAGAGAACTGCAGTTTCCAGTGTCAGAGATGGCCCAACCCAGTGGTCAGAGTCAGTCACCGTTCTGCAAACGCTTTCTAAGGGAGATAGCCAATAGCTTGGTCTCCTTTTATAGTTTTCCGGGCTCCACTGAGCACTGCACCCCAGGGCCTTCACATGGAGCGACATCCCAGCCCTTTTTACTTTTCATTTTGAGCCAGGGGTTTCGCCACATCACTAACTGCCCACATTGGCTTTGAACATGCCATCCTCCCGCCTCCGCCTCCCAGAGTGCTGGGATTACAAGCTTGTGCCACCATACCCAGCTCCCATTGGTAATTTTGAAAAACATCTTTTCTTCATGAATCATCAAATACGAACGTGAACCGAAGCGTGTTGTTCTCCAGAACCTGTTCAGGACTAGGAGAGCAGTGCAGGGCCCCCAGGGTGAGCTGCTCCCGGAGACGCTGGACACAGGCTGAGCCGGCGTCCAGGAGGTAGGCAGAGGCAAGTACTGCCAAGCCCCGTGCAGGGCCAGCAGGGTGCAGACCTGGCTTCCACCTGGGCCCGAGGGATGAGTGCGGTGGGGAGGGGGCTTGGGCCAGGTCCCCACCCTGCCCGGGGAGCCCGGTCACCTAGCCCCTGCCCCAGGATGGGGCAGTGAGCCCAGCGCAGGCTGCAGCCCCCCAGGGAGGGGGATAAACGAGCTGACTAGAAAATGGGAGCAGGCCAGGGCCAAGCAAGCAGGGCAGAGCTCTGTCGGGTGCCACACCCCAGGTCCTGAAGCCACGAAGACCAGGGCAGCATCGCCTTCCACGTGGCCAGGACCGCCCGAGCGCCAGTCTGCGGTGGACTGGGGGTGCACGGGCTCTGCCCCCCCTCCCACACCATTTTCTAACCCTGCACATTCGCTGGGACTCGGTTTTCTGTCACCTTGAACTGGAAAGCAGTGCCTACTGAGCAGCGCAAGCCACCACGGGCCAGAGAATTCCAGAGCGCTGCCGTCACTGCACAGCAGCGCCAGAATCACCAGTAAGAAATATGGTTCTGACCCAGGCTCTGTGTCACACTGCAGGCCGTCCTCTCCCGAGCCAGGGAACGAGCTGTGAGAAGGGGCTGCTGCAGTCCCTCCATGCTGACCGTCTCAGCCCGAGTTCAGCCAGGAGAGGGACAGCCCTCGTCACCGTGTGACATGTTTACTTCTAGCCGAGGAAAATACCGCCGCTGCGGCTGCCCTTCCCTGCGCAGGCACTGGCCTGGAGACGGATATTTTATGTCTTCCTTTGATGATTTACAAATAAATTAGTGCGATCGAGAAGGTCTGCCAGCATCTATGCGTTACGGGGAAACCCAAGACGGTGAAAAATGATCGTGATTTACCGTATCCCGATACTTCCTTCTTAAGAACCAAATAAATATCATCGGCTAGTTTATGGAGCTGACATATTTATTGCAGAATTCCCGCCGGAGGACTTCCCATTGTCCTGTGTTCTCACACATTGTTTTCACAAATTGTGGCTTGAAGGAAGGCAGGGAAATTCAGGCTGGAGAAGCAAGATGTTATCTTTTGGAAAGGATGCGCCTCTCTAACGGGACAGGATAATCCATTCAGAGGCTGGAAAGCCCAGTCCTCCGGGGGTGTGATAAATCCACAGGATCTGGAATCTGGGACTGCTTTGGGACCTTGAAGTTAGCTGGGACAACTTAGCCCCGGCCCAAACAAACAGTGTATCCTTCTCGCCGGATAAGCGCAGACAGCTGTGCACTCCGGTTTGCCCTGTTTTCCTTACAGGCGATTGCATTCACGGAGGCCGATCTCCTCACGTCCATCAGCAGTGGGCTAGGCGCCTGATGCCAACCTGGGCCCGTGCGGCTCTGTGATTGGAAATCGGTTTCCAACAGGGACGGGGCTCCTGCTCCTTGCAGGTGGGACCTGTGCATGGAGAGCGAGGCAGAGCAGGGTCACTCGTGACTACCAGAGGACCATGCTGTCCTCAGAAGGTCAGAGTAGGACAGCTGGCATCGCCGGTACAGAACTCACGTCTTGAGTGGGATCCAAGCAGCTCCTCACCCTCCCCGCTCCTAACGCGCCTGGCACCCTCTGAAGCCACCCAGGTGCCCCTATCTGTGCAAGCGCCTTTGGCCAGGCTGCATCGGAAGCCTGCAGCAGTGGCAGCTTTGAGGGACAGGAGAGCAGCTCGCCCCAGCTCTCCTGTTGCTAGTTGCCCGAGTTTCCCCAAGATCACACCCACACACCCGGCCGGAGCAACCCAGCCAGGCCTGGGGAGGGAGCCGTCTTTCTGGGACAGTGTCCAGTCGTTCCGTCGTTCGTTCCGTCCCAGCCAAGCACCTGCGCGGCCGAGCTGGTTCTCAGGTGTTCACAGACTGACTGTGGCTGCTGTCGGGCCTGTCCTTGGAAAACCCCACGTCCCCCGTTCTCTGTGCTGCTCCTGGAGCTGAAAGCCGCCTCACTGAGTCTGCGGACAGCCTGATGGGCCCCAGGACCTGCGTGTGCTGTTCCGCCTCCTCGGTCAGCAGCGAGACGCCTGCAGGGGCCGTTCTTCTGGCTTGGGAGGGACTCGAGCCGCTGCCCAAACCTTCACAGCTGCATTTAGCAGTCGAAGGAAGGTGATGGGAAGCCACACAGAGCCCCTCAGCACCAAGCTTTGCTGCCTGTTTGGTGCTGGTGGAGTCAACTGCACGGGCCCAAGTGTCACTGAGCTGCAGACAGCTCGGACCTCTCCAGAGAGCCCGCCAGGACGGCAGGCATGGAAAACAGGGCTTCTCCCACCTGGCTCCCACGGGCCGAGGCGGAGGGTGCCTACCCCAGTGTGTAGCCCCCCTCGGTTTAATGTTTCTCTGTCCACAAACAAGAATCGTTTTCTAAACCACTGCCTCAGCTTACTTTAAAAGGTCCCAGGACAAAAGTCCTAGGTGAGCCCAGACCCCAGTCTGAGGTGTGGACTGAGAAAAATATTGTACAATCAAAACAGAACAAGTGCTGGGTGAGAAACAGCAATGATCTGACTGAGAAAGTTAGCCAGCGTTGTTAAAGAGACTGTTACATACGACCTTTTTCTTTCCTGTGTTTTTTGGAGACAGGGTCTCTATGTAGTTCAAGCTGGCCTTGAACTCACTATGTAGCCCAGGCTGGACCTAAACTCACAGTGATCCTCCTGCCTCAGCCTCTCGTGCTGGGGTCACAGATGGGCACCACCTCACCCGACAAGTGAAGTATTTTAAAGCATTGAATAGAATCGCTCTCAGGCTGCCCCGCTGGCTCTTCGGTGAGTTTGTCTAACTAGAGCTCCTCCCCTCCTGCTCCTCCTGCTCCTCCTCAGCGGTCGCTTGCTCTGGTGTGTGGCATCACTGGCCGAGTGCTGTGTGTCCTGCCCTCTCTCCTGCTGCCCCAGCGCCCTGCAGTGGTCCTCACCCCGCCCTCACCCAGCATGCTGAGGCAGGAGGGCTGCGTCCAGCCACCTGGAATGCTGCTGGCCCTGGACGAGGGGGCCTCTGAGTCCGGGAGGGAGGACGTGGCAGTAGCTCAGGTCGGGGCTGAAGGGCAGGCACCCCTGCAGGCGAAGCATGTCCTCCTGTCCTTGGGCCACCTACTGCTTGCCAGGTCTCAGCGAGAGCTGGGCCCAAGCGGGATGAAGCTGCCACTGCCTGTCCAGGTCACATCGGCGCAGAGGCCGTGCTCCGTCCTCAGGATGAAGTTTTTGTTAATTACAGTGAACAGCAGCAACGAGCAGGGGCGTCGGGGGATCTGCTGCTCCAGGGAACCCGGGTGACCCCCGACTCCTCTCCCCAGACTGGAGTGCTGCTGAGCGGCACTGGACGGGAGGTGGAGTTGTGCGAGTACCCAGGCCGTGCCTGGACGCTGGGACCCTGGCTCTGCCCTCAGCAGGCAGGAATAAAGCACAGGGTTGTCTGGGAGGCCCGGCTATGCCACGGCCTGGCTCTGTGATGACACCCAGGGGATGGGGCTGTGTTTTCTTAGATGATTTTATTGACCCTCAGAGAAAACCCTGCTGAAAGCTGCTAAGCACCCCTCGTGCATCTGTGCCAGGGAGAGGGCTGGGCCTAGCCTGGGGCAGAGCCCTGGTAAAGCCCACGAGAGGCCCTGGGCTCAATCCCTGGCACAGTGACAAACAAAACAACAAAGACGTCCCACGGAGCTAGTTGTCCTAGCTGCGTATGAAACTTGCTGACCTCCCTGAGGACGTCAAACAGCACGTAACGCTTGAAGCCACAGACTCTAAAAAGCAGATCCACCAGATTGCTCTGTTAGAAAATGAATGTGATAAGTAGGCATGGTGGTTTGTGCCTGTAATCCCAGCACTTCAGGAGGCTGAGGCAGGCACATCACTAGTTCAAGGCCAATCTGGGCAACAGTGAGACCGTGTCAAAGGAGAGAGGAAGGAGGAAAGGAAAGGAGAAAGAAAGGGAACAGTGACGTGTTCTGTCCTTAGCGAGCTCGCTGCTTTCTGTGAAGACTGCAGCTGGGAGAAGAGCAGCCCTGGCTTAGGAACCCACACCCGGCTGTCTGGGTCCTGCGACAGAATTGCTCTCTCTCGTGGCGGAGCTGAGCCGGAGCCCGGAGGCTGGCAGGAGGTGGCCTCCGAGCCTGCCGACCTGGGATGAGGCCTCCTCCAGCCACCCAGGCGGCCCTGACTTTGGATTTTTTGAACAATAGAAATGAAACTTGACAGGGGAGGGAGAACAATGGTGTTTTGACAAATGGAACAAAGATAGAGTTTGGCTGATAATCCAGGGCTGGGAAAGAGCTCGGCCAGGGCTGATGCTGGCGCCTCCCTGCCCAGCAGCAGGCCCGGCGGCCTCGGCACAGGGCGGCCTGGCTGGAGCGGCGGTCTGCGTCTGGCCGTCCCCACAAGGGCGCTTTCTGCAGACTGCACAGAACCAGAGCCGTGCTTGCCTGGCGCCCACGGCCACAGTGCCCTGCGGTCAGGAAGGACCTGGAGAGATTCTGCCCGTTACCGTGGAGATCCGGGCTGCAGGGCCATTCCTGGGAGCCCTTTCCAGACTTGGAGTCTTCTAGGGCGGTGAGGGGGAAGCCGGCACTCATGACTGTGGCCTGTGGGTGACCATGTGTCTGAACGTGAGGGTGCCACAGTTAGCCATGCCGGCCCCGACCCCAGCGGGACGTGACCCCGTGACAAAGGCACGCAGGCCTGTGTGTAATCTTCGTGGCGATGCTGTCGTGGATCCCCTCGAGAGGGGGTGACTGCAGTGCCTGATGCTGCCCACCAGCCCGGACCAGGAACCTAAAGCATCCACACAGTGCTCTTTGGTCACATGGGTTACTGCCTTATTCTTTTGGGGGACCCAGCCCAGGACCCTCAGAGACTGAAAATAATGGAGCCAGATCTGATGGCACACGCCTGTAACCCACACTCTGGGAGGCTGAGGCAGGAGGACCACAAGTTTGAATCCAGCCTGGGCCACTTAGAGACTTAGACTTTGTCTCAAAATAAAAAATAAAAATAGATTGGGAATGTAGCCCTGGGTTCAAATTACCAGCACCACTACCACCAGAAACCAAGATTTTCAGCAGATTTCCGTGTTAAGTCAGGGCAGCGCTCCCCTGTGATGGACACCTTGTTAGCCCGTGTGTACCCGACCAGCATTCCTTACTCACGAATTGAACATTTGCACATGCGTGCCGCTCACACCCGTGGGTCAGGGCAGGTTCCGCACCCCGATGGGCTCCCATGCCCTGTGCCAGGTGGGGGGGCAGCCTCCCGAGGACACTGAGTCCTGGTCCTGCCCACACGGGTGTGCCACACAGGTGGGTCACTGGGGACAGTGACACCGTGATGAGTGTGCCGGCTGACGCCCTGACACAGCAGAGCTAAGCTCCGCTCGCCTCCCGCTTCCCACTGCCACCCTTTGCTTTGCTTCCACAATGTGGCAACACCGAAACCAGTGCCAAGCCACATGGTTCCTCCCGAGAGGGAGGAAAGGACTTGTTCGCTCCTCGGCCGCCTGTGTCTTGGTCACACAAAGCAGCCCCTGTCCCTGCGCAGACAGAGGGGTCGTAAAAGGCAGGAAAATAAACAATGTTCAAGCATCTGAATTGATTTTTAAACAATAAATAGCGGGAGCATCTGCAGAAAGGTTTGTTGTCAGCGCTCACGATGGAATTGAGCTGGGGCTGCCGGTGGGAGAGGATGGTCACGGGACGGGACAGCGCTCTAGAAACGGAGGAAGAGGCTGCTCCGGCCCGGGCTTTGTCCCCAGTGAACACAAGGAGGGTGCAGCCCCTGAGGCCCCTGGGCCCCAGCCCTGCCTGCGAGGGCTGCCCAGCTCTGGGCCTGCAGGTGCCCCGGGTCACTGGCCCAAAGGGCCTCACACCTCTGTCCTGTGCTGCGACTCCAGCTGAGCCCTGAGCCCATGTCTGCTGCCAGCCTGCCTGACAGCGCTGTCCATTTCCACCCGCGGCAGAATCACCTCCTCCCTGGTCTCAGCAGAAGGTGGAGGCGGTGAGATTGTAGTGAGCCTCAGAGCGAGCGGGTGAGCGAGTGGAGCAGAGTGAATTCAATGCTGGATACAAATGTCACACACGGCTCACCGGGGCGCGGCGTGGCACGACGCCCCATTGAAGGCCTGGCGATCCCCAGCCAGCGCGGGCTGGCAGCAACGGAGCTGGGGAGGTGACCTTCTGGGAGGCCTCGGCCAGCTCCTCCGTGGCCACTGGACACCACCACGGGCTGCTCGAGACCCAGCCCTGCCACGGCCACGCTGCCAGCCCCGATCCCCCTACGGCTGCTATTTCCTGGGTCCAGAGGCTGCTTTGAACTTGTATTTTATGACCCTGGCTCAGGAGCATCCACAGATGCAGGACAGGGATGGCAAGAGTTGGCACGGCCTCTCGGGAGGGTGCCAGGGCACAGCACTCACTTTCTGTACGGGAAATTAACTAACCAGCACATCCCCACTAGCAGGAGAGCTTCAGCAGATCAGCCACACAGCTCTCATGGAGATCAGAGAGGCCTACAAACTGGGAAGGAAAACACCCAAAATATAACTGCAGGCAGAGACAATTAGATTGTCAAGTAAACTCTACAGCATGACCACATTTCTCCCAAGTGAAATTTAGACACGGTATCTGTATTATATTGGATAGCATCTGTCATGTTTTTTGATGATGTATTCAAAGACAGGGAAAGGCTGGGCTGATTCCCTCTGGTGTCCTGTAGCTTCGTTGCCCAGTGTGGCAGCCACAAACACACTGCTACCAAGCACTCAAAGCTGTAGCTGGTATGACTGAGGGGAGGGAAATTTGATGAATGAGTCCTCAGTTTTGAGGACGGAACCCAGGCCTCGCCCAGGCTGGGCAGGTGCTTCCCACTGAGCCACAACCCTGGCCCATTTGAAATTTTATTCAGAGACAGGGTCTCCCTGGGTTGCCCAGGCTGGCCTTAAACTTGTGATCCTCCAGCCTCAGCCCCCAGTAGCTGTGAGTACAGTGTACCCCACCATGCTTGGCTCCATGGATTTAATTTTAATTACTTCTAATCGACTTTAAAAGCTACTTGATTCCGTTGTTAGAAACCTATGAACCACGTTTGCAGCAACTTTGATATGTGAATCTCTTTTTCCAACTGGATCTACTTTTTCAGCCGTGTCTTATGAAATCTCAATACAGAGCATGTATTTCCAATGAGAATTTAGCATCAAATGAAGATGTGTTGAAAGTGTAAAACATAATCAATGCCAAAGACAATACAAAAGTAATGAAAAAGTGATAATTCTATATCTCAGTAATTTGATAATGTTGATTACATATTGAAATAATTATCTATATACATTGGTTTAAATAAATATATGGCCAAAATTAACTACACCTGTCTCTTTTTACTTCTTAACATGGCTCCTACAGAATTTTACATCACACGCACACACGCGCGCGCACACACACACACTCCTTTGTATCACCACCTTTAGGCCTGGGGCGGAAGAGGGGCTGGCTCGCTTTTACCATTTTACTTTATGAACTCCTGATTTTGGCATGCACTTTTGATGTACTTTTATCCCGTTACCATGAGTGTGGATTCCTCTCATAACTTGGAAAGAACGACAAAGAGCCTTAGACCATTGCAACAGAAGTCAGCTTCCCGGATGTAAGTTGAGGTAGCAGGTGAATGGGGCAAATCTGCCTCTGACTCGTTTTCCCCTGCACCATGGGTCGGGATTGCAGCAAGCACTGTGCTGTCAAGTGATTCAGAGCCTGAGCTGGGGGAGTCTCCGGGAGGTGCCCATCCTGACCTGCGTGGGAAAGGGAGCAGGGCTCAGAGAGTGGGACTTCAACCCCGCAGAATGGGGGCCCTCGCAGAGACCCCCTCTTCTTTCCAGTGCCCCCCACCGGTATCCATTCCCAAAGCTCTGGGCATCTGGGGCTCCAGGTCGAACTTCCGCCCGCCTAGCTGACAGGGCCAGGACGCTGCGCTGCCTGAAGCCACGTCTGCAGGACACGGAAGACGCCTGTCTGACACAAGCACGCACGGCGGGTGGTAAGGGGATCACCTTCAAAGGAGTGCTGATCCGCTGACGTCATGGAGCCGGCCAACACTTGCTGCTCCGCGTCTGGCGTCAGCTGTGTGAGAGGAAGGATGGAGAGAGAGTGAGAGGCTGCACTTCACGAGACCGACTTTGCAGAGATAAAGCCCTGAGCCCCTCTGGCTCCCTGCTTCGCTGTTTGCTGTCCCCTTCTGACATGATTTACCCTCTGCTTAAAAGTGGGTGTGATCCTTCCACAGGAGCGCACAGGTAGCTCGGACCCATGATCCAGGATGAGGCTGGAAATTGGGCTGCGGCTCCCTCGAAGCTCAGGAAGGAGCAGCCCCCGGCTTCAGCACAGCCATGTCCCCAGGCTGCCTTCACCTCTTCCTGTTTGTCCTTCTAGCTGGACTGGGAGCCCTGTGAGGCACCAGGGGCCCAGCCCGGAGCCAGGCCTGGCAAGCAGGAGGGCTCTATAAGTGTGTTGGTCACTCCAGGGAAGAATGAGGGACTTGGCTGTTACCTGAGGCGTACGAAATTGAGTTTTCATCTCAAAGATGGACTGGGAGGACTTTCCCCTTGGCTGGGCCGCCATGAATCGCCCATGGGGACCAGCGGCCGCTGCCCGGGTAAACGCAGGGGCCAGGCCCGGGTGCAAGGCACGGCCTTGGGTGGAAAGTGCTCCCCAAGCATGACCAGGAGGTGGTGCTGAGGACAGAAGGGTTCCACTGACAGGGCCCCGGCCTCCTCCAGTCCCTGAGGAGGTGACACTGAAGCTGAAGGAGGGAGCGCTGGAAGCAGCTTTTCCCTCTTCCCCTGGTGCCGGGGATGGAATCTGTGGCTTCCCACATGCTCAATGAGAGGTCCAGCCCAGCCCCGGAGTCAACCACTGCAGATTTTGAAAAGCTAAGGTGAGAGGGAGCCGCACAGGAGGGAGAGAGATGCCTTCCTTCACTGGGAGCTGGGCCCAGGCCTCCGGACTTGCAACTGACAAGGAGGCAGAGACGCAGCTGACCGTGACACTGGGTCTCAGGGCCCACGCCGTGTGCCTTCCGGCTGGATTCCCAGGACAGAGCTGGCTCCCTGGCCTGCAGGGTGGTGTGATTAAGGACAGCGCTATGATGGGGTGCAGAACAGCAGCAGGGGGCCGGGCTGGGGGCTTCTGCCTGGCTCGTCTGTGTGCATGGACTGGGGCTGCACAGGGAGGGGGCCCTGGCGACCCACAAGTCAGAAAACTCTTACACTACCTTCGACTCCTTGCCCCCTCTGAACATTTTTAGCAATCACCCTCATAAATTACACCATAAACTACTAAATGAGAATTATAAACTATGTGTGTAGTTCTGTTTAACATGCCATCCTGCGGCCCCTGCTGCCAGGATTAGGGTTGTTTTTCCTGATTGTTGATGCTCATGCAGCTGGACTTGGAAAACTAGGGAAAGAATATGATTTGTCATAACTGAGTCACCCCGAGATTACCAGATATTGGTTTGGTACCTTTCTTCCCCAATGCCTTTTAAAAGTAGGACTGAATTCTACCTGAGAATTTATTACCTGATTTTTAATGCAATATGTGTAGGTCCATTTCCAGGGTGATAAGTGTTGTGTTTCATTTCAGTTAGTCAATCCCCTTTTAGTGGACATGTGGGTTGTGATTTTCACCACATAATTAAATTTAAATCTAAGCATTTTGTGTCTGTCACCATCCAAGGGTTTCACCTGACTCCTCAATATTCAGCAGGTACCAGTGACTCTTTCTTGCTTCTCAATAAGATTTTCTTTGCAAGCCTATAGCCAAGCTATTTAAACAAGTTCCACTGAGTGCAGACCTGGTATATGAACATTTAGGCCGACCGAATCAAATTCAGGATTGTTCCCTAAGTCCATGCAAGAATGTACACAGCAAGTTTCACTTGAGAATCAGCTTCCCGGAAGGCTGGGGGTGGGAGGTGGGGAGAAATGTCTTGGCCAGAGCTAACCCTTCCTTCTGGGGTACGTGACTGGAGTGTGTGCATGCGTGTGAGTGTGTGTGTTTGCTTGTGTGTTGCTAGGAAGGACCCAGGACCTCCTCTCACGTGTGCACTCTCCACTGAGCTCCACCCAGCCCTCTAACTGCACCCACAGTCTCTGCTCTGTGGGGCCCAGGTCCTGCTGCAGCCCGGCCCCATCACAGCTCCTACCAGGCACCAAGGAGCCAGGCAGGAGTGTGGCCAGAGGCAGAGCTCAGGCGTCCCAGAAGCAGAAGTGAGTAGAGTGGGAGGGGCTGCCTGCCAGAGCCCCCACATGCTGGGGCTGGAGAGGGGATCCCACCCGTCACCCTCCACCAGAACCAGCAGAACAAGGCTGGGCATCTTCACGAGGATCACCCTGAGTCCCACCCACAAGAACCTGACCCAACCCTCCCCATAGCCTGAGCCCCTCAAGCCTCTTTTCTGCTTCTTTTCTGCTACAGCAACCTGCACTCTTAAACGGCTTCTCTGTCTGCTGGGTAATTGCAGTCTGCAACCGACAGCTGCGGTTCACGACCAGGAACTGCACGTCTGGGTCACAGTTCTCGTCTCTTCTTCAAGGCAACTGCCCAACTGGTGTCGGTGCTGGGAGCTCCTCACCTTCAGCACCCAGGGCTCCTGGCCCCTCGCTGCAGGTCCTGTCATAAAAGAGGCCACATTTTTATGAAAACTTCGCGACAGTTCCCACCCTTAATCCTGGATGTTGGTATTGCTGGTGATTTAAAATTTCTCTGTAACCTTTTTTATGTCCTAAGTGGTCTACAATGGGGTATATTTCTTCTATATTTAGGGAAAATGCCTTTTCAAAAAGCTGATTCATGACTATAAAACTTGTAGAAGAAAAAATGGGAGAAAGCCTGCAGGATCTAAGCTTGAGGGAGAAAGATTCTTAGACAACATCAAAAGCACAATTCATAAAAAGAGAAGGTTTGGAAAAAAAAAAAAAAGAGAAGGTTTGGTAAATTAGACTTCATCAGAATTTTTGAAAACATTTGCTCTGGAAAAGTCCTTGCTAAGAGGGTGAAGAGAAGAGCTACAGACCAAGAGGAAATTTCTGCAAACCACACATCTGACAAAGAACTCAGATCTGCCATAAAGAACTCTCAAAAGTGAAAACAATCAAATCAAACACAGAGAAGCCATGAAGGGAATGTACATACCGACAGAGTGTGAGAACCTGGAAGGACGTTCAGCCTCTTCTCTTAAGGAGTAGATGCAAATGAGGACCACGGGGGATCGGTGATGGCAGCCTGAGATCCAGCCCAAGGCTGAGGCCCTTGGTGCGGATAGAGTTGGGGACCTGACGTGGGCCACTGGCAAATGGTCCTGCCCTTCTGTCAGGCATCCTCAACCTCACCCTACCCCTTCCATGAAGACAGCAACCTCTTCCTCACCACCTCCTCTGCCCCCTCTCGGGAAGGGCTCCTCTCTCCTCTCTCCTCTCAGTGACTTTCTCAGCTGGACTCTGTCCCCTCAGCACGAGGCCCGGCAGTCACCCAGCCAGCCACCTGTGGACAGGCTGGTTCCGTGTGTGCTTCTGTGTGTTCCATGGTGTGGCTGCCTGTGATTTGTCCACTGGAGGATATTTCGGTTGTTGCTGGATTTGGACTTTTGCAGATAAAGCTGTTACAACATTCCCATGCAGGTGCTGGTGTAGAAGTCATCTTCATTTCTACAGGATGAATGTCCAGGAATGACACTGCTGAGTGGCATTGCAAGCATATGCACGTTTGGTTCTCTAGGAGACACCAACCCAGCTTCTGGGGCCGGGATTTTCATACCTCTCTGGCTACACAGGAGGCTGCAGCTCCTCTGCACCCCACCATCCTGGGGGCCCTGGGGGGGCTCCACCGCTGAACTGCACCTCCAGGCTTTTTATGTCTCTCAAAGTTGCTCAGGCTGGCCTGGAACTTCAGAATGGTGGCAGCAGGTTTCTTGGGGCTGACATTTTTTATCTCTAGTTTTTGAGGTTGATTATTCTGCTTAGGTCTTATTTTTAGGGAAACAGAATTATTTTAAAACCAAAAAGCTTTTTACATAAAGCAATTCATGCTATGAGCATGTAGAAAAATATAAAGATTGATAGCTTTAAAATGTATAACTTTTGATCTTTGTTCTAGGGTGTTGGGTTCTATTGCTTAATTTTTGTTTTGGATTTCTTTCCAAAAATTCACATCACATAAATTCACATAATCTACAGAGACCTCTCCTGGCCAAGAAAGACAAGATGCACTGCGGCTGGAGGGTGCTTCCCCACGCCAGGGCTCACGGCCACAGCAAGAAGTGTCCTGAAGCGGACAGTTCCCAGGTGGCCTTGTTCCGTGGCCACACACAGTTCTGGGGCGCCCTCACGCCAGAGCCCGGTAACCTCCCTGCCAGTCTGTCTCCGCTCTTCACCTGGTGCCTGCTGACCCAGGCCTGCTTCCAGCCCCTGTGCCTCACCTGGTCACTCAATGGAAGGGGACTCAAGTGGCAGATGGTGCTGGTGTCTGCGCCTCTCTCTCGACAGTTTCCCAGGCTCTGCGTGTTCCCGGCTTCAGCCCAGCGCTCCTGTCTGGCTGGTGTCAGCCTGTGGGTGCATACACTTCATTTTTGCTTTCGTGACATTTCTCCATCCTCCTCCTGCAGGGTCTCCTCTACATCTGGAGCACTCTCCGCAGCCCACAGTGACTGTGGCTGTCCCTGTTCACCCAGGCCTGGCGTGTGGGCATGGAGAGCCACCCGTGGACTAAAGCTGCTTCACCTGGGCGAGGGCCGAGGCCATGCCGCTTGTCGAGGCTGCAGAGCTGGGCAGAAGGAGAGGCCATGGGCTGGGAGGGTGGAGGCTTGCTGCAGGCGGCCTGCCCAGCTCAGGGAGCCCTGGGGGCTTGCTCTCATAGTATGTCCACCTCTAGGACATGCGCCAAGGGGCCACTCCTGGACAGCCCAAGGGTCCCTGCTCGCCACACTCCTGAGCCCAGAGGTCCCCCGGCACTGCGGGCTCTGGGAGCTCACCCACCGCACACTCCCTCCAGTCTCTCCTGTTGCCACAGGGATCATGCCTGCCACCTGCTGGCACCTGGCTGGATGCAGAAGTGCCCGCCTGAGCCCTCAAGATAGAGAGCGAGAGATCCTCTGCAGAGGTGAAAGGAACCGAGAGAGGGCGGAGGAGAGGAGTTGGGGCTGCAGGAGAATGAAGGTGTGTTATGCACATCACCAGCGCCCCACGAGGAGCAGAGGCTTTATGTGCTGCAGACATTCTGTGCTGTACTGATGCAACAACAGGACACGCTGTGCCCAGCACCTTCCTGAGCCTTTCCTGCTGTCGACACCTCATCTAGGACAATCCTGTCGGGCACGCTTTTGTCCAGAATGAAAGCAGATCCGGAAGCAGAGCCTCTGAGAGTTCTGGGGTTCGGCCCAAAGTCAGGGACCAGGAGCACAGGGCCAGGACTCAGCGGAGTGCACTGCGAGGTCGAGACCTCTACCATCATAGGCCCTGGAGGTTCCCTCCTTGTTGGCTGCCTGACTAGGCCTTGGTTTCCCTGTCTGTGAAAGGGCTGAGTGACCTGCGCCCTCGATGGTTGTGAGGTTCAGACCTCGGTTGCTAGCAGGCCAGACCAGGAGCACAAAAAGTGGGTGAGCCACGGAGACGCCCTTGGCTCAAGAGATTGCTCCTGGCCAAGAGACACACGTGGCTGGGCCTGCGGCCTGCTCCTCCCGGCCCTGGCTCACAGCAAACAGTAGAGCGGAGTCAGCCCGGTCCTCATACTAACAGAGGCACAGAGGGAGGTAAGGAAGGACAACTCCTTCCTGTAAGAGCCAGCGTGGGTGTCCCGTGGGGAATATGCCGTGGTCACCCAGGACTTGTCCCTGGATCTGGAGTCCCTGGGTGGTGATGTTTCGCACGTGGAAACTACCCCATGGGGCCTTGAGCCGGCTGTGTCCTTCCACTCCCGGACGCACGGACCCTGGTGGCTTTGCTGCCTATCTCAGCACATCAGCAGCTCTTCTGAGCACCGAGGCCTGTACAGCCGCTCCACTGCCTTCAGGCGCCCATGGCACTGAGGCTCCCTGCTGGGTGGTGACTGCTGCGATGTCCAGAAAGCCCTGGTGCAGGTGGTGCTCATCGCCTGCAAACTGGCCATGGTTAGAGACTGAACGTGGCCCCGGAGAACATGCCTACATTGGAACCCCGACTCCTGGTGTGATGGTGTCAGGGGCCGTGCAGTGTGGACCCCGGGGTGGGGTTGGAGCCCTTGGAGAGGCCCCAGAGAGTGCTCCCTGGCGGACCCGTGAGACACAGCGACAGCCCAGCCTGCAGCCCGGGAGCCAGGCCTCGCCTCGCCTTCCTCAGACGCCTCCCTCCAGAGCTGGGAGCAGCACGTGTCTCCTCCACAAGCCGCCACAACTCTGTGGGGTTCGTGAGAGCAGCTCAAGGCTGCTGTGGCTGTCAAGCAGGGCAGCCTCCGTCAGGAGTGGATGTACGGCTACACAGCAGCAGCCCGAGCAGGCGGCGGTCCTGCCTCGCCACCCATCCCAGGCTTGAGCACTGGCGCTGGCCTAGGGCTGTGTACCAGGCCCGAAGCTCTGAGTCTCTGGCAAGACGCAGGCTCCTGAGCCCTTCAGGGTGGACAGGAGGGAGGGACTCTCGCCCGAATCCCCAAGGCCTGACTTGGGGGCAAAACAGAAAATGAAACCAAACAAAACCCTGACATCCAGGACTGATGTCCAAGAATCCCCAGGACATTTTTAAGACCTCTGAAAAGATCCTGCATCTCTAGGATGCTGGGCCTTCTCTGCTCGGTTAACTAGCACCCTTCATCCCGGGCATTCCTAGAGGATGCACTGGAGCTTTTTATTTCGCAGTGGGGAAACTGAGGCTGTGTCTCAGCATTGTGGGGATACAGACCTCGCCAGCTACCAACTGAGTCTTGGAGTCCTGGAGTCTGCGGGGAGCTCGTACAGCAGCTGCTCACCTCCCGAGGACACAGCAGCTCTTTTGCCTCTAAAAATTAAACCCTTCATCTGCATCTGTGTTGTTCATCATCAATTATCCCTCTCTACAAAGCTGCCCTGTGGGTGCCCACGCTCAGGTCTGCCCAGCTGAGCCGGGTGTGCTGGCGGTGGCTGCCCGGGGCAGAACAGGCACAGCGATGGAGCTCCAAGTCCCAAGTTCTCCAGCAACGGCTGAGGACACCTGGCCTCTTGGTTCTACTTCACTCTGGGCCCTGGGCTGGAGCAGAAATGGCTGCTGACCCAATGGACAAAAAGATTCAGAACCACTTGATTCTAGACTCAAGAAAAATGAGATAAAAATTTTTAATTTCAATGGGCGGTTACAGTTTAAATTATTACACTTTTTGAACAGGCAGTGAGTTAAAACACTGGAGAGTAACTAGAAAAATATGCTCAGTAAAGTCTAAAACAGGCTTTTGTTGAGACAATTTTTGAACTTACTGCTTTTAAACTTAAGCTCAGTGGTTTTTATTTTTTCACTCATTGTTAAAGCTGCACATCAAGATTTCTCTCCATTCAGGTCAGCTCTGCTGGCCCGGGGTGGGCAGTCCCGTGCTTTGACAGTGGCTCTCGTCGGGACCGCGTCAGCTGTGGGGCTGCAAAGCGGGAGGAGACAAGGCCAGCCGGCATCTGTGGGCCACGCAGAGGCTGATGTCCCAGCGTCTTCCCAGCCTGCCCGTCCTCCTCCTGCAGCCTCCAGTCTGAGCGACAAGCTCCAGACACGCTGCCCGGTCTCCACACACTCAGGTCCTCTCTTGCTTCTCTTGCTGTATTTGGTTCCTCTGTTCGCTTTGTCCCTGAGTCCTTTCCTCGGTGCCAGCTGTCAAGTGGCCTCAGGGGGAGCCAGAGCAAGGAGAGGCTGCCCCCACTGCCCCTGCCCAGGTGCCAGGGCGGGGTCACATCTGATCTGGTCCGTCACCGCCAGATCGTCATTGGAACCCACTGAAGCAGTCACGTAATAGTTACACAGCACAGAGAAGCACACTGTGTCTACGCTCGGGGGACCGGATTAAATGCACCAGGGTTTGTCCAGACACTGGAACCCTTGCCAGCCTATAAAAAGAAGGGGTCTGAAAGAGCAAGTGGCTCGAGTGCACTGAGTTAAACCAAGAAAAATAGAAAACAAGTTGCAGAACAGTGCGTGTCGTGAGCTTTCACAAGTGCGTACCTCTACGTAGATGCATTCGTACATACATAGGTCGGTATGTTGTCTCTGAGTGGGAAACGGCTTAGGAGGAAGTAACTGAGTCTTGGAGGAGTAAGTGTAATGAATGCCACTCTAATTTTAAGCTATCAATTATTTTTACAATAATAATCATCTAGAAATGAATGGATAAATGAATAAATAAGGAGGAGAAATAAGTTCCTTGACATTTCAGGACTGTGGGTCTGAAACTGTGCAGCTCCAGGGCTCTCACTGGTTTGGTTGGTACTGTTGTTTCCCCTTTTGCAGCTTAGAGAACTAAGGCCCCAGACTGGCAATGTGTCCCCTTGGCCCCTGTCCGTCCCCTCGCAGGCTCCAAAGCCCCTGGGGAAAAGGGGCGATTCTCAGTTGCTAGTTACTTCCGGTTGCCTCTTGGTACACAGTGTGGTTTAAAGCACCTCCCACAGAGCTGGTGCCCCTGCCTGGGCCCCTGTGTCCCCCGAGGGCCCTTTGTGCAGCTCCTCCCAAGTCATCTCAAAAGCCTGGTCACAGGAGAGATGGACTCGGCCTGCAGGACTTATCAAAAGGAGCCAGAGAGCCAGCACCCTAATCACAGGCTGGGGAGCAGAGGGCCGGAGCTGGATGGAGGAGCTGAGGTCCCCTGGCGGTGAAAACCCATCAGGTCCTATAGACAAGGTACTGGGATCCAAACTTGGAGTTCAGGCTTCAAGTTCTTGCCATATAAAAGTTTTAGCAAACTTTTAAACTCCCCTAAGCCCCTTTCCGTGTCAGTAAAATAAGCATGATCACATCCGTCTCCCCAGGTAGCACTTTTAATTAAGAGCCTGTAAGAAAATGTTGGCACAGCATAAGGCACCGCATGTTTGACAGGAGGACCGCCAGCCAGGACATTAGGTGTTCGCGGTCACTGCTGCGGCTGGCTGCACAGCTAGAAGGGGCGTCCTTCATTTTCTCACCCTCTGCACAGAAGTCAGAGACGCCCTCCCAGGCTCTCCGCAGCCATCCCTGCACCCCGCGCAGCCTCGCTCTTCAGGACCGGTCTCCGCTTCTGCTACAGCCTAAAAACCTCTCCAAAAAGCTTTAAGAAGAGGCGCCGAAGTATCAGGCGCCCAGAGAAGGCGCAGGGCCTCAGCAGCACGCCATGCCGAATTGAGCGGCATTCAGAAAGCAGATGAAAGTCGCTCGGAGGGCTTCAAAGAGGAGGACAAGTCTAATCCCCAAGCTTCCTTGCAATCATTCCTTCATCTCAGAAAATGCCCCAAGTCTTTTAAGGCCCAAATATCATCTTACAGTGTGGACGCCGCAGTGGAGAGCACTTCACGTGTTTCCTTCCCTCCAGGCTCTGCAAGGCCGGGTCCCCTTTGCAAAGCGCTGGCGCTGAGGACGGTGGCCTCCTGTCCCGGGGTGGCTGCCTGGCTCCGGCCTGGAGCTCCAGGCCCATGGCCACCTGGGGATTCCTCAAAGCAGCAGGGTCAGGTGCTTTCTCTGCTGTTTCTGGGCGAGACTCACTTGTCTGTCATCGTGTGGAAGAACGCCCAGTCCTGCTGCTAGGCAGCTCAGGAGGGAGAAGGATTCCAAACGGGGAGAGAAACAAGGCGGCCTGGGCACAGCAAGGGCAGTTTTCGCTGCTTTGAGAGCAGCTCTTGTGCCTCCATGGCCCAGGGAGGCCAGCTCCCCTCTGTATCCTTCTGCTGCCCACGGAAAGGCTCAGCGTGACTCACAGCCCGGGCCAGCACTGTGAGGACGGGTGGAGGCCGACAGTGTGCCCAGGACTGTGCTGAGCCCCCCACCAAGCATGGCAGATGCTCTCTGTGATTGGCCCTTTCCACAGCTGAGAGCAACGAGGCGGAGACGGGTTCACAAAGGGTCACAGCTCCTTGGCGTTTGGTCAGGACTCGAACCCGGATCTTTCCCTGAAACCTGTGCCGAACACCCTGGACGGCATCCCAGGTGGGACACCAAGGCTGACCCCAGCTGAGGGATGGCATGGCCTCCGCGGGAGCCGCCGCTGCTGGGCCCAGTGGCTCGCACTACACCGATCTCATCTCAAGCTTCCCTGTGCTTTCAGTGGCGCCGCTGTGCTGACCCGCAATCCTGGCCCCTCCGCCGCCACCCAATCCCCTGTCCCCTCCTCTCCCGTGCCTCTGCCGGCACAGAGGAGGCGCGAGAGTCTTCTAGGTGTCCGCTGAGTTGGAGGGGAAGTGACAGCGCCCCTGTCCGCCTCACCCGGGACCAGGCGGCCACCCCGCATCCTCCCCCAGGCGGCAGAGCCTCTCCGTTAGAGAGGAGATAAAAACAGTGAAGAAACAGCACTTCCCTGCATTCCCTGAAAGGCTGGCAACCTTCCAGGATGGACTTATGTACTTCTTGTACTTGGAGGAACAAAAGAGATGGGATTTGGTCCAAGAACGGTCTTGGAGCGAGAGAAATATGGAGCCGGCAGCTGGAGCGCGGCGGCCAAGTGGTACCGCCAGCTGCAGGCCCATTAATTAGCGGGCCTGGTATGCAGCGGTTCCCGTGACCCTGGTTCTTGTTGAATTCACAGAGATAATTCTCACAGAGCCTGACTTTTCTCCCTGCAGTGTATTTACCCAAGAGGTACCTTGCCCATTTCCCCTCATCTCTCTGGGCAGTAAATTTATTCTAATTGCAAAGAGATAGAGTAAAAGCTGATTGAATGCTTGGCAGTTTATAGAGATTTATTTCTGGGGCTTAAGGGGTTTTTAGAGTGTGTGGCTAGAGCAGGGCTGAGGGGAGCCGGGAGAGGAGCCCAGGAGAGAATGCAGGTTTAATGGATCTATAAAATGACCCGGAGGTAGACAAAGGCTAGCTCCCAGCAGTGTAAACAGCCTGACTCAAGCCGGTGGGACGGGAGGTGCTGTGGGGCTTTGCCTTTCGGTGTGGGAAGTGCCACACAGGGGCCACGCATTTCTAAGTAGGAAAGCAAACCGCTAGCACCTGCCCAAGGGCTCAAGACAGCCTTCTTCACCCTGAGCGCTGAACTGACCTTGGAGGGCGCTCCTGAGAGCCGGGCCTTTGTCCCCAGATTCCTAACTCGGGACTCGGGAGTCGCCTGGAGCCCATTCTCCCAGGCCCTTCAGGGGAAGAGGAGGCCACTACACCCTCACCCCGCCTGGGGCTGGGCCGAGTGCCTGCCCTGATGAACTTTCCCCCAAAGCCTTCAGGGCTCTGGATCCCAGGAGTGACATCCATCTCTTCTGCAGCTGCTCGGCAAGTTGTGCTGAGGATGAATTTAGGACTTTCAACTGTGAAGTGGGCTCCATTGTAAATCTAATCCCGGTGAAATGGAGACTGCTCTGGAGGAAGAGGCCTTGCGGGGGAGCAGGCCGACAGCACCCCTCCAGGGCCACAGGCAAACTGGGCTGGGTCGGTTCAGAACCACCCTCGCCTTCGCTTTTTCCCAGAATTGGCGAAAGGAGACCTTAGGAAAATGCCCAAGCTTTTTGCAGCTCAAAAGGCTGTGGTAAGGTGGACCCGAGGGAGGAAGGAGGAAGGAGCCTGTGGGAGCGCTTTCCCCAGAGTTACCAAAGGCGACGCTGCCGGCCCTCCTCTCAGTGCAGGCTCCTTCGCTGTCGCGCTGCAGCTGCCAGCCTGGGGTCTCTGTGGCAGGCCTGGCTGACGTCCTGGACGCAGTGGCCACTCCCAGCCCGGGCACCCTCTCTGCCCTCTGCATTTCCTCCTGCCCTCGGAGCTCGGGATCCTGGGTGGTGTCCCCGTGCCCCGCTCCGGGCTCAGGCCCGAGGCATCCCGTGTGGTTCCTCCAAGGATGTCACGGGTTAAGCCCTGGCCTCCAAGGCAGGGACCTGTTTTCCTCCTGTCCTCGTGCTTCCGGGGCCCCAAATGAGCCTCCTGCGTCTGTCCCTGTCTCCCGGGAGCTTCTGGGGGTCACAGTGCTGCGTGACCGCTCCTCAGCCCCGCGACCTGCAGGAGGAACCGCCCCGCCCCGCCCGGGTCAAGGTCACGGTGCATCCTGGTCATCTCACTGTCCCCGGGTGGCGGGAGGAGGGGTCGGTGTAGCCAGGAGACCCGAGACACTCCTAGTACACTTGGTTTCTGAGCCCTGTACTGAGCTGGGCAAGGGTGCACACAGAGTAAACACATTTCCTTCCTGGCTTCCCGTCGGGACGCACATGCGCACAGAACACTTAGGCCGGCTGTGAGACAGCTGCATCCTGCACACGTGCGGTGGACGTGGGGCACCCCAGGTCGGGTGCCGGAGGGTGGGTAGAAGCTCACTGGGGAAGGGTGCCAAGAGGACTTTGCGGGCAGGGCCAGCGCCCTAGGAGCCAGGAGAGCCTTGGACCCGCCACTCCCACCCCTGCCGGCCTCAGCTCTCTCCTCAGAGGAACAGCAGCCCAGAGAGAAGCCCAGGGACTCCGGTGGAGCTTCTGGTCCTTACTCCCCGCCTGCCTGCCTCCAGGCGACGTGGCAGAGTGGGGAAGGCTCAGAGGGCCTGGGAGGCGGAAATCGGGCGCAGAGCAGCCTGAGTCAGTTTCCCTATCACGGTGGCTGACGGTAGAGCTGTGGAGAACATTTGTCACCAGGGTGGAGCAGCACTTCGCAGGGCTCCTATGACCCTTTTGCTTCTTAGGGGACAAATTACCCTAGAAACACTGTAAAGACTGGGCCCGCAGGGAGGAGGCCAGGAGCAGGGATGACACCAGGCATTCGCCCGGCGCTGGGGACACCTGGGCCACCAGAGCGGACTCTGGGGATGGCGGCGGGGACACTGCGATGCTCAGGGCAGCTGGGTGCAGGCCACCTCCCAAGCCTTCGACCCCACCGACTCAGTGCTGTGCTGGGAAGGGAGCGCAGGCCCCTGGGCTCACTTCAGCCCTGTCCAGCACTCCCAGGGCTCGAAGTCCACGGAAGGAAGCACAGGTTCATCCTGGTGCCACCCACACCCGCCCCGGGACAGGTCTCTGCATCCAGGGCTGCACAAGTCCAGGGGCTCCCGAGGACGCAGCCTCGGTGCCTCCCCTCGGAGATGAAGCCCTCGCCCCGGTCCTGAGTGAGGGCTGAACACGCTGTGTGCAGGGTAACTCCCGTCTACTGCGTGTGCAAGCCTCGATTACACAGCACGCTCTGAGGGAGGCATGGGGCTCTCAGGTGAGCAAGAAATGTCTTGCTGACCGTCTGTGAATCAACGGTCAGACTCCAATCCTGCCTCTTCGGCCTGCCAGAAAGCCCAGCACCCCTTCCCTCTCCTGCGGTCCACAGGCTGGGGCCGCAGTTCAGAGTCTGGGGCGCCACCAAGGCCCGGCCTGTCCCCTCTCTCATTCCTATAAATATTCTCACCACATGCAGGCCCGGCTCCGGGAGCAGACTGGCAGAATGCACAAGAAGAGGTTGTTCTGGTTTAGATCTGAACTTCCCTCAAATCTTCTGGGGGATTTCGAAAGGTGATTGGATCACTGGCCACACAGCTAAACGCGCTGTTGGAGGTGGGGAGAGGCAGTCACGGGGGCGTGGCCTGGACGTGTTTGTCTCCCTTCCTGCTTCCGGTCTGCCTTCTCCTCCACCAGCCCCGCCCATCATGCTCCTTCTGCCTGGAGTCTGACCTTGCGAGGACTGAATCTCTGGAGCCCAAACGTTGCCTCCTTTAGGCTGAGGGTGTCGGGTATTGTGTCTCAGTGATGGAGAGGTAACTACAGCAGAGCTAAAGTGCCTGCCCTCCATTCCAGGCCTAGCAGGACCTCAGGGAGGAATCTTTACCCAGGCTGGGACCAGACCTCACCCGGGGCATGAAGCCTTCCCTGCTAGACGCTGCCCGGCCAGGCCCCACCAAGGAGCAGGGAAGAATCTTCTAGGTTCCATAGGCTTCCCTGTGGGGCATCTGCTACTCTCACCGCTTCTCAAAGGCAGCGGCCCCAGCCCCACTTTGTACAACACTTCCGATGACCTCCAAGTACAAGCCCCTTGAAAAAATCAGATAAATGCTATTCATTTCTTGTCATAATATACACGTATCAGAATGCTCTGAAGAAAATGATCTTGTATTTAATTCCATTTGTTTTGCTTTAAAATTTTTAAAATGTACTTATTCTTTACTTAATTAGCTAGCACATATTTGCAGTACATTGTGTTTATATTCCTTGTAGGGAGTTGATACAAGTACACAACACTTCTTCCTTCTTTTTTCTTCCCTTCCTCTCTCCTCTCTTCTTCTCCCTCTATCCTTGATCCCCTCCTCATTTAAGAAAAGTCTATCTCCTTACTTCCTATGATCTATCTTTTCTTTTACTCTTTATTTCTATCTTGAGTTTCTCATGTAAGAGAAACTGCAGTATTTAAGCTTGTGTGTTTCATTATTTCACTTAAGATTATGGTCTCAAGGTGCATCCATTTTCCTAAGGATGACTCAAGTGTATCCTTCTTTACATGCAGAGTAGTACTCCATCATGTGTAAATACCACATCTTCTTTATGCATTCTTCTATTGTTGGACATATAGGCTGCTTCCAAGATTTAGCTATTATGAGTTGTGCTGCTATAAGCATGAGTGTGCATGGATCACTGCGATATAATGCCTTTAACTCTTTGGGGAAGATATCTAACTGGGTCAAATGGAATGCCTGGTTTTAGTGTTCTGAGGGATCTCCATGCTGATTTCCATAGTGGTTGTTCTAGTGCACCTTCCTACCGACATGCAGAAGGGTCCTCCCGCCCTGAAGCCTCACCAGCATTTGTTTTCATTTGATTTCTTGATGACGGCCATTCTTTCTGTGGTGAGAGGGAATCTAGTGCTATTTAAATTTGCATTTCTGTAAAGATAGGTGTTGAACATTTCCTCATGTACTTGGCCATTTGTACTTCTGATGAGTGTTTATTCATTTCACTTGCCCATTTCTTGATTGAGTCTTTTATTTTGAGGGGTCTAATTTTTTGAGGTCTTTACGTATTTTAGATAGTAGTCATTTGAGGAATAGCTGCCAAAATTTTTCCCATTCTGAAGGTTGCCTTTTCACTCTGTTTGTTGTTTCTTTTGCTGTGCAGAAGCTTTTTAATTTGATAGATCCTGTCTGTTGACTCTTGGTACTATTTTCTGTGAAACCAGGGTCCTGTTCAGAAAGTCTTTGCCTATGTCTGTGATCAAGAGTTTTAGCTATCTTATCTCCCAACAAGTTAAGTGTTTCTGTTTTAACTTTTAGTCCTTTGATCCATTTTTTTCCCTTTGATCCATTTTGATGTTGGTTTAGTACATGGTGAGAAAAAAGGGTCTTGATTCAATCTTCTCCATGCAGAAAGCCAGTTTTCCCAGCACCATTTATTAAAGAAGCTCTTTCCTCCAGTGTACATTTGGCCCTTCTGTCAAAGATCAAATCATTGCCTGTGCTTGGGGTTGCTTCTGCATCCTCTCTTCTGTTCCGCTGATCTCCACATCTGTTTTTAATTGCAGTAGCTCTGTAATATAACTTCAAATCTGGGATTGTGGTGCCCTCATTTGATTGTTACCCAGAATTACCTTTGTTATTCTGTGTCTTTGGGGTTCCATATGAGTTTTAGGATTGTGTTCTGCAGTTCTGTGAAGAATGCTGTTGGTAGGGATTGCATTAATCTGTGTATCAATTTTGGAAGTATGACCATTCTGACTCTCTTGGTTCTGCTTACAGGATCAGGGGTATCTTTCCATCTTCTGGTGTCCTCTTCAATTTCCTTTTTCAGAGTACTGTAGTTTTCATCTGCTTCCTTAAATTAATTCTTAAGTACTTAATTTTTCTTGATGTTTTCATGAATGGTATTTTTTCCTAATTTCTTTCTCACTAGGTTAATTACTGGTGTACAGGAATGCTATTGATTTTTGTGTGTTGGTTTTGATGAATTTGGTTATTAATTCTAAGAGACTTTTGGTGAATTTTTGGGATCTTCTATGTAGAAAGTCATGTCATCTGCAAATAATGATATTTTGATTTATTCTTTTCCTATATGTATCCCTTTTATTATTAATTTTCTTGCCTAATTGCTCTGGCTAATGTTCTGAGTACTGTGTTGAACAGGAGTGGTGATAGTGGACATCCTTGTCTTGTTTCTGATTTTAGAAGGAAGACTTTTCATTTTTTCCCCATTTAATATGATGTTGGCAGTAGATTTGTCATAAATGTCTTTTATCAGATTGAGATAAGGTCCTTCTATGCCTATTTCGTGTTATGTTGGATTCGATCAAAGGCTTTTTCCGCTTCTGTTGAGATGATCATGTGTTTTTGTTCTTGCTTCTGTTTAGGTCCATTTGTTTTACTTTGGGGAAATATACCTAACATAAAATTCACCATCAAGCCATTTTCATCTTTCAGTGGCATTAAGTACCAAGGGGCAAAGCTTTTATCAGGAGGAGCCACTTCTAGGTTTCTGCCCTGCCCATTTTCCAGGTGGTGTCCAAAGCTTGGATGGCTGTTCCAAGCAGAAGGAAGGGAGACCATTTACTATTTCAGTCACAGCCAGACTGTAACTGTTAAGCCAAGCAACAGGGCTGGCTAGTTCATGCTGAGCATTTTACTCCACATTTCCACTACGCTCCTTTGGCATGTGGTGGGTTGCATAAGTGTGTGTGTATGTGTGTGTGTGTATGTGTACATGCGTGTGTACACACACGTTACATCGTTACATGGTGGGGCCTCAGGAGACCCTTGAAGGCTTCAGGGTTTGACCTGGCACCTGACCACCCTCTGTTCTGAGCTCTGCCCCTTCCTGTGGTCTCCTGCATGGTCCTCCATCCCACCACACCCCAGCTGGACACTGCCCTGGGCGCCACCGCTGTCAGCCTGGTACCAAATTCCTAGAGCCCATGTTGCCCACAGTGTTAAAGGCTGGAGCACTTGGGGGCACCCCAGGTGCAGGCTGTAGAACTGTCTGGTGTACACTGCACACTGTAGCCTACCTGGAGACGAGAAGGCCTCAGACACGTAGACAGAGCAGTGGGGTGGAGTTTCCTTTGCTGTGATGGACAAGACTTGGACCCAGTAGTTTTGCGCCCCTCTTTTCCAGGAGGGCGAGCCTCTCACCCTCAGTGCCCATCTTGTGGTTTAGACAACCTGACTCTGCTTGGGCGGCCGGTAGAAGCTGTTCCTGTTGGGCCAAGGATGTGACTTCTAGCTGCCCCTCCCTGTGCGTTGTTTGCTGCTGGGTCCTCCCACTGCATAGGGTCGTGGAATCTCAAAATCCTCTCTCCCCAGGCTAAGTGCTCTTCCTAGAACTTCTCTTTCTGTGGATGGTATCTCTTCTCCATTCAAATGCTCTGAGTCTTTCCTTTTCCTTGTCGCCGCGTCTGGGTAACTCAAACATTGGGCAGATTTCCTCTCCACAGTCCTCCGCATGGTCCTTTCCTTCCCTCTCCATCACCAGCCCTCTGGTTCGGCCTCCTCAGCATGGACCTGGGCCCTTACCACAGCCGCCATCTTGGGTGCCTCTCTGTGGAGATTGCAGTCTCCTTCTGTGGACTGGATCGTCTCACCGGGTACATGTTCAGTCTTGTCACTGATGTAAGCTCCCTGAAGACACAGTCTGTGTTGTATTCATTCTTACTTCCCCGCGTCTAATCCAGTGCCCATACCTGACAGAGACTTACTAAGTCTGGATTGAACTGGTTGTTTCTCTGTTGAAATGGTTCAGTTTCTTCTTATTTCCTGCTGGGCCGAGTTCCGCCCTGACATTTGGGCCCCCGTGTGCCTGCCCTTACCTCCCTGCTGTCATCTGCCGCTGGTACACATGCCTCGGGGAAGCCGAAACACTGGCTTCCGCACATGCACGCTACACTTTCACACCGCTGCCTTTCCTTCCACTTCGGAATGCACATGAGTAAAATTCTAGTCATTCCTTACCTTTTTCCTAAATTTAAACTTTTTAAATGATAAAGCTGCTTTATTTTATAATTTACAAAGCTCTCAAGTGTCCTAAATTCAGTATGTTTGAAATATTTACTGATAAAATGGGAAACAAGAGGGAGAGGAGAGGAAAGGGATGTAAAAAGGCCCAAGCTGCTGTGTGCATAGATGCCAACTCCTCCCGGTGAATGTCTTATTTTTCATTGCATACATATACTAATACAAAGGGGGGGAGAAAAATGTTATTTGAATCTCCCCTAACCTGGACTGTTATGCAGGCACTGGAAATTATAGTTGTGGTTATTTATGTATTATTCTTTTATATTTCATATGTTTGAGATTTCCCTATAAAACTGTAAGACTGTGCTGTTACCAGTCATGCGTAAGAATATGAGTGTTTTAGAGGGGTGGAGTAATTGTAACTGACCCTCCTTCCGCGTGTGCTCCCCTCCCCTCGGATGTCCCCCGGGACACGCTCTGGTCAATCCGGAGTGCGCTGCAACACTTTGCTGCTTGGAGCTGAAAGTCTCTAAGAGCCAGCCTATGAGTTGCTGCATTTTCGTTCCCAGACAACAGACATGCGAATCAGAAGGAAAAGTTCCTGAGCTTCGGGCTGTTTGTTGCCACCCATTGATACGGCAGGTGGTGCAGACAACTAGGTCATCGAAGGCAAGAGAACAGGGACATTTTAAAAAATGCACAGCTGTGCCTGTCAGTGGTCAGGGAATTGCTTAAGGCTGGCCCTTCTCCCAGAGAGTGAGGTGCAGCAGGGGCTCAGAGTCAAGAATGCTAATAAAATAAGAATGTGGGGCCGGGGATTTAGCTCAGTGGTTCCCCCACCTGCCTCACAAGCACAAGGTCCCGAGTTTGATACGGGGTACCAAAAACAACAACAACAATAATAATAATAATAATAATAATAATGTGGGATCCTGCTGGAAACCAAGGGGTCACAGCCCAGAAGGAATCCCTGGAACGTCGAGAAGTCGGGAAAGCCAAGATTCAGAGCTGCTGCACTCTGGGAGGGTGCAGGCCGAAGGCTGGTCCATTCCCTGCCTCCCAGCAGAAGTGGATGTGCTATCCCAGACCAGGAGGGCCATCGCCATCCACCAAGCCTGAGTCCAAATCAAAGGTCAGAAAGCCACGGTGGCAATGGGGAGAGCATGAACATCCAGCCTGTGCCCCAAGAAGCTTGGATACTGGAGTTTTCAGGTACAGAATTTTTTTATTTATAAAAATGTATACACCAATTATATGCTAGGCATTGTTATAAAGATTTCTCAAATTTTGGCATATTTAATTCTCATTAAAACCCTATGAAGCAAATACGATTGCTATCCCGTCTTAAAAATGAAAAAGCTGAGGCACAGACAAATTAGGAAATTTGTCCTCCTCAATTTCTCTTCCGTGGTAGCACTACAATTCAAGCAGTTCAGTTCTAGAGTTTATCACTATACCTTGTTGCCTTTCTAATAGAGAATCGCAAAACATTTAAGAAAATATGGAGTGAACTCCTGAAGATAAACCAGAATGAAGGACCCTCAGGGGTGATCAGGTAGATTCCCAAAAAGGAAGAAAGAAGGAAGAGAGGGAGGGAGAGAAGAGGAGAGGCCTGAAGGAGCGAGGGAGGAAGAAGATAAGGAAAGAGGGAAGAAAGGGTTAAGATCAAAAATAAAATCAATAAAAGCAATTTAATGAATATGTTAACTATCTGAAAAGAGGACTTGTGAATTAAGGAAATAGGTGAAGAAATTGTCTAGAATGTAGTAGAAAAAGTAGGAAATGGAAAACATGAAAACAAACTCAAAAAGGTTAAAGATGCAGAAGACAGAATGAGAAGTTTTCAAATATTCATTTAATCGGAGTTTTGTAACGAGATGATAGAATCTAAGGGACACAATATTTGAAACCCTAATACCCGGAAGCTCTTCTGACCTGATGAAAAGACCCAAGTCCACAGATGTAGAAGCGGAGTAGGTCCTCAGAGGAATAAGTGGAAGGAAATTCGTGCCTCAGACATGTTACAGAGAATCTGGAGAACGTGGAGAAGCAGCGGGTGGCCAAGGAAGACCTCGCTGGAGGCGCTGATGATTGGATCACCGCAGACTTCTCAAGAGCAATGGAGACGCAGTGCGACAGTGGGAAACACTCCCGGTGCCCAAGGGAAGTGTCCGGGAAAGCTATATATCACGAACCAGAGCAAAAGAGAGACAGATCTGGGTGAAGAGAAATGAGCAGAGCACCCTGAAGAAGCACCCAGCCTGGGGAGAAGACTTGTCCCCAGGGCTCCTTCTCCCCAGGAGCTCCAACGGGAGCCAGGGGCCCAGAGCCCTCCTCCTGTGTGCCCTTATGGACAGACTCTTCCCTCCACCCACACTGCTCCTGACACTCCTGAGCAGCTGTTCTCCTGACACTTGCGGGAGGGGCTTACTGAGCACCGCTGAAGCCTCGAGTCAGAGTCCCATGCAGTGTCCCAAAGGCCATCGGCACCAAAGGCCGCTCTCTTCAGGGCTTCTGCGGTCAGATCGTCCGGAAACACCGCACACAGCTCTGCTGCTGCTGCAGATGCACCACGTCGCTGTGCTTCTCCTGCATGTCGCAAAATCATTTGAACACAGAAAACTCCATCTCCTTTTCCCGTGACATCCTCAAGAGACTGGTGTTTCTAATTTCAAATTTTAGGAAAATACTGCGGGAGGCAGTGCCTCATTTGAAAGTGCCAAGCACTTTCCATTAATAGCTGACTTCATGGTTAGTGTTTCTTTGTTTGTTTGTTTGTTTTGGTACCGAACTCAGGACCTTGCACTCGCAAGGCAGGCACGAGAACCACTAGCTAAATCCCGGGCACCGCATGGTTAGTTTCAAGTCATTTTACCCCAGGTTCCTTACCTGTGCTAGCTGAGCAGACAGCCACTTCCAACTCTAAAATTCTGCAGGTTTCAGGACCTTGCCTGTGACACTCAGTCATTCATTCATTTTGCAGATACCGGACTCCTACTGTGCAGCACCCTGCACTGCGCTGGGCAGAAGCAGCTCTGTCACGGTTTCCTCAAGCCACCAGTTGAGGATGCTTTTCTGGAGCTCGCTCTCAGAACATCATTCTTTGATTCACAGAACCAAATATATTCTGGTTAAAAAGTGGTTATTTACTGTCTCGCTCCTTATGTGGATCAGGTTGTGGAATGAATCTTTAGAATCTAAACCTCTAGGCTTATGACTCTACTTCACAAAAGACTCCCACTGTAAGAATAAAAAACATTAACGTGATCAGTTGGGCACATCTAGTTTTTAAATCTCCATCTCTGACTTTCTTTGTAAAGGTCCAGTGCTGTGTGAAAAGCAAACCCCAAACGTCCGGCGTCGTGGGGGAGAGCTGTCCGCTCAGCACTCTGCACTTTGCCTCACTTCATCCTCCCGGAGCCACCGCAGCCAAGCCCCCGTGCCCACTCGGGGTTACGGAGATGGTGTGATGCCTGTAGGCCCGGCCAGGGAGCTGGGCTTCAGCCCCAGGCTGCCCTGACTCCAGAGTGAAGCTGACACTGTGCTTCACTCGTGTGTCACTGCCATACACGGCAGGGAGCTGGTGTGAGTATGGAGCGTATCCTACTCCCTCCTCCTGCTGCCACTATCCTTGGTGTTCTATTCAGAAGAGAAAATAGCATAGAATGGGGTGGAGCAGAGTTGGGCCCTGCAGAGTCTCTGCTGCATCCTTGAGATTTGACGTCTCTGAGGAGCTGAACAATTGTAGGGCTTTTTAACTCCAGCTGGGCCATGCGCTAAGGAGATCATGAAACATGAAAAGCTTCCCCCTCTCTTTTGGCCGAGTGCTAATCTTCCTGGTCTGGCACACTGATAGTCAGGTGACGTGACCCTGAGGGGACCACTATATCCACCAGCTCCGCGCACACTGTGTTCTCAGAAAGTATTTCAGAGACAAAGCTCACGCTCAGACCTAAAACGTTCTTTCACCATCTCCAGCCCCACGCAGTATTTATGCAACTGCATCAATGATGTGGTAAGCTATACTCCTGGGCACAAGGGACATTTTAACCATAGAATGTTGCATTTTCAGAAGAGAAGCACAATATAGTGAAAGAGTGGATGCACACCGTGTGGACGAGAGCTCTTGGCGCTGTCTTAGGAACCTTTCTGCATGGAAATGGATGAAACATAAACAGCCCTTTGTCTACCCCATGATGAGAAACTCCCTGACGGGGCGCGCACTCGGCAACTTCCAAACTTGTCCTTTTCAACCTGCGGCCAGGAACGCATTTCCATAATTTCTTGGCCGCTGGCACACAGCTAACCGACGGCCCCGGTTCCGCCGTGCGTTAACTGGCAACTTGTGGGTCCTGCATGGAGCCGCTTCCTCCCCCACAACCCAGATGAATCCCTTTCCCAGGCTAACTTCCTGGGATTCTGATCCAGATCGGATTCCACCTCTGCAGCAAGACAGAAGCCCATGAAGGGTACCTGCTGGAGGGAACTGCTGTTTGTTTTTTTCTTTAATTTTCTGGTAGTAAGGATTGAACCCAGGACCTTCACACTAAGACACCCTTCCATCCCTTTTTATTTTTATTCTGGGCAAGGATCTTGCTTATTTGCTAAGTTGCCCAGGCTGGACTCAAACTTGCTATCCTCCTGTCTCAGCCTCCCACAGTGCTGGGATCACAGGTATGGGCCCCTGTACCGAGCTTTCTTCAGGCCACGTGCCCGAGTGTGAGATCAGACTTGAAATAATGACACGCCCGCGAACCGGGTAGCGACCTCGTACAGGACTAGGCTCAGGTTCTACTTGCAGGGCCTCATCCTCCCCGCCCGGGTGACAGTGGGCAGGGTGCGCTGACAAGCCCTGAGGTGGCCTTCGGCCCTCTCTCCAGCTTCTCCCAGGCTGTGTTCACACCAGAAGTGAGGCCCGTTCTGCTCCCTTCTCTTGCAGTCTGTTTACGCTGCAGCTCTCCCCGGGGTAAATGACCCAGCATCGCACAGCAGTTGCACTTGTGAAGTCAGAGGGTCTCACTCTTTAAGGCACAAGTCTGTTAAAGTTTTTACGACTTGCAAACGAAGCAGTGTTTCATCTTCAGCTTGAGACAGCTAGAGTCGAAGAGAGAGCCTTCCACACCAAATAAATTAAGCATCGGAGTAATTTACAGTTCCACGCACCCTTGCCAGACTGGCCTAACTGAATGCAGTCAACAGATTAAATGTTCCCTTGGCAGCAGGCGAGGGTCTGAGACTGCACACCTGGGCTGCCCGTTGGGACTCTGCGTTGAATCGCAGCCAAACCTAGGCCGGGCCAGGCAGCAGAGCTGGTGCTGGAGGTGGAGCCCACGTGCGGCAGGTACTGTGGTAGCAGTGCCAGGTGGAGGGGTGGGGGCCTGAGCACAGGGCAGGCGAGTCTTCCCTCTGTGTGTGCAGCGGCTCTGCCCATGTCCTGTGTGGGAATCCACCAGCATAACTGTGTTTTCACCATCTCAGAACAAGACAGAGAATGAGCAAACACTTCATACCTGGAGTCAGAATTTATCACTCTCAAAGTCAAAGCGAGAACCCGCCGGGGACCCCAGTCTCCCTGTCTGGGGGTCCAGTGTGGCCCAGCACCTGCCCTCGCCTGCTGTCCTTCCCGGCCGCTCTGGCCCGGCCTTAGGGTCTTCAGAGAGGAGTTTTCAGTATGCCAGCTAGTGACGGGGTCACTCTGGGGAAAGCTGGCGTAGGCCCCAGCAGACACACAGACGTGCTGGTGGGGGGAATCACTGCACCCCATCCACAAACAGGGCTCCCCGCCTCCCTCCCGGGCTCTCAGAGGAATCTAACAGAGGAAGGAACCCGGGACCCCACTTCTTATGTCTTGGTGCAGCCTCTGTAGAAAGGAGCGGGGTGGGCATCAGAGAAAAGAAGAGAAAGCCCACACCCACACTGCACGCAGGCCCGCTGCCCCTCCGGGCCAGGAGAGGGCAGGGTGGCGGGACGAGTCGGCGTCGGCCGTGAGGCGTCCACACTGAGCGTACAGCCTTGAAACTGGGTCGCTGCCACTTCTCCTGGCACACAGACACTTTCTGCCCTTAGAGAGAGGAGGAGAGAGCCTTCCCCTGGCTGGCTGTGGCTGTGGCCTTGAAGACCTCAACGGCCCCTTTGTTGTCTTGGGCCCTGTGCAGCCCGGCAGGTGTGACGGTGCCCTGCTCCACGGGCAGCGCACTTTGAAGCCAGAATCAAGGACACGGAACCTTCAAGGAAGCAGGGCCCTGATCATCACAACACCCGCTCGCTGTGACCTTCACCCCTCAGCCACTGCCTCCCTCCAGTGGCGCCGGCCCAGGTCCCTCCAGATGGCTCTGTGCCCGCCCAGGCGGCCCATGGAGGAGCCACCCCTCCGCCACCCTTTGAAGGCTGCTTAATCTCTTCGCAGACACAGACCCGCCAGCCCAGGGGCCCGGACCCAACCTCTGAGGGGCCACCAGGCCAAGTGACCCCGGAGCTCAGGTGGGATTCACATCTCTCACCTGTGCTGTCTGCGATGGCCCACCTGGGCCTGAGAGGTGGGTGGGACTGCCAGCCTCGCCATGTCAGCCATCCTCGTCCCATCCTGGAGGCGACATCTCAAGGCCAGGGGAAGCTCAGAGCGGGGGCTCCTAGCTTCATCCTGTATGTGAGCGTTTGAAAGCAGAAGCCAAATGAGTAAAAACAGAAAGAGCTATAAACTGTCACTTGAAAGGAACGGCTGAAGAATCCATCTACGCCAAATGCGCAGTCGCAGCGATAATCATCTCTGATTTGGTCTCCTTGGCTTCTCCGGGCAGAGCCTGGCTGTGCTCAGGCTCACATTCTTCTTCCTGCTTCTGAGAGCCAAGCGTCCAAGTCAAAGGTTACACAACAGCCCCTGCCCAACAGCTGCACACACGCACGCACCAGCCCTGGTCCTCAGGGACCCGCTGAATTGTAGGAGTTCTTTTAGAATTTATTCAACATTATCATGAATCCATTTTAATGCAGTTTAACATTTTATTTATTTTAAATGGAAGTAAAATTGTACTTCCTGGGCCGCCCCAAAACTGCATGTGCTGAATGGAAAAACACCAGAAGCATTATTCCCCGGAAAGCCTGAGGCAGCCGGAAGTGCGCTGCACTGTGAGGACAGCAGCGTCCCATGCTGGAGCAGTGGTTCTCAGCTGCTGGACACACAGCAGTGCCGGGGCCACTGTGGCTGTCCCTGCTGGGCACAAGGTGCGGGGCCGCCAGGGATGCAGCCCCAGAACGAAGAATGGTCCAGCCCCAAACGTCCAGGAGGAGGAAGCTTGCTCTTTCCATCCAATGCGGCCAAAGATAAGCATACACAAGAAAACAAGTGCAGAAAGAAAGGATTTTCATTGTCCTTGAGCTGTGAGTTACACACATCACCTAGATAAACAAAACCATTAAACACTCTTAAAACTCACCAAGCAGGAAGTAAGGTAGCTCAGTAAGAACTCTAAGAGCCTTTGCATTTTCCAACAGGGTTGCCTGTCTGTTTTACAAACATTTTCTGAGAGTAAAAGGCTCAGTTTCCACAAAACAGATTTTGAAGGTTTTGTAAGATTACAGTTATACAGTCGTAGATTATGTTTATATAAAGATTATAATGCATTTCAAACTATGGAAACTTTAGATTGTTTCATGACCTGGATTACAATACTGTACTATAAAGCATTATAGGAAACCTAGATAGACATGTCTCCCCAAACTATAAGCTGAATTTCAGGACTTTTTTTCTTTTTTTAAAAAAAAGGTTGTTTAAAGTTCCAAAAAATGAATTGGGTGCAGTGAATGTGTGTGTATGTGTGTGCCTGCACACGCATGCGTATGTATCTGTGTACACACACACCCCTTGCAAATCATGTTTCATGAAGGTGGACTCCAGTGCATCTGCAGGAATGAGTAGCTGTCTGTAACCCAGATTATTTTGTCCAACAGATGTAACTTCTTGAGAGGACCCCATAATTATCCATCTGTCCCCACAACTGACACAGATCAGGAATCCAGCAAATGTTCAAGAACCGATGAGATAAACATGTAAACAGTGAGAGCTGGCCTCTTAACTCACTAGTCAGATGTTCCCTTACAATGCCAGCAGTTGTGACTCGGAATCTTTAAGAAAGCTGGGATTGAGAGGCATGGTTTTACAGGAGGTTTTACCTCCTTCGCAACTATAAAACCATTCTAGGCTAAAGATAAAGTGAATGAGCAGAAATCAACCAGCAATATTTACTAAGGACAGTAAGCTCAATTTTTAAATGTTAAAGACTTGGAAGACTATAAATACCCATATGCGAATCACCTGAGAATCACAATGGCTTCCTGAGCCTCCCAATCACTCCAGGATAAGCCTTTGAAATGAGAGGAGGAGGAGAGAACTTAAGAAAAACCAGAGAAGGAGCAAAAGCTTTGCCTTTCTTCACCCCCTCCATCCAATCCCACCGGCCTCTCCAGTCATTCACGCAGTGTCACGGCACTGAGCGCACAGCGGGTTTGATGTCCGCCCATCGAAGTGTGGCATGGGCACAGAGTCATGTCCAGGAGGCCTCAGACGCGTTCCCCAGGGGCCCATTCCACACCTTCCTCATTCTCTGGGGCTTCCATTTCGAAGCTAAGGGACAAGAGAAATGACACAGCCCCGCCCTGTGCTGCACACCCACGTCCCAGTTGCCGGGACCCTGTGTCCTCCGCCTGAGCTGAGGGAGGCCTGATACCTGGTGGAAGGTGTCTCTGTGGCCATGAAATGTTTCTGGAGATGGGAGACCGGGGGAGCAGAGCACGATCACCAACTGCACCCCCAAGTGGGCCCGTCGCCCGCTGGGGGCCTGGAGAGAACAGAATGGAGGGGCAGGGTGTGTCCTGGGCGCCCTGAGGTGCCGTGGTCTCTGTCCCCTGACGCTCACCCTCCAGACGTGGCCGAAGGTGCCCTCCAGTCTTTCTGCGCCTCCAGCCTGTGCACGGCAGATGCTGGGCTTTCTAGCCTCCACGATCAGGTGAACAAATTCTTGTGATGAATCTGCCTCTAGCTCTGTTACTGTTGTTTCCCTGGGAACTCAGGAGGGGTGGGCGGGGCTGGGGAGGTGGTAGTGAGTGAAGCTGGGCAAGAGTAGAAGAAACCCCGAGGCAGAGGGGCCCAGGGGGCTTTGAGGCCAGCGTGGGCCATGGGTGTCAGAGGAAGAGCGAGCCCCGGGCAGCCTGGGTAGCGAGGAGGCCTGGAGAAGAGCCAGCGGCTTGTGGCCCAGAGTAAGGACCTTCTAGGGACATGGGAAGTTCTGCCACAACCCGATGGGCACCCCTGAGCCCCTCTGCCCCCTGTGCCGGGAACAGACCAGAGGGCAGCAGCGAAATGCGGAAGGCAAGGGGAGAGCGTGGCACCGAGGGCAGGAAGCAGGGATGGCAGGACCCGACCGCGTGGCTGGGGCCTGTGTGACTCGGCCCAGAGCTCCACCCGGCACCACCGCCCACAGGAAGGCGCGCTGCCTGGGCAGGCTTTGAAGGCCTCGTCCGTGGAACTTTCTGGTAGCTGGGACAGGAGCACGAAGGGCCAAGCCAAAACCCAAACCAAACAAAGCCCCAGAAGGTAAAGGGAGCCCCAAGGTCCCGGCTCCAGTAAGTGAGGAGGCGGAGCTGGCACCGAGGGGGCAGGACAATGCTCCTTGGGGAAGGAGGGCCTGCACTCGCCCTGCAAGGCCTGGGTCTGCGCTGGGAAGCTGGGGTTGGCCTGGCCTTCGGGGCAGGAGGAGCAGGACTCCTGACAGAAGCAGGATAAAATAATAATTAGAAAACCCCCAAACCTCACACAGCTCTGACTCCAACTCTCAGTCCTCTGAGCCCTTCCCCTCCCCACCCATGGACTCCACGGTGGTTCTGGCACAGCAACCACAAAGCCACTGCCACGGGGCCGGGCCTGAGTCCCTGCCAGCAGATGCCCGGGACAAGGACGCCGACTTGGCATGGTCCTGCTGTCACCTGCAGTGCCAGAGGTCATGGCATCCTGAGCGCTTACATGTTCCCCTCGTCTCATGAATCAGGGCATGGGAAGGGGAGAAGCCATTGATCATTGCAGGAATAGAAGACAGGCCACCCTAAAAGCAGCTGTCTCTCCCCATTAACCCGGGAGCCCTGCATGCCCAAGCCATGCGATTTGCTGCCTGGAAGCAGTGAGAGGTCAGGGCTCCAAGACTGTCATCTCGGCTTGTGTTCACCCTGCTGAGCCCTCTCGGCCACCCTGAGTGGTGACTTTATCACCCAGGCCCACAGCAGGGCTCGCGGGGCTCAGGAGGTGGCAGCGTGCCGGGCCACACAGCCAGCCCACAGAGCTGAGCGGCCGGGGCTGCCACTTCCACGCCAAGAGGCCAAAGGCGAGGGCTCATTCCCAAGATGCCTGCTCTGGCCAGGCACGTGGTTCCCCTCATCTCTGCACCAAGCCAGGGAAGGAAGCACCATGCTCCCCTTATCCTGAGCTGCAGCCCTGAGCTCCGGAGAGGCCCACCCTGGAGTCCAGCCTGGGCCAGAGCGGCTCCTCGTGCCTGCGGCAGCCTGATCCACCCATCCAGACACAGCACCTGTGAGACAGGTGACTCTTGGATTCACTCAGGGGCGCAATGGGGAACCCCAGGCCGACCCCCCCCCCCGGGCCCGTCTGCATCTGTCACAAAGTGTGCGACGGCCTCACAGGTCCATTTCCAGTTCTCCCTAAGAAAACCATCAGGTACTCCTGTGCGAAGCTTAATTTGCAAGTGAGTGAGTTGTCCTCTGTGTTTGTAGTCACAAAGTTATTTAGCTGTTACATGCTCATGCCCAGTGGGAGAGGCACTGACCTAGAAGGCGTCCACACTGGAAACCGTGAAGTCGTAGAGGAGCATGTGATGACATGTGGACGCTCAGGGACAAGCACACACCACCCCAGCTGTGTCATGCACACACACAGGTAGAACATGCACGGGAACTTATGGAAGAGACATCACGCTCTGAGCACCTGGGCTCATGGGGACGAGAGGCTGCCTGCAGGCGGGGTGCAGCACGACGCCGTGGGGACCAGCATGCGCCCTCCGCTCGGGGCCCCATGTCTGTGTCTCACGTGTGCCCAGTTGCATTGCCAGGGACTGGAGGCCTGGGAGAGAGTTGCACACCTGTCTTGTGCACTGCTGCACACCAGGGCCTGGGAGGCTCTGAAAGGCACAAGTGAACACAGACAGCAGGGTGATTAGGCACCAATTGTGTACGCCGCGGCACCCAGAAGGCTGCCTGTCCTGGGAAAGCACAGCAGGACCAGGCAGCAGAGAGTAGGCAGCGCCAGCCTGGCCAGAAAATGCTGCCTGTGTTCCAGGTCATTTTCTAACAATGGCTCTCGGGTCTGAACCGTGTCCTGCATCCCACGAGGAAGGTGGACCAAGAAATGTCACCGCACACCGGTGTCCGCCATCCCAAGGGCCCTGGGAGGACAGCTCTGCGGTGCTGGCTGCGTCCCGCATGTCCTAAATCAAACTCCCTTCCTGAACCAGGGCAGGCAGCTGCCACCTGCAGCCCGCAGCTGTGCCTCTCTTGGGCAGTGGCTCTCCAGCCTGAACCATCGGCCCCCCAGTGAGAAGTGGGAACAGCGGGGAAAGACCAAATCCCTCTGTGCTAGGAGAAATCTCCCCACAGGAAACCCTACAGCAGCTTCCAGACCCTGGGAAGAGACAGACAGGGAAGGCAGCTCTGCCGAGTGTCTGCCCCAGCAGGCTGGAAACCACAGCCCTCCCACTCGGCCCTCCAGGTAGGGCCTGTGCTGTCGGGCACCCTGATGGTGCAGTGGGCGGGGTTGGCATCTGAGCTCTGTTCCAACAGCAGCTGCACTCCTGCCAGCGCTCAGTGCTGCTGTTGATGTTTCCAATGCTCAGTGGCAAATCTGCCTCATAGATCGGGGTGTGCGAGGGTCGGAGGCCGGGCTGGGTGAGCTTCCTGGTCCTGGGAGGAGCCTGTTTATTTGATCAGATCAGCAGGGGAAAGGCTAGCTGCCTAGAACCCACATTTTTCTCTTATCCCAGACCACCATCTCAGATACTTTTCTAAGCGAAGGAAAAGGAAAAGGATGTGAAGAAACAGTGGGCAGCAAGCAGAGTGCCATGTATGCTCACGGCCCTGTTTGCCAGGACACTGCCCTGAGGCATAGGCTCCCTGCTGCTGCCGGCCAAGTCCCCTGCAAGTCCTCTGGCGGACTCTGGGTGGCTCCTGGGTCAGGGGTGGCACGGGACTGTGCGGCAGCAATGACTGCCATGTGGGAGAGCTTGGGTGAGAGGGGCACCCAGAGAAACTAGGGAACAAGGAGCAAGGGAAAAGTGTGCAAACACAGCCACACACATGTGCTCCTGTGCACACACAACTGTGACTGTATTTTTGCCACAGGCCTGTGTTGACCAGGAACAAATTACCGGGGCTCTGAAACCCCCGTGTTTCTCTTACCCAGGGTGGGGGTGGTGGCAGCAGCTCACGGGCACGGGGCATAAGACCGGCTGTGCCCAGCCTGGGCACCCACTCCTGCAGGGTGAGGCCCTGTGCTCGAGCCACCAGCTCTTCAGGGACTCAGCCCCTGCAGACATGGGCATCTGGAGCGGGTCGGGACAGCACGCTGTCATCCAGGTGAGTGACCAGTAGCGCCCTGCGGTCTGCTGTCCTCCCTGCAGTCCAGCGTCCTGGGTGTAGCCACCAGCTGTGACTGAAAGGGTCCAGGCAAAGCCAGGGGCCTTCATCCGAGTGCTGCAGGACACGCAGCAGGAGACGTGGGACCATTGCTGCAGCCCTCCGTTCCTCCCTTCCTCCCAGTACTGGGGCTGGAAGCAGAGGCACTCAACCACTGAGCTGCATCCCTAGCTGTTCTCACTTTCTTCAGTTGCTCAGGCTGACCTCAGACTTTCCACTGTCCTGCCTCAGCCTCCCAAGTGGCTGGGGTTACGGACAGCATCTCCTCACCTGACTGTATAAAGTACTTTCTAACCTGTACAATGCATCTACTTCCTCATTTCCTCCCTTTCAAAAGCAAAACACACCGTATGACTGGGCTGGGCCTCCTTTCTCTGGTCAGGACCCAGCTAAGAAAGACGATGAGCCACGTCCCGAGTTGCAGAATCAGCGGTGACCACGGCCTGTCCCACAAGCACACACTCCTGCTCCGAACAACGGCATTTCCAGTACTTAGAAATTTCATTCTTTGCAGCCAACAGCGGCCTTACCTTGGGGGACGAACGTAGAGGTTAGGGTGGGAGGCAATAGAGCGGTTTCCACTTGGGCAGCCCCTTAAATTCTGCAGTGAGACGCGGGAGCAAAGTGGACTCCGCTCCACTGTAGCATCGATCGGCAGGGGAAGACTGGAGCTGGAGGGGGTGGGACAGTGTGCAGCCAACCACGTGGCAGCCGTGGGGCCGCTGCAGGACGGGTTCTTTTTTGTTCCGTACCAGGGATCGAACTCGGGTCCTTGTGAGCCAGGCTGCGGAACCACTGAGCTAAATCCCCGGCCCTAGGATGGGTTCTCAAATGAGTAGAAACGAAGCCTTGGAACTCCTTTTTTTTTTTTAGTTATCAATTGACTTTATTTCTTCTCATGTGGCATTACCAGCAGCATATATTTTATAAATAAAATATATCATCAAACTATTTAACCATATCATCAGTTATGCTACATTGCCCTAAATGAAGACTATTGGGTATCTGCAAGTCTTATGGTATTTCAAACCAGGTTCTAGCAGCAAATTTGAGTTCTTCAAATGATGACATAAATTCACATTAAAATAAAACCCAAATACAGAATGAGTCTAATACAATTACCAAATAATGAATGGTAGAGTTCAAAGAAAACCCTTGTTAGCATCAGATCATTTTAGTGATTTATACATAATAATTTAGTGTTATAAGTGCCTTTATGCATAGCTTGGTAACTTGCTGAAAATGAAAAATAGCACTGATGTTCCAATACAGCTTGTAACCAAGTCCACTGGGAAAGCTGAACTGCCCACCTCTGCTCCAACTCATAAACACTCACTCTACACAGTTGGCTATCACGAACAATTATGTAGCACGGAATGAAAACCAGATTTTCCAAACCAACAACAACAAGATAAACACAGAAACAGTTTTTGCTGTATTTTTCTATGTTCTTTATAAAGAGTTTTTCAGTGTTGTGTAACATTTTGTCTTAAAAAAGTCATTATAGAACTAATTTTGCAGGCTCAGAACTTTTGAATTCTGCCCCACTGACAGCCTGAGAAAACATATAACTAGCAGGTGTAGTGCACTATTAGGATTATGTATTTGGCAAAGAGAAAAATAAGAAACAATTCTGTAAAGGTTTTTATTTTGCTTTTTGTTTCAGTAGACAAATTTTTTGCAAAATTTTAGGGTGTATGAATACTTCTGAATGCATTCAAGTTAATAGGGTATTCATGTCCCTCAAATTCTTCCTTATAAGGTAAATGGATCCAAAATTAAGACTGAAATATTTAAACTGTTCAAGAATTTTGTGGTATCATCAAGGAAGGGGTATTTCATGTATATTAACTTAGGTTCAATGACCATCGTTGTTAAAATTCAGCTGTGCAGAAAGAAGTATCATTTTGATTTCTTTAGGAACGGGCTGGCATATGGAAATTTAGAAATTTGGGAGGTATTTTGTTTTTGATGTGACCTTTTCATCATCTTCCTTATGTCATACAAGTTTTATTTTCTATGTACTGTGTGTGTATATATGTATTTAGAAAAAATATAAAATAAGAGGCAAGTGGAGGTGTGACTGGCATTTAGTGGGCACACTGAGTGCGTAACAGAGTCCTCATATCGGTCTTGGAAGCACAGCACGTCCTGCAGAGGTGGCTGAGGTGGACGCAGATGTGACAAAGTCATTCCCTCACTGGTTACTGCTCCCCAAACCCTCCATACTGGGGATGTGGATGGAAACACTGGTAAAACACTCATTTTTAAATGCAGCACTTTAAATATATCATAGATTTTTACATTAAATAGAGGAAAACAATCATACTCTCTTCACCAGTGTCTCATTTTGTGGCAACTTCCCCCCCCCCTTTTTTTTGGTACCGGGGATAGAACTCAGGACCTTGCACTTTTGAGGCAGGCAGTGGCACCACTGAGCTAAGTTGCCAGCCTGTGGCAACTTCTAAATAGGAACATTTTCCAATTTCCATTTCCACTTCTGTAGAACAGAAGTGAGGATGGTAAACAATATGCAATCCCTCGCCTGCTGTATACATTGTATTTGAAAAAAAAAAAAGTGGAGAAAAGACTAAGACTTCCAAGTGCTTATCCAGTTCGCACAGTTAAACATTTGGATCTTCATCTGTAACGCAGGCACTGGGGAATGGGCGGCAAAATCTTTAAACATGTCATCTTCTTTTTGCATGTATGTGAGACTGTTGATGCCTTCAGAAAATGCACCTACCTGTCTCGCCGTCCCTTCTGTATCTTCCATCTGGTCTAATCATCTTCATCATACAGGCACACGTCCAAACCAGGCCTAAATCCTTTCTTGGAGGCACTGCCTGATGCCTGTCCCAATCCCATTGGACAAACGTAGTCTTCTCCATCTTCCTGTTTCTTCTTTGTCAGATTCCCAAAATTGCTGAAGGTAAGTTTCTTTGGCTTCACTTTGGTAGTAGCTGTTAAAAGTCCATAGCCTGGTAACTCCATGGCACCTCGCTTCCGGTGTTGGGCCTCAGCACCAATCAGAAGGTTGAAATGAATGGCCAAGTGTCTTCTCACAGCATTTTATTTGGTGGGATGTTTAATGACTGAGCCATAGTTTCTATATTAAAGCAAGGCTCTAACACCATGAGTCCACCATGGACCCCACTGCTTCTGAGACTGGGGGCATATTTGGTCAAGTCCACTGAGCCTAGCAGCACCATCACATGATGATTTGTCCACTGCTGAACTTCAGATGGGGTAATGCTACTCACACCAGACGGCCGCCTCTGTAGGCAGTTTGGCTCAAAGTTATTGATCCTCAGAACTTGGGTAGCCCTTTTGATACCGGGATGGTGCCCACAACCTTCAGAGACAGTAAGTCATCAACAGTCATGTAATGGAGCATTCGACCATCCACTCATCCTTCATCAAACTGGGTCTTATATTCGGGAAAACCAATATCATCCAACCATGTGTGACCCAGTTGAAATCCAGCTTTCCATGATTGGTTTCTTCTTCAGATGGTAAGGCTTGGAATGTCAGCTGGAGCTTCTTTCAATGAAGTAAATGCTTGATTCCAAGGTCCTTCTCTAAATCTTGTTGAGAAGCCTGCAAAAGGGTTTGGCCGGTTGCAATCTAGTGTTTGCCAGAATTCAGGTAGGACCGCAACCCCTGTTCCACCAGCCAAGTACAAACTTGTTCCTTGGTCCATTTGGCAAAAGGCATATCCACGTCACTGTTAGCCTGTCCCAGACCACGAGACCAACCCAATCGAAGACCTGCAGTTGCCCGTGTCCCTCCTCTTTTGAATTCAGGCTCAGACATGTCTTCTGGGGTGAATGTGATCAGTTGACTTCTCCTAAGTTTTCCAAAGAGTCTCGTGATAACTCTGGGTTTCTTTTTGGAATCTGGAGGTAGTGGAGACAGCTGGAAGGCGCTGCTCCCTGGTGGATCTCTGGGCTGAGAAGATGCCAGCCAGACCCAGGTGCTCTGCTGTCTCCTTTCCTGTTTCAGTCAAGTTTGAGCCTCCGAACTTCTACAGCGTGCTACCTCTGTGTGAGAAAAGGGAAGAATGGAACACAGGAAGGATAAACTGAGACAGGCTAAAGATGGCTATCTATGGGTGGGACTCCCACCTCTTTAGGGCTACCTGTTGACATTGTTTTATTTTTTGCAAATGTTTTACATATTTCAAAAATAAACTTATATCAAAGGGAGCAAACAAACCCTAAAGCTGAAGCAAAACAGAAACCCATGAGCCTGACTTTCTGTCCAACCGATCTCATAACTGTACAGAGAAAAGAATTTTGCAAGGTACCTTTCAGATATAGTCTGGTGTTCAAATCCAGCCTTCTGTATACCCTTAGTGGTAGAGACATCCAGACCGAAAGAACCACAGATGGGTCTTCCGTGGACTCAGGTGGAGAGAGAGGAGACAGCTGAGCATCGGGCCAGCGTGGCAGAACTTAAAAATCCACAGCTGTATGTGGAGGGTGTGTCATGCACTGTACTGACCTTGCCTGTTTTTCTGTAAGTTTGAAATTAAAAAAATAAAACTAAATAAATAATAGATTTTAAAAATAAATTGTTTCTAGCCTTTGTAAGTACTCCTGAGATTAAGAAGACCAGGCTTCTTGGTGCTGTTCCCAGCCCCGCGATGAGGGCAAGCAGTTGCTCTTTTCTTCCCTGAAAGAGGAGGCTGGGGGCTCTGTGCTGTCCTGATCCCTCGAAGCTGGGAAGGGCAAGTCCACGACCGGACCATGAGCCCGCCTGTCCAAGAGAGAGCTCTTCGGCCGGGGCCTCGCAGGACGCGGCACTTCCGGAAGACCTTCCTCCCTGCTCCTCTCTTCCTCCCTGCTTCTCTCTTCCTCCCTGGTTCATGTCTCTTATTTCTTTGTCCTTCCTCCTCTGTCTCTCCTTTCTTCCTCCCTCCCTCCCTTCCTTCTTAAAAACTGCTAATAGCACCTAACACGAGATCTACCCCATAGCAGATCCTAACTGAAGATTGCACCGTTAACCACAAGTGTGACGCTGTACAGCAAATCTCTGGATTCAGTCATTTTGTGGGACCAGGACCCTATACCTGCTAACCCATGCATGGCCCCGCCCCGCCAGCTCCTCCTCAATGTCCCCGGAGGACTCTGCAGGACTCCCAGTCCCCATCTATTCCTGCCGACGGGGCCCATCTTACAGGCTCTGCCACAAGTTGACAAGTTTGCTGTTGTTTTACTCCCATAACTGATCTAGCGGGGAAGAAACCCAGGAAGTCTTTGTCCTAGGAGTTGCTCCCAGTTCTCACGAGCAGGTGAGAAACAAACCAAACCAGTGTCCCGGAGTTGAGAAAGCAGTCTTAGGAGAGCAAGAATGCTCACTTGCAGATATTCCCCACTATGGCCATCGAGTGTAATCTTTCTCTCTTATTGAACTTCTGCGTGACCTGCCTGTACGTGGCTCATAGACACACACGGAATCCTCCGTGGACACTGCAGGGCCGGTGGCTTCTCTCCCCAGGCCCACGTGTGGGTGCCGTTGAGGGGTGGGGTGCAGACCTGGCCTCCTTGCTCTGAGCTCCCACCCGGCCCTGGGGCTCTCGGCCCATATGCGCCCCACACGGGGGCCTTGCCAGGAACTCGGAAGTGTGAGCCAAGCAGACCCCTTCTCTTTATGAAGTGACCCAGCCTCCCGTACTCCCTGTACTGATGGGAACCTGACTGATGCTGATGTGGTTACATTTTATTGATTCCTTTGTTGGTTCAGGCTGCGTGTGTGCGTGCTCCTGTGTGTGCTCCTGTGTGTGCTCGTGTGTGTGTGTGTGTGCGCGCGCGCGCGCGTCTGTAAGGCACCTGGACCCACACCCTTGTTGAAAGCAGCTGTGCTCTTGTCAGTGCCCATTCCGTCCTCCCCCAGTGGGCTCCCACCGAGGGGTCGCGCTCTGTGCCCGGCCCTGGAGGGACAAAGCACCCAGGCCACAGGGCTGCCCCGCCGGCGAGTGGGAGAGGCGAGGTGGAGCCGCTGCCAGCTGAGCCCAGAAAGCTCTGACCTGTCGGACTCAAGGCTGAGACCCGGAAGAGGCTGCAGGGCCAGAGCGGTGAGGTCCCAACGCTCCCGGGTCCCGGCCTGGCACTGTCCATGAGGCCTCAGGGAGCACCAAGGCGCCAGCAGAGCGGGCTCCTCACCCTGCTGTCACCCTGCTGTCACCCCGCTGCACCTCTCCCGGACTCAGCCAAATGCGCGAAGATTCAGTGGGAGCCAATAAGAGGCCCGTGCCTGAGCGACGAGGTGGGGCCGGCGTCACCCTTGACACCCACAGCCCCTCCCCACCCGCCGGGAACAGCACGCAGGACCCCACAGCCGGAGGGCGGGACCAATCAGCCCGAGTCCCTTCCTGACTCTCCTCGCCTGTGGGGCGGGGCCCTTGTCCCTGACCAAGGCTGCATGGACCCGGGACTCTCGCCCTTCTGACAGCCTCCGGTCACGGCCACCTCAAGCCTGCACTTCACTTTGTGAAGCGGGGTCCCCCGCTGTCCTCCAGGGCTCTGCTACGCTGTGGCCCTCGACCGTGGTCCTCTGCCTCGCCCCATGAGCTGCTTCTCCCCTCCGAACCTGGACTGTCTGCTTAGCAGAGGCTTTTAGGGTTCTGTGCAGCTTCACGTGAGCAGCACCCAGCAGGAACTGGGCGTAAGCTCACAGGCCTTATGGAGAAGGGAGCCCGCAAACCAACGTAGGCATGTCAGCGGTCGCGTACTGCTCGGCAATCAAAAAGAGCAGTCGCGGACACACACGGTAGCAGGGGTGACTTTCAGGGACCGTTTGCTGAGTGGAAGAAGCCCGACCCCAAGCGTGCATTCCACATGGTCTGATCCACGGACGACACAGGTCTGCGGCTGCCGGGAGGGAAGGCTGCTGGACAAGGGACGGGCCGCCAGGGCACTGGGAGGGGTGGGACGCAGACACGGGTCACATCCCGAGGGTACTGTGGGGTACACAGCGGCGTCCCGTGTCGGGGCACATTAATTTGTTCGCTTAAAATAGATGCACTTATGTATGTGCAACCACACTTCAAGGAGGCCGAATTTCCTTTTTTTCTTTTTTTGTTCATGCAGATTCTTTTTTCCCCCCCATTAAGTTTATTGGTCCATTTTAGGTATACAGTACAGTTACATTCATCATTGGGATCTTGTAGTACATGATGTATCTTGGTTCTTATTTTTCCCCGTTCCCCTGCCCTCCCTTCACCCCCTCCACCCCTCCCTATTTACAGACTTCGTTTCATGTTTTTTCTCTTCTCATATTTTTTCCCTTCTTTCCTTTCCCCTACCCCTCCCACTTCCCCTACTTCTTTAGACCTTTTCTTCCTATTACACAATATCAATTATACATTTTTTAAATTATAATATCAAAATTTAGAGGACATTACCACAGATTTTACAGAATTTAAAAGGATATAGAAAGCATATTACAAACATCTTTTTTCAAATAAATTTGACAACTTCTAAGAAGTACCTTGGAAGGCAAATTAATGAAACTGACTCTGGAGGAAATATAAAATTTGAATAGCACCTATTAAAGAAAGTATATTCCTAGCTCGAAAACCTACCTATATGACAACAGCAGGCTCATATGCATTTTAACTGATAAATTATATCAAAAATTTAAAGCAGAAAAAAGAAGGAACACTTCTCCCCTCATTTTAGGAACTCAACATTGTACTAATCCTAAAACTTGATAAAGATAATAGAAGAAAAAATATGAACATAGATAGAAATTTGCTCAACAAAACAAACTATTAGAAGTCAGATCTGGCAGTAGGTTGAAAGTGGTTTTGTTATAGGGATGGCAGTGTTGGTTCAGCATTGGAAGGAAGATCCACCCCCAAAAGTCACCACTTTAACAGAGGAAAGGGAAAAGCCATATGATCCTGTCCGTAGTTGCAGAAAAAGTATTGGACTAAATTCTACAGCTGTTCATGGTAAAAGCTATCAGGAAACTAGAAGTAGAACAGAACCGTCTCAACAGATTAAAGACCTGTACTCCATACTTCCAGTGAGAATGCCTTATATGAACGGAGAAGATACAATGCTTTCTCCCTAAGGTGGAGAACAAGGGCAGATATGCCTACTCTTCATCTGTCCATTAAACTTTGAAACATAGGCCTAAACCAAAATAGTCTGGCAATAAAAAGACACAATTAGCATAGGATTGGCAAGGTAGAAGTAAAATCTTTATCTGTAGATGAAATGATCATCTACAGAGAAAATACTAAGAAATCTCTAGGAGCCCCTAGAACTTGTACTTGAATTTAGCAGGATTAGAAAACACAAGGTATGTATAAAAATTCAGGTCTATGTATACTTGCTATAAATGAAGACTTGGATATTGAAATTTAAAAGTTGTGTAGGAGTACAAAGGACCTACAAAAGTAAAGAGAAAAAAAAACAGTATTGGAAGACGTTTAGTACCTAATTTTAAGACTTCCTCTAAAGCTACAGTAATCAAGGCAGTGTTGGTGTAAGGAAAGACATATAGATCAAGGGAATAAAACAGAGAATCTGGAAATAGAACCACACATATATGGTCCACTGAGTTTTGAAAGATTATTTAACATTAACATTTTATAGAACATAAACTCAATTCGAGACCACAGGAAAAGATGGTGTTTTCAGCAAATGGCACTAGAACACCCAGTATCCATATATAAAAAATTAACCTCAACCCTTTATTCCCATACATAAAAATAATTTGAAAGGATCTATGAACCTAAATATGAAAGACTAAAACTATAAAATTTTAAGAAGAAATTATAAGGGAAAATGTTCATGAATTTAGGATAGGCAAGAATTTCCTAGGATACAAAAAACGTGATGTATGAAAGAAAGGAATTGATAAATGAGATTCCATCAAGATTTAGAACTTTAAATGACATCGTTAAGAAAATGAAAAGTAGCTGGGGATTTAGCTCAGTGGTTTCGCCGCCTGCTCCGCAAGCGCAAGGACCCGAGTTTGATCCCCAGTACCAAAAAAAAAAAGAAAATGAAAAGTAGTCCTCAAACAGACCATATTTATAACACATATAAGGGCCAGGGACTTAGCTCAGTGGTTCTGACGCCTGCCTTGAAAGCACAAGATCCCAAGTTTGATCCCCGGTACAAAAAAAAAAAATTATAATACGTATAACCTAAAACCAGAATATATAAAGAGCTTTTACAGCTCATTAATAGACAACCCAATTAAAAAGTAGTCATAAGAAGATGATAAGTAGCCAGTGCAGCACAAGGAAAGGTGTGCAACACTAGAATCAGAAAAATACTAATCAGTACAATAACAAGATCATATTATACACTCATTAGGGAGTTAAAAGTTTTGCAAGAACAAATGTCAGCTTAGGTGTGAACCAATTAGAACTGTCTAATACTGCTAATGTGAATGTAAAATGACAAAACCATTTTGGAAAACAATATAGAAATGTCTTGTATTACTGCTAAGAACCAACAGTTCTGTTCTTAAGTTTTTACTTAAGAGGAATGAAAACACATGTTCACAATAGATTTTTACATACATGTTGACTATCCCTTATCTGAAATTCTTGGGACCAGAAGTGTTTCAGATTTTGGGTTGAAATCCATTTGCTCTGCAAAGAGGATAGCTACTCCTGCTTTTTTTCGGGTTCCTGTCACATGGAGTATTATTTTCCACCCTTTAACTTTCAGTCTATGAGTGTCTTTTTGAATTAAATGTGCTGCTTGTATGCAGCATATTGTCTGATCTTGCTTCTTGACCCATTCTACCAGTCTATTTCTTTTGTTTTATGATAGGTTTTTTTCTAATATACATAATCATCAATTTATTATAAAAACCTACATATACAATAAATATTTGATCAAAAATCTTTTAAAATATATTCAATATGAAATATATAGAAAGACATTTCAAAGTCATATCAGTTACTGCTATTACAATATTTAATCATTTTTACAGGAGGTCTGCTGGTCCATTTCAATTAAATTTGTTCTCAGAACTACTGCATTTCTCACTGAATCTCATTTAGAGCACAAGCAAGTTGGTTAATTTTTGCTTCCACTGGTTTCTTGTTTTTGCATGTTTTTTCTAAAAGTTCATGCATTTCTTCTTCAATTTGACGAACCTTTAAATTTGCAGAATCAATGCATTTCTGTTTTTCACTTGCCAAATGTACTATTTCAGCTTGATGAGCTTCCATAATTGCATCTACTTGTTTTTTAAAGTCATCATCCATACTATGAAGCTTTTCAACTGCATCCTTCTGTAGTTCAATACTTTTGTCCCTTTCTGCTTTAAATTTTCTTTCCTTGTTTTCAAATTTTTCTTTCACTTCTCTTACTTGTGTTTCAAGATAGCATAGAAGTTCTCCTTTATCGTGCCATTTCTGATTAAGTGTACTGTAAGCTTTTCTTTTCAAGTTCTACTTCCTTTTGTTTTCAATTGTTCTTTCATTTCTTCCTTTCTTTCATTGTGCCTTTCTAGTTTTTCTATTATATTGTCCAGCTATAAAGATTTTTCTTTATATTACCATGAGGACAAATATCATTCTGAGGTGCAACAGTCATCACAAACCTATTCTCAGCAATCCCATACATCGGCCCAACACTAGTAGAATGAATCTGAGGCGGATTCGCAATCGACAAAGCCACACTGACCCGATTCTTCGCCTTCCACTTCATTCTACCATTCATCATCACAGCACTAACAATAGTACACCTGCTATTCCTCCACGAAACCGGGTCAAACAACCCATCAGGCATAGACTCAAACTCAGATAAAATCCCATTCCACCCCTACTTTTTCAGTGAGTTGTTGTTGAGCACATTTTTCTATTTCAGTGATCTTTTCTTGTAATATTTTGACTTGTTCATCTTTTTCTTGTAGACAATCTTTTAATTTTATAATGATTTCAGTTTGGTCTTCTACAGTTTTGCACTTTATTCTTAATGCATTACTCTCACTTTCATTTGCTTTTCTCAGAGATTCATTCTCTCTACATAAACTTTCAATTTGGGCTTCTAATTTTCCACAATTTTGAGCCAGACGTGATCCCTGTTGTGCCAGTTCATGTCCCCACACTTTTCTTTCTGTCCTTAAACCATAAATTAGTGATTCCTTGGCTGCTAGCTCAGAAATAAGCTGGTCTTTTTCATGCTTGAGAAGTTCTATTTGAATACTCTTCTCCTTGTCATCTTCAATCAAAATTTCAAGAGTGTTGATTCGATTCTGTAAATTTGCTGCTGTTTCCTGTTTCAATTTGGAAACTTCTGCTAGTTTTGTTTTTTGTTCCTTTACCACAGAGGTTAAATCTTTAATTAAAGAAGAAGATTAATTTTCTTTTCTTTGGGCCCAAATAAGAGCATGTTTGCTCTTGGCTAACTCAGTTGCAACATTTTCAAAACCTTCTTTAACATCTTTAAATCTTCTGGCTTCAACAGTTAAAGCAATACGGCATTCATGTTCTAAATCCAAATATTGCTGGTTTAATACATTAATTTTCTCTTGGTATTCTTTTATTTCTTGCTCATGCTTTCTCTCTTCTTTGGCTACTTCCTTAGCTAAGGCATCCTGAAAGTCAGCATCACTAAAAAACTCCCTTGTTTCAAGTTCTTTCCTGTGCTCCTGTTCTTTCAATGCCAGCAGTTCATGAAGTTGTTGCACTTGCTCCTTTTCTTGGTGAAGAGAAGTTTGAAGTAAGTTTAATTCTCTTTCAGAGTCTATTTTCTTTTGATTGGTGAATTGAGACCATTAACATTGATGGTTATAACTGATACGTATTGACTTATCATTGTCATGACTTTTTCTTTTTGCTAGATTCTCCCCCTTTGCATTTAATTTGTCACGCCCAATGGATTCATTCTGCTGGGCTTCCTGGGGTTGTGATCCTTGTTGTCTTTTCCTAGGGTATTGTCTAAAATTACCTGGAGTGCTGGTTTGGTATTCATGAAGTTCCTCGGGTGCTTTTTGTCATGAAAGTATCTTATTTCTCCATCAATTTTGAAAGATAGTTTTGCAGGGTACATCAATCTGGGTTGGAGGTTGTTTTCCTTGAGAGCTTGAAATACATCACTCCAAGCTCTTCTTGCCTTGAGGGTTTGCATTGAGAAGTCTGCTGTGATTCTGATGGGCTTT